>OZ023334.1:15829328-15861828 GCA_964007535.1 Brachyptera risi
ATTCTGCTTTCCTGATGATGATCATTGTTTGCTCAGCGACCCCACCAACAACTGGATTACACGGGGTAACCGAATGAGCAGGTGGTGATGCAACTATGATGTGATGATGAGTGAAAGGACGCTAACAAAAATCCAGGCTTGCACCCAAGCCCAACGGTGACTTCATTTCCTGAAGCAACGTGCCCAAGCTGACCGAGCTACCGAGGGCGGCTTTTCTGTTCTTCTGTTCTGATGCCCGTTAAGAGTTATGGGGTAAATAATTGAAAATAAACGTTAGTCGCATGATGGAATATGGGATGGACTATGGTGTAATTTGTACCGCGGTAAAATATTTATTATTTCAGTATACCAATAATGTTTGTTGCGACACAGCTCTGCGATGCTGTTGCCTGTCCACCGGACACCGGTACACGAACGACGATAACCGTAATTCGAGGTATAATTTAGTTGGCTATTAGTTGGAGGATCGATCGACAGTTTTCCCCATCTGACTAATATCAACTCTCGGGAGTTTCGCACCGATAAAACATGTATGTATTCAAGTTTATGAAGTTTGACTGTATTATACATTTTGAGTGTTTACATATACTTGATTTCACGGAAGATCATCCATACCAACATAACGGATACAAATATCAATATTTCATCCATATATAGTGATTAATCGATACATTTTTTTCAAGGTCACGAATAATGATGGTAAACACTACTTCATCTCTCAAATGCATCAAATGTTGAAGCTGTGTCACGTTCTCAACAATGAATTTCACGTTCCCAGATTCTTTTCTGGTGGACAACCTTTCCTCCTGTATTCAAGTATACACTGGATGAATCCATTGAAATATTCCTATACTACGAAAAGAAATTTCCATATTTTCCATCATTTTGAGTTCAGTGGTAGAAAAAGAAAGAAAATAAATAGAAAAGGACAAATAATAAGGAATGAAACTGAGCTAGACAATGATGTAGCGGCCCATGTGTCATCTGCACTACTATGTTGAGTTGAAGATAATATGGGCTGAGCTTCAAGAATAATTGATATTAGTTGATTGAAATGACACGCAAAACGTATAAAGCCTATATATTATGAGAGAGAATGAGACCACACAATTACTTTTTCGGAAAAAACATGGTGGTCACTTTTTCATTCATTTTTCATTTTGAATATCATGTCCATTTCGAGGTCGTTTATGGATAATCAATATTAATTCTGAACACATCATCAATTGTATAGAGAAACTCACTGCAGCGTTACACATTCAACGACTCCGAAAGATGTAGTTGTGTAGCTGTCCGTAAATCTCGTCCTGAATGGTCATTTGATCCTCTAGATATCACTGTCATATACAAATAACCTATTCACAATTCTATATACGATAGGAGAAGGCCGTACCAATGGATCTTAGTCATCAATACATCATATCGTTGCATTTTCAATATGAATGAAATAATAGTAGAGTCGTATAACAACAGGACAAACACAAATGTTGCCATTAGTAAAACAGTAACCTAATCTACGTGTTCGATAAACGTGATGAATAAAACCAATTATTCATCGTGAGGGTCTATAAAAGTCCATTATTCCTAGTTACGCCTCTGGTTATTCGTTTCCGTCAGGTTGACGAAAGACCTCACCCGTGAACATAAAGACACACAAACTCGTTTTCCTCAATAGTACGCTCCGAGAAAACACTGTATAAATGATACAGCCTAACAATCATAACTGCCACCTTGCTAACATTGAAAACGAATTTATTATCTTTCGAAAACGTGTATTTTTCTTGTTGTCTTGTTGGCATGATGTATTTATGACTGTTTTGTAAACAATCGGACATTGGAAATGGAATACGCCAAGAAACTGGGGCATTGTATAATGATAGTCAGAATGTGAAGTGTAGGTCTCCTACATTTGCACACGAATAGAAGAAGTTAGATTTGGTGCTATACTCGTACCCAGGAGAAAAGGTATATCATTGACTATACAAGAGTCACTATACTTGCGGAAGAATAGAATAGTGAAGAAGATTCCTGAATTTGTTGGAGATATTTTTGATGAAACCTGGTATATCTTCCATGATAAACGATAGAGTTATACGTGTTACGCGTCATACGAGATTCAATCATAATTCCAAGATATAATTCATATAATTATAGTCAGAATTAGAACAACAGTCTCAGACTTGAATCACTTCCATTCTTCCATCGTTGTTTCAATTTCTGATCGACGCCTTTGTGGCTCAGTCAATTATCACTAGTGGTAGAAACTGAAGTCAGGTCGGGCGTGAGTTCGAGACCTGCACGAGGCATGGGTTTTGTGAACGTACTTTCATCTATCATTCCTTCTTCGTTTCATCATCACCCGCTCATCCGTATCACCGTTTAATCTAGTTGTTAAAAGAGTCGTAAAGCAGCATAACAAAACTGATCGCAGAAGAGATTGACATAATTGAATTTGATTATATATATGATAATATGAATGATTTGAATGAAAATATAGATATACATGCTGTGAATAATTGTAACGATTTCATCAATTGCAGAGTAACCAATAACAGATTGAGAAATTAATCACTTTTGAAATAAAGACGAGAATAAATCGAGACCTTCAAAATATCACAGTTTCACGGAATTATTTGTTATTCTGGTAGGCGACCACTGTTTCCATGAATAACTCAGTGTAATAGACCCTACTCAAAAATTGAAAAACGCTCCGATCAAAAACATGAGCTATCATTACATAAACTTGTATGGCATCACATGTGGGCCTAATTGCATTTTATTCAGTAATATCATATATTTCAGTAAAGTGCGCTAGAGAATAGGACATAAAAACAAGCAAGAAACCTAAAGACAATGAATAGTCAACATCGGGCTAATCGTGAAGTGTTACTGAGATTGCAGTAGCGATAAAAATCAACTTTTTTTCTCACCAACAGTTCATCGCATTCTATCACAATATGAATCCATCAAATCGAGAAAATATGACATATAATCTGAATTTTCATTGAAGAACTCAAAAAACATTTTGACCATCGAAGGAGATGATTTTGACATTTCAATAGATGATAAAATTCACAGTCTCCGTTATTCATGAACACCGAACGACGAAATTCATGAAACCATTCTCTCCTCTATTCTTTATACTTTCGGCCATGTCATTCTCTCCGTGTCTTCTCTATTTGGATGTTTCCCAAAAATTGAATAGCTATAGAGACAGCTGTCTTCAGATCCTGACCGAATTCTGGATACACTCTATGAATAATGAACTTGTAACACTTTTCCTTGAACGGAAAATGTTTTATTTATCCCTCGAATGCTTGTAAAACTTGACCCGAATTCGTTGTTCTCCCATTGGAAGGGTGTCCATCCCACCTCAATAACTCATTGAAATACAATTCATTTGAAAAACGGTGAGTATAGGCCAAATACACTCGTATGCACTAGAGAAGTGGGTTGTCCACAAATAATATGTGATGCAGCCGTTATTAATGAGAATAGAGTATCTCAAAAGCACGTGTTTTAATCGAATCAACTAGTTTTAGTGATTAACGCCGGATTTTCTGGGTTAGCTGACAAAAATGTCGGTCGTAACTCCATTTTGTCCAATCACAATCCCCAAAAAAAAAGAAAAAAATGGCGTAATTTGGCCCAGAATATTCATTTCGAGAATGTTGGTCCAACCTAAATAATTTCAGCTGAATATATTTCGACTGAGAAAGTTTTTATCTTCACTTCTTGATTTCTTCTGGTCATGACCTTTCCGTCTTTCAGATGGCATTGGAATTGAGAATCACTGCAATTCCGTCTTCGTTCAATTCGCGTTTTATTCGGTCCGATATTGGAACAT
The DNA here is from genome assembly GCA_964007535.1 of Brachyptera risi. Classification (NCBI taxonomy): domain Eukaryota; kingdom Metazoa; phylum Arthropoda; class Insecta; order Plecoptera; family Taeniopterygidae; genus Brachyptera; species Brachyptera risi. Next base: position 15,833,176 of record OZ023334.1, read on the forward strand.
ATTATTATTACGATATTAGATACTGGAACATGACGTTATTGTTAGGCCCGGTATTACCACGGCCAGTTAGTATTTATCTGAGAGTTGGTGAAAACAAATAGCATAGGGAACCATGGTGATAACAAGTTTGAACTGTCAGATAAAGGCTAACTGAAGTTGGTAATACCGGGCCTTAGTCGAAAGTACAAACTATCCATTCTGTGAGTGATATGAATTCATGAATGCTTAAATCATGAGAAACAAGTAATCTTGAATATTCAATTTTGGCACATACTGCCTGCAACTAATTGCCCAGAAAAAGATGCGGGTCGGTGTTAGGGTCATAAATTGGAACTAGAGAGAAGTCACAGAATGAAGCGCGCATATTCTCAACAATGATATTGATTGGAATATTGAATTGTTGACTGAACTTTTGTGACCATTCTTTGGCCATAGTGAGATTCAAAAGCGCATTCTATTGGTACTTTGTGTGTTGAATTTCGAAGATGGATGTGCACCAAGGTATATATATATGTATATATATATATATATATATATATATATATATATATATATATATATATATATATATATATATATATATATGTATATATATATGAATATATATATATATATATATATATATATATATATATATATATATATATATATATATATATATATATTATATAAACATCGAGGTATGAACGAAAGATTACATCCGACCTCTGGAAAATTGATAAGTCAGTTTCAGAGAAATAGTGGCTGTGATCACGGAAATATGCCGGTTGTGAATTGGAGTGAGGACCTGTGACAAAATTCCGACCGAAATTTCGTCGACCGACCCGGAAAAAAAGAGTGGAAACTAGGCTCTACTTATTTTCCACACCATTAAAACCCCATTTTCATTTGTTCCAATATTCCAGTTGCCATATTATCGTTTTCCCTGAACTATTATCATTCACAACAAAAGTTGATACAAAATCAGTTCAACAAAATTTGCTGATGGTATTATTCGTTCTAATGGATTTAAATTAAATCTAAAATGCATTCCTTGAGCCAATTATGAGTGATTATCCCAACGAATATTCAACCAACTGTTTGAAAAACCGGTCCCCAGTTTTCCACCAGCACCCATGAAACACTATAGCGCTATGTCAAGTGGTGTGGTCATCACTGGAACTAATTACACCAGCAGTTCGGCTGTTAGTTCACACTTACAAACCAACCAACAAAACAAACACTGATAACAGACAGAATAAACACACACAGTTGGCCTACATAGCCGGCATGATGAGGGTGATCACACGGTGCAACTTGTTTGGTTACTGACATCATCATTAGGAACGAAGTCGAAATGGACATAAACTGTGGTCAGTTCGTCAAGTAATAGTAGTATACACTCTTCGGGAGAGTAGAATTCATGATGTGTACCAACTTCAGAGATGAATAAATCATCGAACATGGATGAACAAGACTGAACATTTGTAGGATTTGTAGCTTTGTAAAATTTGTAGCTTTGTAGGATTAGTTTCATACGGATTCTGAGATGAATCGTGAAATAGATAATATTATTGTGATTTGACATGAATCAAAATTCTGAAGGGGCTCCTCTATTCAATTTGATTCACCCAATATAGTTCGAAGAATATCAATTCCGAAACGGATTGAATTGGATCAAATTGTACGTGAAACTTCATGAAATATATAGATGATTCATATCAATAAACTGGATGAAATGGATGAAATGAACGATTTTTCAGGATTAATTCACCAATAAAAAATCAGTAATCAGCAATTTGAATCCTTTCTTATCTCAAATTCGAAATGGGACTTGAGAATATTTCCACTCACAACTATACTAGAGATATGAAGTGTGTTTATGTTTGTATTCAGTGATGATTGGCGTATGGAAGCAAGAATTTTCGAACAATGTTACTCGAAAAAAAATATCACAAACTTGATTCAAGTTGGAAAAAACACGATCTCTCATAGGAGGCTATACTGAATTTGAGAACTTTCAGCTTGAATATTTCGGAAATGAGTTCCAAAACATCAATATGTTTCTTCGATATTCTGATGTGGAATTCGAATATCTATAACTACACAGTTTTGCATCGATTCACAATCAGCAAAGAATAGAGAGAAAACCCTTTTCAATGTTACAGGAAGTGCTGAATTTGTGAAGTTTTTTTCATATCAATGGACATGAATCGGAATTTGGGCCTACATAATTCACAGGATGAATATCCCCCCCCCCCCTCCCTCATAATTAACTTAATATAATTCATCATTTACATTGTGGGCATAATTCTGATCAGACTTTCCTCCTGTGAATTGCCGCCCTCCTTAGCTCAGTTAACTGAGGCACTACTTCAGAAACTGAAGTAATGTTGGGCGTAGATCCGAGTCTCGCATGAGCATGGGTTTTGGAAAACTTCATTTCACATCGCTACTCCAGGTTTCAATATCACCTGCTCATTCGAACCTCCAAATAACCCAATCGTTGATGAGATCCCCAACCAAACAATAATTATTATCTGACAGAACACGTATCTATTTATAATCATATGAACGGAATAATTCTCAATATGAGCTATGCATATCTATATGAATTTTGATGGAAAGCTATATACACCACTGAGACAAGTGGTCGAGTGGCTAGCACACTGTACTGTCATTCAGGAAACCGGGATTCGATTTTCGTCATGTTCGATCATCCCGACAGGAGTTTCTCGTGGTTTATTCCTGTTGTTCAGGTCAATACTGGGATGGTATCTTAACAACAGGTCACGACCGACTCCTTCACGCTATCCAACAACATAATATATTGAAATAACCTTCCATCTCACCATTATCCATCTTATATATGATTATCTGACGTCAATAAATTGTATTCATCAGAACAGTGCGTCAGCCAATATAACTGCTTCTAACATATATACACCTTGATTTGAGAATCACTTTATATGGCACAGCCTCCTTGTTTCAGTCATTGCATCTTTTAATCGTTTCGCGATTTATTCAGTTCCTCTTCGTATTCTCAATTGGTTTTTCACTAGCTTCAATTGACCACTAGTGATAGGCGTGGCTTATCGGCAGCGCCATCTTGATCTATACTTCATGTGGGCATCTAGATATACTCTGATAGGCCATGTCAATTTTCCCACATAACAAAAAGTCCATTTGATTGGATGTTTTGTTTTTTGTCATTTGTGGGTGGGTCAATCACTAGTCGTCAATTGGTTTCTGGCACGTAACAGATGACACACAATCGTTACCATCATAGCAATACAGTAACTGGTAGACCACGAAACATTCTGACTGGCCAATTCCAACTGATGAGCATTTATGTCTGTCAATTTGAACAATGAGTGACGTCACTTGACGGAAGTCTACTGATCAGAAAGAATATCTTTCGAAACAGCTGATCCAATTTGTATGAATCTTTGAGATATTATCTCATTGTCGTGTTCATATTCCATGAAAAAAATTAATATATCTCCGAAGATTTTTTTTCTCAAATCGAGCTAGATGATTAAACGTGTACGTGAGTCAAATTTCATGAACATTTAATTGTGCTCTCGTTTGAACTGTGGAGTGCAAGGAAGGAAAAAACTTTCTTTCATTTCAAACACGATAGAAATATGTCTTCGCTCCGCTCATCCGGAATTGGATTTGGTAGTATTACTCCTGTGATGTGTACTATACACGATCACAGTCCACTTCGGCGTGGTTTTCAGTAGTGATGAGAGAATGAACTGAATTCTGCAGACTTCCAAAACTGATTAATACAATACACGAATGAAAAAAACGCACAATTTCAAATCTCTCCTATTGTCCGCTGGTTACAACAACACTCGGCTGGCTCACATCACGAGGAATAAATACGATAACAGAGAAATATATTTGTATTTGTATTTAACTTACTCATCACAGTTGGTTTTTGGAACAGATGGTAATGATTACTATCATGAAATCAAAGGAAAACAAACAAACATAGCCTACTTGCTAAAATTATACATCGTTATTTTTTCTTAGCTCTCTTCTTAAATCACTTATCTTCGTTATATTCTTCAACTCTTCTTCCAATTCATTCCATTTCCGCGTCGTTCTCTAGATGAATCCATATTCATCCATATGAATGGATCCATATGGAATTACTCAATGTGTCGTAAGGTGGGGTCATGATTGCATGAAATATTATCGAGTGAAATGTTCTAATTCGATGAGAGAAGATCAGCAATTTGATCATTGTAATGGCAGATATGTTCATTGAACATTACCTATAATGATGTGGATGTTTATTATGAATCGACAATATTTCATAAGATGAACATCTGAGTGGTGTTAGCAGTTTCACTACAATATGTTCAAACGGGATCGCTCCAGATCATAAAAACCCGAGAGGTTGAAAAAACTTTTCAATTATTAAATACTGTGATGGAACAAGTATTCAGTTTGAACGTGAAATCGATTGTCTCAGTTTTTGATGAGACTTGGTTATGAAAAGTGAACTCGAGATAATCGAGATTTGAACTTTGAAATGACAGTTTACCTTTCCTCTTTTCAATTCGTTTTCATCCTATCATACGCCAAAGAGAACCGGTGAGATGAACGTGAAAGTTGGAAACATACTCTAGAAACATTTCTGAATCTAAATATCTCCATCTAGATATGGTTTCAGTTGATCGATCGAACGGAGTGTTAGTAGAACGTAGAAATGAATAAATATGCACGTTTATTCCTATAACATGATACAAGATAACTCATTGTCTTGAAATATATATTATTCAGCATTTCTCATCCTCATTTCTATCTCTCTCTCTCTCTCTCTCTTTCTTTCTCTCTCTCTCTCACTCTCTCTCTCTCTCTCTCTCTCTCTCTCTCTCTCTCTCTCTCTCTCTTTCTCTGTGTTTCTATATTGAATATTGTCTCATACGTGCCAGATCCAGGTATTATATAGTCTGGATCTGGCATGCACTCCTGACAATGTACTGGTTCAACTTTGCTGGGTATGAGATTGAAGAATGCAGTATTAGTTCCCAGTGTGATTGTATGTGTGTTGTTACGGAAAAAGTGGCGTTGTTGACTGGAATGGAATACAGAATATTTTTTGCATAATGAGTTCAACTAATTTGATCAATATTTTGGAAGATTGACTATCATATACTTGGGTTTCAATTAGCAGCTATTCAGATATCACTTTTTCGTACGTATAGAATCTTGTGTCAAGAAACAATAACAAGTGCAGGTTCAATAGATTTGGTTTTTGTCCAGATTGTTTCAGTTAATTTTGGTCAATAAATCATGTTGATTATTTGATGTGAAAAGTTTGAAAAACGCATCACAAATAATAGTCGCTACGAATTATGGAAAACGTCGAGCGATGATGTTCTGAAATCACGAAAAACATTGTAGTTACTATTTGAGTGGAGTTTTAGATCATCATGCAATTCATCAAGCTCTTTAGATCAATTATTGAAGAAATGTTGGTTTCTTCCTTATCCACTCCTATCTCACAATTTCACATGTTGCCCTGTACACGCGTCTGCTCCATAAGTCATGGTATGTGGTCAATAATATATTTTTTTCATTGACACAAAAAAGATTGGTGAATATACATACACGTTTTCAAAAAGGTCTACAAAACCTTTGTGCTCAGATTCACAAAGAGCCCTATCTTTAGGACGTCTTAAGTTAGGACAATTAAACTGAATTAAGACCCATATTGGTCCTAACTCTATAAAATAGTCCTAACTTGAGACCAATATTGGTCCCAATTCAGTGTAATGGTCCTAACTTGGAACGTCCCAAAGATAGGACTCTTTGTGAATCCGGGCCCAGAGGCTTTTCTGTGGACTGTGGGATAATACATTATCATCCAAATTAAACGAATACTAACAACCTGACGTAGACCCACTGCCTATCAATAACTCTGTCACTGTTTCGGAATGTACTGATGACGCCAACGAACGATGATATCCCAGCAGGAACAAGACAAGTCGTCACAAACAATCCCCAGATTGCTTGGCGTGGGGCGAGAAACAACGGATAGGAAAAACTATGAAATCCTTCCAAATTTTCCCGGTGTATTCTAGTCTTAATATTTGATAACCTTTCTACATTTGTCGTTCATCAGGTCACCATAGCAACCAGCCTTGGCAAAGTGGTCACACAAATGCAGTTGGAGCGGTCTGAAGTTGCATTCTACATCTTCACGAACGGAAGCACTTTGAGGTAAAGCAATCGAGTATAACGTCAATAGTAATGTATTTCATTATTCTGTGGTTTATAGACCAGAAATCATCCACTCCAATATGTTGGATCGAGGAGAAGGTGACGATGTATCCCATTATTGTTGGATCTTCTGTCTCCCTCTGTAGCTTAGTAAACTATGGCACCATTTCATGAAATGAAGTAACGGTTGGGCGTGTGTTCGAGTCCCGCATGAGGGAAATGTTTTTGTTAACGTCCTTTCACACATCATCACTTCATCGCTACATCATCACCCGCTCAACAATGGCACATATATATATATACCTGAGCACTGACACGCTCACTCAGAGTCACATCAGAGTCACCTCAGAGTCACTCACGAGGGCAGATCGAACCTTGTTTCGATTACCACAACCGACCATCCTTCCATATTTTCGATGTGATTTTCTCTGAAGGTTAGTTCAATGTATGGATGGTTATTGCAGTAAGAACTACCACTGTTTTTTTTTAACTCTCTTTTCCACCGCCTGAGAAACCTTCATCTAATCATCCTATCAATCATTTATCTGATGACATTGGATCACAGTTATCATTAACGCGTCTTCAAGCCCCGTCTGGATGAATGAATCATCCTACTGATATGTGCCCTTAGATAACCCAGCTGTTGGTGACGTTGTTGAGCATCTTCCAAATAGGAAGAAAAAATGTGTTTTGCAAGATTGTATTGATGTGAAATGTAATCAAAATGAACTCAACAGTCAACAATCTATGATTGCACGCCGCACTTCTCAGGTTTCCAACTCCAATTGATTCAAATAGAAACGAGCTTGGTCAAACCGAATTGGGTTTGATCTTTTGCTTACCTATCTCTTGTTTAGTTGGAAAACAATACGTAATTAGAAATGTGTTAAAGAGGAATGATGTGAAAGGTCATCCAACGAGAGTGACCTGTAGACCTTGATGAGGGCTAATTGTTTTCTCAACGACCCCACCAAATGCTATAGGTAGTTTGAGAGTACAGACGAACGGATTACAGGCGAATGATGTTTTTTTTTTCGTATTGCGTTTAACGACGCTCTATACTTATGACTCGTAGACCAGATGATCCAATAGATTATGGGATGACGAGACGAAGGCTCATTAGGCCTTCATGATCTTGGGTAGATATGATGGAAAGGACATATGGGAAGGGAGCGGTCGTGGCCTATATTGTGTGAATCATCCCAGCATTTACCTGAGATATAGGAGGAAACCACTGTAAGCTCCTATTGAGAAGGACGATGGTGGAAATCGATGGTGGAAAATGATATCTGGCCCTCGCTTTCCAGGTCTAATCTAACCCAGCGGTTTGCTGTGACAGACAAAGCCCTGGGAAACATGACAACGTGGCCCAGGATGGTGGTTCCTGGAGCGGAGGAAGCGTCACCAACAGTTCTCCTGAGGGATAAAGACATATTCCAGGAACGACTCGACGACTTCCGGTAAGGCTTACTTAATTTATTATGGATATATTATGAGTTGTTTCAACAATAAATATTCGTATGTGTTTCAAACTACGCTCTGACCGTGCCACGTTTGAGAATAGTACCGTGTTCATACGGTACAAACCTTTTAGACGCAGAAACTTGAAGCCAAGTGCAGGGTAGGTTTGAGCTATGACTATCGATAACGTAACGGGATAAGCAACACGGCATAAGTCCTATCCTTTTAACATTAGGCCGTTTCCACCATGATGGAATCGGCGCGCTTTTGTGTACATTCCTGAGATTTGCAATTTCAAATCGAATCGTACGTTTTAGGCTCGTATTTCAATATATGGTACTTAGTTGTACAATTGCATTGATTTTATTCTTTCTCGTAGATGATGAGTAATTATCCAGTTATTAAATGATGAATATAGCAGTAGGGCTCTTGACTAGGGGACTAAATGCTTTTACAGACGTATTTTAAATTTAGATTGGCTAATTCAAATGGAATTTATCCCAATTCTGTTTAATGCAGTTGGAAAGAACTGGATTCACAGATTGCATTACATATATTACTTGTATAGATCAACATACAACAATACCAGTGAATCATCATAACATTTGTGAGGCGGCATCCCTTTAAAATACGCATGGTGAGAGAGGAAAGCGCCATGTTGCTTATCCCGTTACGTTATTGATAGTCATAGGTTTGAGCCAACGAGCGATAATTGCCCAAGGTCACAAGGTTCATTTCTTCCACTGCTTCACTGATATACAGCTACTTGGAACCAGAAACGTCCTTCAAATGGGCAGTGGAAATTTACATGTGTGAACCAAAGATCTTTGTGTGAACAATATTCCTGTTGAACTGTGGTAAAGGTGGTACAACCGGGTTCAAATCCCTCAGGTGATACCGTGGGTTCATTAGGCATAATGTAAGAACACCAGAACAGCCACAGTGGATAAAACTGAATAATATGTACTTGTATCCACGAGAGAAGAAATGTAATATGCATTCAAATAATTTTTTAAATATTGGTAATCAATTGAACTCTCTTCTTTGTTGAGGATGTGATACTATCGGAGGATATGGTTGCGTTACGCTTGTGAAAACTTGCATTGAGAAATCATAACACGTTGAAAATGCCACTGTTATTCGCATATAGTTGTAATATTTGTGTTTGTTATGTTGGAAGACGATCTTCTTGTATTTTTAATGAAAATGAAGATATTAGATGTAAAAGTAGCCTCATAAAATTATTCCTTGATAAAATCCATAGACGACAAGGTAGGATCGCTTGGACGAGCACAACAAGGGCGATCTTATCATAACAGAAGAGATGATCCATCAAAAGAACTCATTATACGCAATTTAAATATTTCGAATCAACTTCAGGACGCAATTCATCATCAGAAACACAACTACATCTTCAAAAAGTGTTGAATTTTTCATAGCTGCGCAGCAAATGTTTGTAATTACCGAAGTTATACGGAAATACGGAAATAAGTAAATACGAAATTTGACTCGCATCTTGTTATTAAACAAATAATCACACACGAAGTGAAGCCACCCTTCGTAGCTCAGTCAGCTGAGGTACGATTTCATAGACTGAAATCACTGTTGAACGCGAGTTCGGGCCCCGTATAAGGCATACGTTTTCGTGAACGTTCTTTCACTTATATTACTTCATATTGTTTCATCCTCACCTGCCCACTCGTACCTCCTATTACCTACCTGCTGGTGGGGTCGTTAGAGATCGAAAATGATAATCATCACGATGTATGTTTGTATGAACAACCAAGTCTTCCTTTACCGGTAATCGGGAACATGTTTCAAGTCTCCAGAGTATTAGTGTAGCTCGTTGCCACTCGGCTAACTAGGCGTTCAGACGACTTCCTCATCTGTACTGATGACTAATGAGTAATGAGTCATTATGTCAATTGCTAAGCAGATCGTGTGACCTATGTCATGTACAATCTATACGCACGTCCAGGAAAGAAGGGGGTCGAGGCAAAAAGAGATTGGAATATGGACATAAAAGTGCTGCTGTTCTTTTTTCAAATTGAAAGTTGTAATTTTGGTGGCGGTACACGTAATAAATGTCCCATGAGCTCTGTGTGTCATTTTTCAGTTCTTCGGTTCCATAGATTGACCTGTAGCAGTTGTCACCAAAATGGTGACATTTGATTTTCAATTATTGTCTTTGCTGTTCTCTGAAGAGATGGTAGGGCGTTCGGTCGAGAGGCCAACCTGATGAACGTCTCAAGAGCCCAAGGGTATCAATTCAGAAAAATATCAGTATTTTGATAATAACTTCCGAGCAATTTGATAAATCGAAATTCCAATGCAGAAGAAAAACAGATCTCTTCGAATAACACTTATTGGAATGAGACCCAATTGACGACTCGCAGTCTCCGTCTCCATGACGTCAGAAATCATACCGTCCAATCAAAAAGGCTGTCAGAACTGTAGTCAAATTCAGATATCCAATCGAGGTATCTTGAATTGTCTACAAATGATATGATCCAACTGGCTGACTGATGAAGCCACGCCTATTTCGAGTAATCATTTGAATGATCAATCTTGTGTTCCAGCGTTTAATTACAGCTGGAAAACATATTTCTCGGCTGTTCAACCGTGAGAATATTAGAACCCAGATTGATGATGACTGTATTTCACAATAGGTTGTGTTATGGAGACTTCTGTATTGGAACATTTTGATGAAAACTCTGATGGAAAATGTAAGCTGTTTTGACCGTGATGTAAACGTGATGTAAACGTTAATCGTAGATAAGGAACTGAATCGTATCAATGACTTTTATTTTGTGAAATCAAATGTGTTGAATAATATTGAATGTAAATTAAATCAGACCTATATTTATTTTTCTATTCATGACGAAAAAGAATATACCACATGTAAACTGCGGATAAATCATCATTATGATTAGGATTATCAACATCATATAATATATATATATATATATATATATATATATATATATATATATATATATATATATATATATATATATCATTCTCCATATATTTCTGATGAAGATACTTCTGTCATGCTTACGAGTATATTCCCAACTGTTCATTACGAGTTATTTGGACCACGCCTGTCCGCCCCTCAGAGCAGCAGCATGATCGTAGAACTGCATTTACACTAATTGAGGCGTCTCTTGAAATATATGCAATGAGTATCGATATGCATGAATATTATAGAACCGTATATATATATATATATATATATATATATATATATATATATATATATATATATTTATATATATATATATATATATATATATATATATATATATATATATATATATGATTTTTAAAACTGTTTAAAAATTGCGACCTCCCCCGGGACTTGAACCCGGATCTCCAGATTGCCGGTCTGACGCGCTACCCATTACGCCAGAGAGGAAGATCTTCTTGAACAGTTTTATTTGTTGATATCTTTCGTACAGTCACACATTTCAAGACTTGTGGATCGCACCCCAAATTGACAGGAAATTGTACTGCCTGATCGACATCTCCCAGCTATCCCAGCTGTTGGGTCATGTGATTTCAATAGCTTCCTGATTGACCACCAGTAGGTTATTATAATTAATGATTTTTAAAACTGTTTAAAAATTGCGACCTCCCCCGGGACTTGAACCCGGATCTCCAGATTGCCGGTCTGACGCGCTACCCATTACGCCAGAGAGGAAGATCTTCTTGAACAGTTTTATTTGTTGATATCTACTATATACTATATACTATATATACGATATATACTTATATTTATATATATATAAATCATATATATATATATATATATATATATATATATATATATATATATATATATATATATATATATGAAAATAATAAATATTTCAGGGTGAAACCGTATATATTTTGAATGAATTTATTTATTCAAGAAACCTGACGTTTCAACTGGATTGCACCAGTCTTCATCAGAGGACAGACACAGTCACAACTTTTGAAAAGATTGATAATCCCTAATAATAATTATAATTATTATTATTATCCTTGATAATTTTTTCACCATGAAATATTTATCATTTTCATACATCATGACCGTCGAATCAACATTTCGTCCTCATATATATATATATATATATATATATATATATATATATATATATATATATATATATATATATATATATATATATATATATATATATATATATATATATATATATAAACATATATATATATATATATATATATATATATATATATATATATATATATATATATATATATATATATATATAGAGAGAGAGAGAGTTTGTTTGTTTGTTTTATTACGAACAATTATTGCAGCATACAATTCAAGTTACAAAATTTTCACAAATCACAGGTATATTCACAACAAAAATCTCATTGTGTGGCAAAACTTAAATTAGCATTTCGTTACAAAATTAAAGTATATGTTGTAATATCAATATAATGCATTCAACTTTTCTGTCGTGTGAACAAAAATAAACATTTGAAGCATTCATCTTGAATGTAAATTAACTGACACTTGTTGTAATAAGGAAATAAAATGGTTGACTAGCACTCAGAATTTGAATACAATAGTATTGTCACTTATTAAGCATAGTACTTTTCTATAATACCACCACTGTTGTAATAAGGAAATAAAAGGGTTGACTAGCACTCAGAATTTGAATACAATAGTATTATCACTTATTAAGCATAGTACTTTTCTATAATACCACCACTCACTTTCTAGTGACGGATTTTTCCTGAACTTAAATTTATTGAATTCAAGCCTTAGACGGAAGCGTAGACGACAACAAAAGAACGAATGGTAATTGGGAATCTGACCTCCAAATCGCATGTAGTGTGAGTATGTTCGATATATAGTACTTTTAGCCAGAGTAATTAGGAAATTGGATAGAACTGTCGATAAAATCTTTTGGTTTACTGTCGTTCCAGTAATTAGTGTAGAAGTGGGAAGAAGGCCTGCTATTGATGATTTGTTGTGGATTTTTCTATATAATATTCTAATGAAGGTCCAAATTTCCAGTGTTTTCTCGCATTCAAAAAGCATATGAATTGCATTACCAGGGGCGTCACACCATGGACAGGTGAGTGATGTGAGTACTCCCCATTTGTGTAGTCGCACCGGAGTAACCAACCGATCGTGCAATAGTCGCCACGTTACATCACCATCACCCCCGTCGTTCGGGTGACTGTATACTGACAGCCAGGGTACTTCGTCGTCAATCCATGCACATCTACCGGTTAGCTTGAAACCGGGGAGAAGGCGCATGACACACTCATCATACAGTATTTTTCTGGTTGTTGGAAAAACCAACGCTTTGTTGTCACTGTCGATGAATTCAAAAGTGAGATGTTCAGTGTCGTCAATTATATGAAACATTTCTTTAAAGAGTGTGGCCGCTCTTTGAAGAATACTAGATAATCTTCTTACCGACGGAGTGGATAGATTAGATGTATCAATTTCTTCCAAGATTTTGATATTATCTTGACTATTGATGAGATCCCCAAGTACATTAAATTTCAGTCGATTCCATTCGTATTCAAAAAGACGTTCGTATGGTGTGTGCTTAAATACAACACAGTTTTGTAGTGGCAGAAGGCGTATTTCTCTCATGTTTGTTGGCATATTTGCTGGATGTATGTCCAGTTTGAACCACCCGTCTATTATAGCGGCATAGAAGGGGTCTAGTCTGTATCTGAGGTACGGGTTTTGCTTTTCATACGTGAACACTGTAAAAGGTTTAGGGTTTCCAGGGAGTTTGCTTAGATTATATTCAATAAACCATTTTATGTGTACAGTTGCTGATCCTTCCAAGTACTTTTGTAAGTATAGTAGCCTTAGTATCATCAATCTACTTGGGATATGGTGCACTCCTTGTCCACCAAGAGTAGGTGATCCATATATGAAGTTTGGGTGTAACCAGTGGTTTCCATTCCACACGAAATTAGTGTATAACTTGACAAGATTGTCTATGAATGACTTTGGTGGCTGTAAAACAGTGAGGATGTGCACAAGTTTTGACCCTGATAATTGATTGACTAGAATCCGTCGTCCTCTATATGATGTATAGTGGAGCCATCTTTGCCATTTTGCCAATCCTATTTTGATCTTGCTCTCCAGAATATTCCAGTTTTTCGTTTCCCATTGTTGGGTGTTTCCCATGTGAACACCTAAAAACTTTCCGCCTTCTGAGCTCCAAATACATTCCATAGGTGTATCTGTTCGATATTTCCATTGCCCTACCCAAAGACCAGTTGATTTTTGGATATTTAGGCGTGCTCCTGATGTGCTCGCGTATTTCATGAATAGCGTATGTATTTTTTCAAACGCTTCATCTTTTGATATGAATACGGTGACATCGTCGGCATAGGCTGACACTACTATCGGTCGAATAGTCGGGGGTGTGACATGCAGTGCTAAGTTACTCATGCTTTTGCGGCAGAGGTGTAAAAAAGGTTCAATGCACAGAGTAAATAAGGGACCAGAGAGGGGATCACCTTGGCGAATTCCTCTAGCAAATGGAAAAGGTGCTAAGAGAGACGAGCCACACTTGATTAAACATCTTGCGTTCAAATACAGAGTTTGTATGAAGGAAACAAAGACAGGACCGAAGTTGTATGCGAGAAGAGTTGTAAAAAGATAGGAATGTTCAATGCTATCGAAGGCAGCTTCTTGATCGAGAGAGAGGATTGCTAATGGGATATCTTCTTTATTTGCGTATTGTATTGCATCCCGTATCAAGTGTAGATTGGAGTATATTGAACGCCCTGGCACACAATAGGTTTGATCTTCATTAATTATTGTGGGGAGCAGCCTGCTTAACCGATTTGTTATAGCTCTAGATATTATTTTGTAATCTGTTGTTAATAGTGAGATTGGTCGCCAGTTTTTAATCATAAGCGGATCCCCTTTTTTTGGAACCAACGTCAGGACAGATTTCTGCATTGATTTTGGTAGTATTTTTGTTGTGAGAGAGTATTCTACCACTTTTGTGAAAAAAGGAGATAAAGTGTTCCAAAACTGTAGATAAAATTCGCACGATATGCCATCGTTTCCGGGTGCCGTTCCTTTGTTAAGCTGACCCAACGCTATAGTTAGTTCGTCACTGGATATCATGTGCTCGTTATTTTTGTTTTCTTCAGGTGACAGCGTCGGAATATCTATGTATATATCACGTTCAATAGTGCATGCTTGTGAGCAATAGTGACTTGAGTAGTGACGTCTCATCTCATCTCGAATTTTGAACTCATCGCTAGTTATTTGATCTTCAATTCTTAATTTAGTTATATTAACATGTGTAACTCGGTCTGAATACATTTTTAAAAACTCTGAAGAGGATGTATTGCCAGTGAAAGTTATGAGAGCAGTGTTTTGACTTCGAATGATGAGAGCTATTTCGCTGTAACGTTTCCGAATATCGCTTTCTATAATTTTTAGCATTACATTTTCTTGTACTGTCAAAATACCCTTGGATTGTAGATATTTGTCAGCCATCTCAAGTTCAGCTAGGTCACTGTATCCTTCAGGTTTCTTAATAGACATGAATCTTTGAGTTACAATTCTCACTTCCATTTTAAAATCATCCCAACATTTGTTTGGATTGTCATATGTAGAGAGAATTAAACTGTAGTGTGCAATGATGTTTTTTATCAGTTCTTGATATGATTTGTTTTTGAGAACAGAATTTTTGATCCTCCAGTAGGCTGGACCCTGTGATTTTTTTTTCGTTATGCTTATGTTTACCCCTACTCCTATATGATCGGAGAATGAGGGGTGTGTATTGCTAGTAACTATGTGGTTTAGTAGCGATTGCGATATATATAAACGATCTAAACGTGCCCTTGGGATGTTGGCATGAACCCCTGTGTAGGTGAACCCAAACTCGTTTGGATGCACTCTGTCCCATGCATCATGAAGATCATGCGTTCGTAGAAAAATACGTAGGGAATCGGCGAGCCCTCTTCTCGTTTCTGTGCAGTTAGCCCGGTCTTTAAATGTGAGGGTCACGTTCCAATCACCCCCTATTATGAGGTGATCTTGTTGGTCTATTGATTGTACATATTGTGTGATGGCATCCATTGTTCTTGAGGCCTGCATATCGTTTCTTGGCATATATACATTTACATAATGGCAAGGCGTATTATTGAGGGTGTAGCTAACTACATGAGCATAACCTGGTAACAATATAGTATGTATTGGGTCCTGAACACTGCTCAATAAATAATTATTTTTAAAAACAATTGCAGTACCAGAGTTGGGTTGTGACAGGGGGTTCATGAAAAACAAATAGTCACACAAATCAAAAGAAGTAGGGACGTCGGCAAGATTGGTTTCTTGTAAATAATAAACATCGGATTTAGTACGTTTCATATACACAGATAACATAGTTTGTTTAACATTTGACACGATTCCTCTTACATTAAGGGTTAGAATCGACATAATCGAATCTAAAATCAAGCCTACTTAACGTTCTCACCTTCAATCGCAACTATAATACGCTGAAGGCGTCTTCTAAGATTATAGTTGTGAGCTAATCTGATACAGTCGTTTAGCATGACAACTAGGCCAGATAAATCATTTGTGAATTCTAGGGCTAGTGGTGTAGGACATTTTAGACTTCTAGACTGAGAGAGAAAATCTCCCAGTTTTGCAGGATTGATTGGGTAATTAGAGTTTTTAGGGTCTAATTTAAAAACCATAGCTTTGATTGCATTTTCACTTTTAGTCTTAATCTTTTCCTTTTGAGAACTCGAGTATGCAGAGCTGTTGGAATGAGAAAAGTTGCTGCTATTGTCATCATCAGTATGACTTCCTTCTGACAACAGTTTTTTTTTTGCTTTATTTACATGCACATTTCCATCAGTCTTTTCTACACTACTTACGTCCCCCTTTTTCCTTTTGGATAAAGGAAAATGAGCTATAAGTGGGAGGTCTTCTGAACTGAAAACTCGATTTTTCCGCCTGTTTCGTTCTAGAAGCTCTTGTGTCGGACAGTCTTGTCCTGGCTGCAAAACTGGACCATCTGTGCTGCGCGAGGTGCTGCGTTGATCATCAGACACATCCATATTGTTGTCGTCTGACTTAGATGCCGCGTTTTCATTCGAATCTTGGGTTGCTTCGTTTTCTTCAGCATACGGCGGCATAAGGATGCGCGCTGTATGCTTTGGAAGGATTTTCAGAATTTCTTGCGTAACTTGAGGATTGATTGTAGGTATGGTACTTTGTTCAGGAGCTCGGTTTGCAACAATGTCCGCAAGCGTTAAATTCAGCCTATTGCCAACAGGCGTCGAAGATGGAGGTGCTGGTCTTTGACTAGGTTCACTTTGTGGGCACAGGCGCGCCATATGGCCACTGGATTTACATTTGTAGCACTTAGCATCGTCAAGTGAAAGAAATATTGTCCATTGACCTTCATCAACAGGTAAGTTGATCATCGGTGGAAACGTGTCAACATCTTTTATGATCATATAGACTATTCGCCTGAACGATTTGATGTGTTTTAAATCACTTCTTTCGCATCCTATATTTATTTCCCTGATTTCACTGGTAAGTTTTCCGTACTTCGAGAGTGCTGTTTTCAGTACATCGTTATCAAAATCAGGTAGAACATTTGACAGTACTATTTTTGTGGCTCCAGTTACATACCGCCTAGCTGGCACAAAAATACCATTGATGGAAATACCTCCATCGTCAACCAATAAGTCCACACATTCCTTATTTTTAAGGTAAACACAAACGCGTCCGCCACCAATGCGTGATGCGTGGCTTAGATTAATACCGTTAACTAGATCTGCAACTGCATATATGTAGTCTCTGATGGTAATGTTCGGTATGCTATCTAAAACGACAGCATTTCGTTTATCGGGCCTATACGACGGTCCTGTAGACTGTCCAGACCCCCCTGGGTTTACGGCCCCAGGCCTACTGTTCATTTTAAATTAACAAAAACTTCACATTATGTCTTATAAAACACTTAAAAACTCGAAAATTGTATTCACTTTGAACGATGTATTTAGAACGGTCAGTATAGTGTACCTGTAGCACGGTGATTCACGGAGCCGATGTACACACGTCCGCTCTACTCGAGATTTCGAGAGAGAGAGAGAGAGAGAGAGAGAGAGAGAGAGAGAGAGAGAGAGAGAGAGAGAGAGAGAGAGAGAGAGAGAGAGAGAGAGAGAGAGAGAGAGAGAGAGAGAGAGAGAGAGAGAGAGAGAGAGAGAGAGAGAGAGAGAGAGAGAGAGAGAGAGAGAGAGAGAGAGATATATATAGAGATATATATATATATTCATAGGTTCATGATCGTATCGATGAATGAGGTGTTGCGTATTCCTCATTTTAGATCATGACGAGATGAACATTCATCATTCACACCATGGCAATCGACCATTGTAGATCGTCCGCCCTCGTGATGTCACAAAATATAAAAATCAATCAATTGGACAGTGAAGCAGGGGAAATAGGGAAATAACCAATCAAGGTATTTAAAATTTTCCCTGCTTCGTATAAATCACGCCCATCCACAATGGTCAATCGAATTGATCCACAGAAATTATGTTATGCCAGATAATTGACGACTAGTGATTGACCCGCCCATAAACGTCACAAAACAGAACATCCAATCAAATGGGCTTTGTTATGTGGGAAATTTCACTTTGACCCATCAGATCATCTCTAAATTCCCACATGAAGTATAGATCAAGGTGGCCCTGGCGATTAGCCACGCATCACTAATGGTTCATTGGTTGAGTTGACATTAAATTCAAAAGTAATTAATCCGTTTGATTTCATCTGATTCAACGGTGCACGATAATCATTACCGAGATTCATCAGCGTCGAATGAGTGAATAATGAGTAATACTTTTTGAGTAATGACAAAAATAGTGTAAAGGAAGTGGTCTATGTTCATAATTCGGTCGTAATTTGTTTAGAGCCGATTTCACCAACTGGTACTTCAATATGAATTAGGCCCAGTATTACCAAGTCCAGTCGGTATTTATCTGAGAGTTGGTGAAAACAAATACCACAGGTAACCATAGTGATAACAAGTTTGAACTGTCAGATAAAGGCTAACTAGACTTGGTAATACCGGGCCTTAGTTGAACATCAGTTGAGTTACGAGGAAACATACGTCACCAAGAGTATAATAACAAGTTGGCTCGCAAATTATTGCTGAATTCCAAAATCATCGGTTGATAGAACCGCCTCTTATAACTCCAATAAATATTCGAGAGACACAAATCTATGGGTAATCTGGGATTATAACGAATAATTCCGATGATTGTTGCTGATCGAACAAGTGTATATCGGAGAAGTAAAACCAGAGTCGATTAGGTAGCATGGCTGGAGAAGTACGGAAGGTTGAACCGCTTTATCGGCTCTGGAACAACCAAACATCACAATATAGTGTACTCCCGAGAAATTTTTTGTGACGTCATTCCTTAACACGGCTTTGTGGGTACAGAACCATCCCAAGAGAGTGAAACCAAAGACCTTAGTATCTAACTTCGTTAGAAGACGTAAAACTAAGCCTTCTAAGCGGCGACAGGGTGATGCTAGCGCACGTATCGTAGTGGAGTGAATTATTCTCTAGGCGGGCCAGTTGGAATGATTACCAGAATGATTTTTTCTCACACCTTCTTGGAACCACATAATTATCCAACTAATGTTTCTTTCAGAGCTAGTTGGATGAGCGAAGCGAAATTACACTATACCGAAAAAAAAGTGTCTGTTTTTTTTTTTTTTTTTTTTTTTTTTTTTTTCGCGCTCCACAGGTCAGACGAAAATTCAAAATCAGTTGAAACTTGGCACACACATGGACCCCTATCTGACTTGATGCTGTATAGTTTTGAGGCGCGATAGGTTAAACCACCTCTGAGAAAACTCATTCCAAAGTTTTCAAAAATCCTATTAGAATAACCCAGAGAAAAACATTCGTGAAAAATATTTCATCTGAGAGAATTCAAATTCTTAGGGAATTTCAATCTAATAATGATACACATTATTCCGAACTTTTACTCAAATCGGATCAGCCGTTTCGATGTAAAAAAATATATAATGTTATTTGTGTTAATTATATTCAAAGCTATTAAGATACCTATTAAATCAAAGCAACAAGTGTCACCACTTGATCGTAAACGATTAAAACAAAGCCTTCTTTATTATCATATGAATTATTATTTAAAAATAAGATGGCAGTGATGTAATGGTTTGGATCTCAAGGTGTATATATATATATATATATAATAACCAATCCAATGATAAGTTGATATGTTCCAGCTCATCCATCAACGCGGAAACACATAACGCGTTTGCCTAGTATATTCAATATCAATATGCCTAGGCCTATAGTTCCATCATGAGTGGTCGAGACAACGCTATCTGTTATATCGCCGAGTGTTTTAATTATGTAATCAAGGCAAAAGTGAGGTAGTTCTTCAGATTCGGGGAGAAACGGGAATGTGAGTAGGTTTGACCAATTGTAATATAGGTTCATTCGTACATATCCATACTATTTTTAATTTATTAGGAATCTTTCTATGAATGATTCACAACACGATAATCACGTCAGCTCGGTGTTATACGCATTGAACATATTGGTGGTAAAGCAGATATCTCTCTTCTAATTCACTCCACGGAGACAGGTAGCACTAGTGAGCAATGTCGCCAAGCGTTACATGGTAAACAAGATCAGTTTTACGTCTTCTAACGAAGTTAGATATAAAGGTCTTTGGTGAAACATAACATTAGAGTGAACTATTTTCGTACCATTGCTGTTTTTATTATTCGAAATAATTAATTTGTGAAAACTTGGTCCTACAACGGCAATAGTTATTATGATTACTTTCAAAGACATAATGAAGCATGCACTTAGCTATTACGTTGCAATTACGTTTCAGGATTATTTGAGCTGCTGTGTCATTTTCTTGATTATAAAGTCTGATCTTATGCAGAACATACTTGTATCCACAAGAGATGAAGGTTATGTGCGACCGTCTTTCCTATCCTTTATCACTAGCGTACGGTGGTTCAAGTCCTCATCTCTCGTGTGTGACTTGTAGTAACGAAAGATGAAGGCTCCGAGCGACCGTCTCCACTATCACAAACCATCAGCTTAAGGGTGGTTCAAGCCTGCATCTTTTTCTGATACAATTATACATCAAGTTTTATTATACAAATAACTTGATGTTGAATTTCATAAGCTAGAAGTGGAACATGGATAAAAGTAGAAACAATAGCATATAGGTTGAAACGACGACGAGAAGTTATGGGAAGTAATCAAGGGATAGGGTCCATATATATGTATATATATATATATATATATATATATATATATATATATATATATATATATATATATATATATATATATATATATACAAAATACATTCATTCGTGTTTGAATGTGGCCCCAGAATTGAATATGGAGTCATTTGTTCCATGATTGTGGTGGTAAGATCGCCCTTGTGGTGCCCCGTCCAAACGATCCTATCTTTCATCCATAGCCTTAATTGGGGAACAATGATTTTGTATCAAGTTTCGATGTTATTAAAAAAAAAAAAAAAAAAAAAAATGATTGTGAGAAGAGTTGGAATCGTTCTAACGGAGCTTCACAAGGATGATCTTCTTGAGTACTAAACCGTATTTCATCATCTCGCACGAATACTGAATTTTGAAAAAAAAATCAATGTAAGGCTACAATAATTAATAATCATGAGGGGTAATATTCTAAATTCTTATTGCGAATCAATTCATATTATATATTATGGTCACCAACAGCGCAGTCCTGGTGTTGCAGTTCATTTGTTTTAAATAATTAAAATGGGGTGGTAAGATCGCCCTTGTGGTGCCCCGTTCAAACGATCCAACTTTTCATCCTCAGCCTTAATTGGGGAACAATGATTTTGTATCAAGTTTCGATGTTATTAAAAAAAAATATATATATATTATATTGAATTATATTCATTTCATATTATATTATACTATATCATATTATATTATCATGATTCATATTTCGAAGTTAAAAATGTTCAACAGAGAAAATATATCTTTGAGTCTGATCCTGATAGCATGATGTATGATTTTGAGTGTCCTTGACTTTTGAGCAACGGTGGAAGTGCCGGGTTTTCTTCCCGACTCCGTTTATTCGATATTCGACAAGGTCTTACAATTTCAAGCTTTACTGTTCAATCGCGTCAGAATAATTTTAGCTCACTGAATAACATTCCACACATATATTATTGTATCACCGATGTCATCAAGTAGGCCCAAAATTAGGCATATTAAAAATAAAACTGGACGGAGATTGATTTTTATATCGTTATTCGGATGATTTTGACTGGATGAGCATAGTGGGATAGTGAATATATAAACTCCATCGAACCGTTTTCCATTTTTTATAAACCAAACACAAAACAGGAAGTAGTGAACTTCAAGCTGTTTCAAAGGCCTGTGATTGGCTATGAATGATTGATCACTAGGCAAACGCATCATATGCGTTGTAATATGAGTGTGATATAATATTACTAATATGAAAAAATATCGAAGACTCCACACAACTTGACTCATGTAGTCTTCTGTCACGTACCAAATGTCGAAAAATTGTTACCATAACAATACAGCGAACTAGTGGACTACCAAGCATTCTGATTGGTCAATTCCAACTGTTGGACATTGCTGTATGTCAATTTTCACAATGAGTGACGTCACTTGACAGAAGCCTATATAATATAGGCCTACTCAATTCAGTTTCTATATGAAACCTAAAGAGCCATTAATCTCAGCAACATATAGTTCTGCTATCATTACTATCTAGCTGTGATGAATGAAAGAGTGTATTTCAAATTATCATTTTCTTAAAAACTGCTAGTTCGAATTGCAAACCAATTAGCGATGATTTCTGTCATTCATGTGTTAACATTCAGTGAAGATTTGAACTCTCGAAGGAAGATTTTCTTCCACCATTTTCTCGCCCAGCCTGATCTTGTGGGGTTTACAGAAACTTTGAGATGGGGTTTCTTAAAAATGATCGAATCGGTTCGACCCAAAAACTGTACAGTCGTGAGAAGTCAGATGAGTCCGCGTGTACATGAGAAGTTTCATGTCGATCAGTGAACTAGTGTTCGCTGTCACTCATCTGATGAGAGACACGCTGATTTAGGCAGTTGAAAAATATCACTGATTCAGAGAGACTTGTAAAGAAATGTCATTCTTCCCTACTCTTCACCGTACTCCGATGTGATCCAGGAATGTGTGATCGAATCAATTCACACCACTCTCATCTAATTCCGATCGGCGACTTCAAAGCGTGTCTCGACCTCTCGTAAAACGACTTACGTACCCCGGGGGAGGGGAGGGGGGGGAGAGGGAGGGGGGAGATGGGGGAGATGGGGGGAGATGGGGGAGAGGGGTGAGATAACATTTTCTCGCTGTTTCTATCAAACCAATAAAGGCAGATCACGACGTCTCAGTCGATCACTATTAGGAGTATTAATTAAATCGGTGATGGAGCTGCGCGCGCAGCTGAGAGTTATATAGTGCATGTAGTATATGTTGTCAGTAGTTAATGGTTTTCATTAGATCAGTTTAGAAGATATACGAAGAACAGGGTTGCATTTCAAACGAGCAAGTCGATACCAATATGGCTAGATGCTGTACGTATTACTAGGTCTATATCAAGTTGGCTTGATTTTTCTTTCTGAAAAATGAAAATAACCTATATCTGATCACTTTGTGAGCCAAACACCATTCTCATACACCCAATTCTCATATAATATATGCCAATTTGTCTTGAATTGATCGATCAAAATTAGTGGAGATGAAACAGGAAGGAAGGAAACAGCTTCGTCATGATAGTTTTGAAATCGAGGTGTGTTTATAGCTTTCCATTACATTCCATATGAAATCTCACTCATTCTATACTACACGCATGTGCTGCGTTTATCTCCAGTTTCACAAATCTCCAAACCCGTTCCTATCCGATCGATTTTACCTTTTGATTATTGTAATAGCTTTTAGATCAATCTGTAAAGCCTACATCAATTGACCATTGTAGATCGTCCGCCCTCGTGATGTAACAAGATATAAAAACCAATCAAATGTGGACAGTGAAGCAGAGGAAATAGGGAAATAACCAATCAAAGTATCTAAAATTTCCCCTGCTTCGTATGAGTCACGCCCATCTACAATGGTCAATTATGAATATTTTCAAAAAAACGATCGATCTGATGCATGTGTAACTTCAAAATAATGTGTATCATTCTCATTTCCAGATTATGTGAAAATGTTTGTTTATTCAGGTTATTAAACAGGTTCAAGTAATTGTTTACCTCTTTTATGTAATTTTATGTGACTCCCATTTTTATTTTCAACTCAAATCTTATGTACACAATTATGTAATATGAACACCAATTATGTTTTCTATATGTACTTAATGTATTTAGTTCTAGTTTTTATATACACTTAATTCTAAGAAATTATATTAGCACAATGTATGTATCCAGTATCTAAGCGGTTTGGTGGAAGAAAAGCCATTGTGGCTTAACCCCGCCGCACAAATAAAGATCTTATTATTATTATTATTATTATTATTATTATTATTCGGAACAAATATTTCCAATTATTGATTTTCTCCTGAATTATTTTCATGAATGAGTTATTACAATTTTCGGAATGTTTTTTCCCCAAAGTGGTTCGAGAAATTCAGCCTCAAAACTGTTCAGTAACAAGCCAGATGATGGCACGTACATGTAAGCTTCAACAACAACAACAGAAAAAGAAATTGAGTTTTTGCTGTGCTCATTTGGTAGAGAAAAATATCTCTCTTGCAGCATCAGTTCTCTGAAATTACTTCCCGTATGGGTTATGGTTATTTGAGGAATGGAAGGGTCGGGAATAGAGTTCGAGTGAAGACGTTAACTGTAAAAAGTGTGAGTACACATTGTTTGCATTTTATGATCAAGACGTACTTAAAATGTGTCGGTAAGAGGAAGGTCTGGTAAGAATATTAACTGGCAATCCTAAACTATGAAAACAATGTCGTTAAGTGAAAAAATCATTATACCACTTCTGAATGGTAACATAAACGCCTTTGCGGTGAATATCTGATACCTCTTTCTCTCTCTCTCTCTCTCTCTCTCTCTCTCTCTCTCTCTCTCTCTCTCTCTCCACCTATTTTTTCCTTCACTTCTCGCCATATCTTCTTCGCTATAACCTCTCTTTCTCTCTCTATCTCTCTCTCTCTCTTAATCTCTCTCTACTCTCTCTCTCTCTACTCCTCTTTCTCCACCATCTCTCCTCTCTCTCTCTCTCTCTCTCTCTCTCTCTCTCTCTCTCTCTCTCTCTCTCTCTCTCTCGCTCGCTCTCTCTCTCTCGACCTCCCTCTGTCTCTCTACCCCTTCCCTTTTCACTCCTTGTTTTAGTGTTGTTCTGTCTTTCATTAGCCGGGAAATGGCTCAGTATAAAGGAGGCCAGGCTCTGAGTTCGAGAGGCTCACGACGAAAAGGGTGGGTGATGTCATTATCCTATGACGTCAGTCATACAGTCACTACAGCACTTGCCAGAAAATTACAAAACAAATGACCAACATGAGAAACTTGCCATGAAGTAATAGTTCCCAATTGGGGCTGCTGATGACAGGGTAGGATCGTTCGGAAAATGTGCCAAAAAGCACGATCTCATCACCCAGATTGGATAATAGGCTACATCGTAATTGGATGAGCAAAGCGAAGACTCAATTTCAACCCATTCGAAAATGTGACAGAGTTTTTTTTTGTTCGCACTCCTCAGATGATACGATGGAAAAAATGTTGATGAAACTTTGCACGCAAATTGTAATTATCGAATCTGTCATGTTGTAGTTTGAATATCATTTGAAATTCCGTAAACAAGTGTTTTATTATGATGATAAATATCGAAGAGGAAAATATATATTGAATAATGTATCTCACCATCTGAATCGATCGACTGTTTAGTTTAATCAAGCAATCGATTTACTATAGGCCTATACTCTCGAGAAAAATCGTTTCTCAATTATCAGAAGGTTATGAATGTTATGAAAGAAGGTTTGTCCAATCATGAGTATTGGTTCAATTTAGTTTCAATTATGTATATATACTTGAATTATGTTTTTTGAATGATGTAATTTCAGAACAAGGTTGAATCTTTTCGTTGTATGCTATACATGTATGCTATATATAAATATATATATATATATATATATATATATATATATATATATATATATATATATATATATATATATATTTATATATATATATATATATATATATATATATATATATGTGTGATATATATATATATATATATATATATATATATATATATATATATATATATATGTGTGGAATATATATATATATATATATATATATATATATATATATATATATATATATATATATATATATGCATATGAACATACATATTATATATACATATATATATATATATATATATATATATATATATGTATATATATATATATATATATTATATATACATATATTTGTGAGTATATATATCTATATATATATATATATATATATATATATATATATATATATATATATGAATACATATATACATATACAGCTTCAAATCATCTGAACAGAATACATTCACATTCTATTTCGAAGCGGCTACTCCGATTCATGTGAACCTTCGTAATGTGTGCTCAAGTTGAGAGAAAACAAATCAGAAAATATTTTTCCACATTCACTCTTGGATATTACTATAAGATATCTGAAGAAAGTTCACCATTTTTCTCAAAAGTTTTCAACTGATTCGGCTCAAAAATATAGATTACATGTTTTCCGACAAAAGTTTCACAAACATTCGTTCTTTCGTTTCACCAGTGGAGCGCTCACACAAGTTTCTCAGAATACGATATAATTGTATCTTCCTTCACTTCGCTCATCCTATTGAAAAAAGCAATGGATTCCCTTCTTCTTTCAATCATTAGTTCTGTTTTCGAGCCAACATATGTAGAGTGTATCATAAACTGATAGCATCTCCTCTCATTCCAAGTATTCACTGACAAGGTTACAAAATGTGTATATAGCGAAAGGATTATAAGCTTACAACATATGATCTCTGCTTTCACTCTACATCATCCCTGTATTGAGTAATTGCCAGTCAATCCCTATTTGTTAGAGCTTATCCTAGATAAAAGGATCCCACTCCTATACATATCCTACACCCCACAATCTATTGGAATATAAATATTCAATTGACTAATCAATACTGGCAACAAACAAAATGATAGAAAGTTGGGATGAATGTGGATTTGTGATTGATTTAGTAATTGAACGGAAAAGTTAATCTCTGAACCGTCAATTCGATAGATATATTATATTTTCTCCTTTGATGGATCAGTAAACATTCATTCGTCTATACATTTGTCCATACATTCATATATTGCAATTCGACATTTATATTTTTGATGTATATTATATTTTTTTTCAAACATTCATCATCGCAACAGAACACATGTTCACAGAAGCAGTACACAATGTGATTGAAGTCAATAGTCAATATGACTAATTATCATTTTCATTGTTACCCCACGTTTGTTGTGAGTGAAAGTGAGCGACCACAATGGAATGTGGAATGACTTATAATCGGTAGCAGTACAAAACGATTTCTCAACAGCACATTTCAGGACTAAACGAGTAGATTTGCAAAACATCATCAAAAATGTATACCTCGAATGTGGCATGCTGGTATCAAATCGGGCCTCCACATTGGAACTGGAATAAGTGAAAAAAGAGAGAAGTTCACCACTGCTATTAATGTGATGATAACATTTATTTTTCTGGATCTTCATGTTGACTTTGGTTCTGATTTTGTTATTGTTCTCACTGTGGTCTCCAGTAGCATCTAACGTACTCACATACTGAACTCAGGTATTGTAAATCGTAATTTCGGCCGGCGAAAGTAGAAGATGAGTCAATAATCAAGACACCGAATCGGTACCGAAACGGTGTCGTGAACCGCCATGTTGTTTAGGTGAATACTGGCTTGTGATTGGTCATTTGGAAAAATCGTGTCGGACGACAAGACAAAATCGGAACTGGAAACCCTGCCTAATACTGTCGAAACTACGTTATTTGAACAAGCTGAATATTTCCAGCAGCGCAATGGTCCATTGACACGACTTACTCTATATTAAAGGAATTTCTCGGACTTCATGCAAAATGAATTCTGTCGCATTCAAATCATATTTATATTCGATATATTTGATATTTAGCAGCTGATGGTTGTCCCACCGAATGACGTCACGAATCGTAACATCCAATCAAGTGAGCTGATTACCACGTGGAATTTTGAAATCACCATTCAGGGTATCTTTACGTATTTACAAATGGTGTGTGGATTTGGAGGGCCAACTGGACCACATCGGTTACGAAATCTTCTGCAATATGAGTTCAACCATGATTCAACGACGCACTGTAATTACGTGACATAGAGGATTTATTGGCGTCCCTGAATGATGAATTAAAAGAATGTATCCAATATATACGAATGATGATCATATCAAGTTTTTTCAACGTTTGAGTCCTGACGGATTGTTTAATATCTCAATCAGCCGAAAGTTTGAATTCAAATACACATTCATACGATCCTGCACGAACTACAGTGAAAGTTCCATCTCTTATCACTTCATCTCACAAACCGTTCTGAATGCTTGAGATCTTCATGCGTGATGTAATGTCATATCCATGCAGTACGCAATTCAATTCAATTCAAAAATCATTTTATTCCATACAATATGATACATCAGGAATTACAATGAGAAATTATTCATTTTTCACATAGCTATCATTATTCACACACCTTCGATATCGATAGACTAAACCCTTGAAAAGAAAAATTAAAAATTGAGTAAATAAAGATGGTGTTCCTTGAATTATGGTAATATCCAAATCTAATCAATGAAT
>OZ023334.1:15866828-16044328 GCA_964007535.1 Brachyptera risi
AATACGAAAACAGTTCACTCCTTTAGCTGAAACAAGAACAAATCCTAGTGTACTCCTCGATTCTTCTCGCCTACGTCTTCAACTAGTAGGCCTATCCATGTTGGCCACTGACCGAATGGTCATATTATGGTGACTGGTTTGTGACAGCACAATCAAGCATACCTGTAGCACCTTCTAGTGGTCTGCGTGAGCAGTACAGATTTGACAGGAGAGGGGATTAGAAGAGAGTTGTGGTGATTCAGTGGCAATAAAAGTAGGCGTCAGTTTTATTCCAACATGCGTATTCCAACATGCAAACATTTTGCAGTAGTATAGAGGCCAATATTATTCGTCCATGGTACAGATATCGATGAAATATATATTTTAATATATATTTAATTCATATATTTATTTTATATTATATTCAATATATTCATATTTTTAATGTATATATTTTAATTTTAATTTAATTTAGATTTAAATTTCAGATTTTGTCATCCGATTTTTTACATAAACATATGATAATTGCATGATACGTTACAATGTATATTTGGTTGGAGAAGAACGTTTCAATACCGTATAATGATGGGCTATGGTATATATCCAATCAATTTCGGAGGCATGAATCAACACACAGGCCTACACTACGGCACATACAACATCATCAAGAGATTCATATTTAACTCTAATCTGAAATAAAATGTCAACAGATTTGAATACTGCATCTTATCATATCGACTACACGTGTGAGCATATGTACAGCTCTAACTATAAGTGAAAGTCCGTTTTCTGTAAATACCTGTGTACTTACTTGTGTAAGTACCTGTGAAATACTATACAATGTCACAAGTCTGACTAATTCAGTCAGGTAGAAAAAAGACTTTCACTTCGGTTCATACTATTTTATATTGCCTTCCAATTTTAGTGCGTGTAATGTAAACCCTGATTCGTAGCAAAGTTTTCATTGCTCCATTCAGTCATGTGTACCAGTAAGAAAGGTTCCAAAAATATCTGAGTCGTTCACGCGTCTTACCGGGACAGGGTAAACCGCCTGACAAGATTACCACGGATCAGGCTCAAGTAGGCCCACAGTTTCTTTGGGATTCTTTTTATGTGGCTTGATCGAACACTAATTGGAAGTAACCGCAAGCGTGCGCTATTGAATTTCAATGTCAATGTCTTGTTGTTCTTGTGAAATACATGTGCTTATTGATATGATGACATGTTTCAGAGACTACGTGAAAAACAACTTGTCTGAAGCGAGTCGCAAGGAGATCTACGGCGTGGGTATCCTCGTCCTGGTACTCTTGGTGTCCCCCATCATCATCATACTGGTACGCAACGCAGTCGCTACAATACAGGTACCTGAAACATTATATAGATCATTCTGAAAATCTATCGATCAAGAGTAGACAGGCGTTCAAGACAAACTCACTCGTTCGCATAATCTCTAAGCGTCGAGTTCAGAACGTGTGTTTTTTTTAAAGTGCTATCGTAAATAGTGTATTCACTGATAATGAGATGAGAATAATTTTATGTATGAAAAACAATGGTCATGCCCTACACTCCCTGAGAGCTTGCATTCCTGGCTTTCTAATACTAAAACGAGCAGACAAACAAAAAAAATTCAAAATTCAAAAAAGTTTTATTCCAAAAATACTTACAAAATACAATAACATATGGAGACAAAATTACATATACAGTTATAATAGAGACAAAATCACAAATATAATTATAATATAATACTAAGTTCTTAATTAAATAGTATAATCTAGGTAAATTTGTTTTTGAAGTGAAGGAAAACCCACATAAGCAACGCTTGTGTGTGGGAGAGGAGTCAAAGAAGAAAAAAACAAAGCGAAACAATCGTTCGCAAAGTCTATTGCTTTACTGGTTCAGTGTTTCAACAAAATTCTGTGGCAGAGTGAACTTATAGATATCTGGATAAGTAATAGAATGAGATAAAAATCTGATTGAAATTTTTAAAAATAGGGTCATGAAATAGGGTCATGGCGAGAAATCTTACACGCCTAGCAGACTCCTGCGGCCTCTTGACTGAGAAAACGCAACTCATACCTTGTGAGATGAGTAAAATATTTCGTAAGATACATACTCGACTTGACACAACTTGATTTTGGACCATTTAGTTCTGTAGTCATACACAAACTGACATCCTGATATAGCACACCTGTTGCTTGTTGGTCAACCCTGATAAACGCAACAACGATTTTTCAAATATATTATAATAATTTTCTCAAAAACACAGAATCAAAATTCTGGAAACTTTCGGGATAGAATTTGAACATTGTAAATATCATTCTCTTTTTAATGCTACTTGTATAAACATGTTCTAGTTTCAATATTATTTCATCTAACAATTATCAAGCGATTTGGCTCAGAAACAATACAATATAGATATGAAAAGTGGGCATGAGTTTTAGTTGAATATTTCGTGACATCTGAGTATTACCCTTATCTATGGTATACATAATATAAAAAGTTATTCGTTCCAAAATAAAAACAAACACAACGAAAAGTTTGGGGTTCAGAAGCTAAGTTTGCTGAAACTATATATTGGCGTACAAACACAGACAATTATAATATGAGCATTTTTCATTCAGTCCTGGTTTACCATTGATGTCCAGAAGAGAATCAAGTCTTGATTGGTTACTTTGTCTGATTTGTGTGTGGCACAAAAAAAAAACACAATTGAATATAAAAACGAACCCCGATTTCTTTCAATAGGTGTAATATAAGTATTTGCAACGCTCATACATGATCTGAATGTGATTAAATAATAATTCATTGGATGACTGACAAATGTATTATGTCTCAGATGTATTCAGCAAATCTGGCGCAGAAAGCGAAAGAACTGAAGAAAGAGAAGAGGAAAAGTGATTCTCTGTTGTTTCAAATGCTGCCTCCAAGCGTGGCCCAGCAACTCAAGCAAACGCAACAAGTGAGTTGGTTAGGCACAGTTTCATCTCATATAGATGCCCAACTCAAGCTGATCCCCAGACCCTTCAGAGCTATAATGAAACACAAGGGTGAATAGTTGTATCTTTCAGTTTCGCATGGTAAATGAATTCAAATAATTGGATGAGCGAAGCAAAGACTCAATTTCACTATAGGGGCCCACTCGGAAAAAAAGTGTTATTTTTTTTTTTCGCGCTCCACAGGTCAAACGAAAATTCAAAATCAGTTGAAACTTGGCATACACAAAGTGTCCTTATCTAACTCGATACCGTATAGTTTTGAGGCGCAATCGGTTCAAAAACTTCTGAGAAAACTCATCTCAAAGTTTTCAAAAATCCCATAAGAATTACCCCGAAGAAAGAATTCGTGAAAAAGATTTCATCCGAGAGAATTCAAATTCTCAGGAAATTTCAATATAATGATGATACACATTACTCAAATCCACAGCCTTCTTTAATCAAATCATTCTTCTCTGATATGAAAAGAATTAATAAAGAAGGCTGTGCTCAAATCACTCAAATCGAATCAGCCGTTTTGATGTAAAAAAGTATATTATGTAATTGTTGTAAATCACTCAAAGCTATTAAGATACCTATTTAATTCAAGCAATAGGTATCACCAATCAAATGTAAACAATTGAAACAAAGCCTTTTTCATTCTCATAGGAATTGATTAGGAAATAGGATGGCAATGACTCAATTGTTTGGATCTCAAGGCGTACATATAACCAAATCCAAAGATATAAGTTGATATAAGTAGCTCATCCATCAACGCGGAAACACAAAACGCATTCGCCTAGTATCGTGATTCGTATTATTGTGATCTTCGACATTCACTCGGTTGAGTGGTGTACAGTTTTTTTTCTGATTCTTGCGAGATATGTTCTTCATAAGGAAAAACTCAATGCATCAGAGTATAGGCCCTACATGAAAAATGCTGAGCGAAAAACCAACGTGAACACATTTCATTGCTTTTCTATTTTCATTCATGATTGATTCATGAAGTTCTAGAAACTGAGAGTTAAATGAGTGGTGAAGTAAACAAAAAACCATAGCATAATTTGTAATGTGATATAAAAACAAATTTTGGGGTTTTGGTAGGCTATAATAATGGTTTGTTGCACAGCTGTGAAACAGTGTTGCCAATCGATCAGTATGATAGCTATTCCAACTTTCCATACAGATTCATGATATGATGAGTCCAATCAGAGAATAAAATTAATTCATCCTTCAGTTTATGCTTCAGTATCCTTCAGTAATTATGCATGTGGAAAATTAATGAGCTGTTTAGTAACTCTATCAATGAGTTGGAAGTTGGGCCTACTGAGCACATTTTCGAAGCAACGATGTTGAACTTTCATTATTCTCAGTTCAATTTCATTCATAGTGTTATTGTTCATTCTGATACAAGTTACAATACAAAAATCTGATTCTCAAATTTTTTCACATTTTTCACCTCGATTATCAATAGGGCCTACTTACTTCCTACAGCCATTCGTTGGGCACATGGATAAAATTAGGGTCAGGATGTTAATGAATGCGTGATATAAGCTTCTGATGATGAAATGCACTGAAAATGCCAGAATATGTACATAAAAATAAAAATATGACTTGATAAATCACAAAAAAAATCATATTCCCTTGTTATTATAAGAATGGTTGAGGGGTTCTAAGTCAAGTTTCATTTCAGGTACCAGCCGAGTTCTACGCCTCAGTCACGGTTTACTTCAGTGATATTGTGGGCTTCACTGAGATTGCTGCGATCAGCACACCACTGGAGGTAAGCCCACCCCAAAGAGGTTGCCCACGCTACAACATAGGCATAAAGGGAGAGATGGGGTATTCTTACATATTAATTACATATTATGTCTATATTTATCCGTTATGTAAAAGCAGTCAAGTATGAGAGAAGCAATTGGCTTAAAGTCACCGGATTGATGAAGATCTTTCATTATTATTATTATTATTATTGTACGCCACGGAAAACATAGTTCCTACAATGTTTTACTGAATCATGAAGTCAAAAGTGGCGCAGAAAGCTCGAGTCGAATAAAAATTGAACAAGAAACAATTTCAATCATTTCGATTCTGAAAGAACGTTTCCGACCTATAACCCATGGTCATGAGTCTTTCCATAATATTTAATCGTGAGATCGAGTCTAATTAAAATGGATAATAATCAAGCCAGTCGATGAGCGGATATGCAGCCTGTCTTGCTATGATAGTGACATCACACTGTGATGACCAATAGCTGAGGCTTGTCTTGTCTGCGCCAATATTACGCATCCGGACACTTTTCTCACTCGCCGTAAAACTAGTTCAATTTTATCAATCTTCATTCATATAAAACTGTATACCAAACGCATATCATAGGCCTACTCTCCTATCTTCCAGGTGGTAACGTTTCTCAACTCTATCTACAAGCTGTTTGACGCCCGCATCGAGTGCTATGACGTGTATAAGGTGGAGACTATAGGAGACTCGTACATGGTGGCCTCCGGCCTTCCAATCAACAATGGTGAGTCAACGGAACCAAAGTAGCTATATGCCTGACTGGAAACACAGTCATGTGATGTACGTTAATGCCTGTTTTTGAAGAAAATTTCAAATATCATACCATTCACAATTATCGAAATCGAATGAAAATTTTAATAATAATGAAGAAACATTTGCTCAACAAATGTGTTCTCGTGTATGTCTCAGGAGCACAGCAGCTGAACCACGAAGCGGAGATCGCAACGATGGCCTTGGACCTGTTGGCCGGATCCGTCATTTTCCAGATCCCACATCGGCCTAGCGAGCGGCTCCAGATCCGGTCTGGCGTTCACACCGGCCCGGTCGTTGCGGGCATAGTGGGTACAAAGATGCCGCGGTACTGCCTGTTTGGAGACACGGTCAACACCGCCTCAAGGATGGAGTCAACTGGAGAAGGTAAACTTGAACGGGTACACTTGAACCCTACGGCTACGGGTTGAACTGTACACGCGCAGAGGAGATATGAGACCAGTCGCTATAACATATAACACCTCATATATCACCTATAGGTGACACCTAGGTGTCGATATAACACCTAGCTGCTTTAGGATACAACATATTATTCATCACTAATTAGGCAATGGATGATTAAGCACGGATGATTCCAATCATCATTATTGCCAACTAAATTTGATTGTCTACATGTGGATTAATTATTTGTCATGTATTGTGTATCATCATTTATCATTACATAACACCAATATATCATACTCACCTCGATAGCTGTTTCTTTTGGAAGTATATAAGATCCAGCGTGCTGAAATTCAAATTTCCATTATCATTGCCAATGAATTTTCAATAATTCTTTAAAACCTTGAACAATTTATCAACAGCATGTAAATAAAAAACGAACAGGAACCAACAATAATATCAATAATGCTTGGTAATGCAGTAGAGTACCGGTAATGAGGTGATAGGTATAACTGGAATTGCTGATAGCTGTGTGAATGAATGATAAATAATATTTCGTGTTTGATGTTTTGAGTATATTTCAGGTCGTTATCAAATTCACATTGATCCATTCAAATATTAGATGGACTTATGTGTGAAGAGGCCTGTATGAATACAATTTTTTTCTGAATTTCAATGTTTTTTACGAACAATTATTCGTGAATACCGGAATCTTAGAGAAATATGCTCCAGACAAAATTGTGCCTATATAGGTCAGTATGTTGCTATATGCTGTGATGTTAATTGAAAGAACATAATTCTGTTTCATCACGTAATTTAGCATAGAATTTCTCTTTGTGTATCAACTTATTGTGTATCATCAATATTCATGTTCATGATTCAAACTTGGTTGAGCCCAATCTGTATTCATATTGTTTCGAAAATGATGATAATTAATGAAAAAATGAAGGGATAAATATCACCCCACCAAAAAAAAAGAAGGGCACAAGTATGATGTATTACATGTTGATTGTGTTTGTTCCTATCTCACAGCTTGTTAATTACCCATGTTCATCACTATAGTCATGTACGTTGATTACAAGCAGCTTTGAGGATACATATTAGTTTAGAGATGAAGAGAGCGCTGGATGCATTTGGAGGATTCAGAACCGAGCACCGAGGTCTCGTTGACGTCAAGGTAACGTAACATACATAGTATATGCTTATACAGAGCTTATAGAGCTCACAGGGATCACTTGCAGGCTATTGTCGTTTCTATTATTAGCAGTTTCTGATATACTTTCAATTTGAAGGTAGATTTATTGAAAGATGATTTGAAAATTATCAGATAGATGATGGCAAAGACTTCTATCCCACTCTTATGGAGCTTGGCCTACATATTTCTTCTTGTATCTCTGTATGCACTGCATGGGTCACACGGTTTGACTAATTAACGTGAAACTTTTTCTGAACATGCAAACTTACTTAACTTGCAACTGTAGTTTTATGGTCAAATCGGCTGGACCATGTTTGAGATAAAAACAACTCAAAATGTTGAAAAAAAAGATTCTTTTGGCCAGAAAAAAATGGGAAAAATATAGTGGTTTCAATATGAGTGGCAGATGAATGAATGATGTGCCGGCACACAAAAAAACATGCCTTACGTTCAACTCAGACCCACGCCTGACATGATTCAAGTTCTCAAGGCGATGGATGACTGACTGAGCCAAACAGGCGGCTTACGTTTTCAGGGATGGCATCAATCCCAAAAAATCACGATTGTTTAATCGATGGGTATGAAGGTTGAAAATTGATGGTTTCAAATGTTGGCAAACTTCCAATATCTATAAACTCTTGAGAGTTGATGAGAGAATAATTGCATAATTGTTTTACTGTACTTGAAAAAAACACTTTTCCAAGCTGTAGATCTTTGCCAATTGGAATTGACATGAGTAAAATATTTTTCACTCACACCATCTCAGAGGTATCGAAAATATTTGTGTTTCCCTCATATTGAAGGTTCCAATATCTTATACCATTCGGAAATTATCACAAGAAAACAGATATTTCGCTAAATCAACTCTCATGCACCCTTGAGGACTAATCAATCTATAATCAACCCTCAATTTAATTAATGTTATCCCAAATTCAAGCCAGTCTTAATGTCAATATTCTGTGACAGGGCAAGGGACCGATGGAGACCTACTGGCTGACGTGTAAAGACGGCGGCATCACGCGGCCGGCGGAACTAGACGCCCCGGCTTTTTTCCAGGACATCCAACCAGCATTCATGAAACAGATCAAGGACGAGTACTACATCTGATAATCACAACCCCCGGACGGTCAATCATGGCTGGCACTTTCGAGCTGCGCTTTGGTGAAAGTCACAGAAAATCTGACTCATTCCGAACAAGGTTCCGACAAAGCGAAAAATGTACAAACTGATGTCAAAAAAATTGAAATTCCAATATCGATGCCTGAAAATATTCCACACGGATAAAAATGGACACATTTCAGAATTATTATCTCATGTTGTATATTGAGGCAAAATCTTGTGTATCTCCTAAGTATTGATGGGGATAAAATCATGGATAAGTTAATTGTCTTTCAAGGTAAGCTGCTGTCCTTTCTTTTTTCCAAAACATCGTATTTCATATTTTGAATTTTGAATAATTCATTATTCACGATGAGGTTTTGAATTGTTCCAGGTTATGATGATTTCATTCACATAACGGTATTCAGGTGATGTGTTCAAAATCGTTTTAGGAGAAGTCTGTCAACACTAGTGAATTACTAAACGTAAAGAACCAGCACTCTCACTGCGAATGCCACTTGAAATGATGTTCCAGGCCTAGCTGGCTTCAAGAGACTAAAAATTTTGATCGGATGATGTTCTCTAGGAGAGAAAAATATACCATGATAATCCGTGGTGATAACCGAGTCGCAGTCTCTCAGAACGCAAAAATGTAACTCATTTTAAGCCCACCTCAAGAGCAGGGCTAGGATTCTGTACTCACAACAATGAAAATACTGGAATACACAAATACTGGATATGTTGCTATGGTACTTGGCTCTACTAGAGAATAAAAACCAATCAGAGTTCTAGTCTCACGGAGCTAGCCAGGCCTAGGACGTTACTTCAAGTGGCAGTCTCGGTAAAGATTCAGCGGCCTCATTTATGTACGTCATGATTGATCCCTACAAATGACTGTATAGTATTGTGAATACACCATTCAGGAATTTTAAAAATTTCTTATATTGGGTTCTAATGATGCACTATACTGATGGCTACGATCTATTGGCGTCGGTGGATGATGAATGAGATGATGAGATGAAAGGTTATTTTATTAGGTGTTTTGGACGGTGTGAAGGAGTCGGTCATGGCCTGTTCTTAAGCAACCATTCCTGTATCAACCTGAACGACAGAGGGAAACCACAGAAAACCCCTGTCAGGATGGTCGACCATGGCGGGAATCAAACCCGGGTCTCCCGAATGACGTTTCAGTGTGTTACCACTCCGCCACGCGTCTCGGTATGAATATTCAAAAGAGTCAAGTTGATGTTGTAATATGTGATGGAGCTATTTCACTAAATATGAATTTCAATTACGTAAAAACCAATCCTGTATATATGTATTCATGAAGGAAATTGAAGATATGACGGTGATGTCATGGGATCACACACGACAGTCAGTCACAACGTACAGGAATGAAGCTACATACTTCTGTCAATGGAACTTGAAACTAGTATATATGTAGTTCTTTCATTTCAGCATTTGATGTTATATATTTGTATGTTATTTGATGAGTGAAAATGTTGAAATGTCGACATATGAAACTATGTGAATGGCTTTTACAATGATGTGACATAAGAGGCCTAAAACATTTGTGTATCAATATGAGCTCATTGAGATTCAATCTGCTCATAAATGGATAACTCTCACATATACGTATTTGATGTACACAATTGCCTACCACACATCGGCGGGTAATTTGCCATCTATAGAATATTGGAAGTTCACAAAATGAAATGGTCATTTTACGAATTGACACGTGATTTAAGTAGGCCTAATATTGACTGTTTTCATAATTTTTTTCCAACATGCAATCAGTATGCTGACTGAACATGTTGTAAATTGCAGAACAAGAATGTTCTATGTATAAGATAAGATGCATGGGATGTGTATGAGATAATTTCTCAGATCAAGAAATTGGAATATTAACAGCTGAGTCCTGGACCTGTCTTACATCCACCCAGTTCACTCGTTGAGGTACACATTCGGTATCAATTGAATCTCGAAACTCAAATTTTATTCTCCTGTTGGAATGAGATGTCACTTTTCTCATGTTTACTTCTAAAATTATCAGCGATAGTGCGGTAGTGATTTTTCAGTAATAGAGATAGCGTGGCTTATCATCAGTAAGTCTCCCTTGTCTATACTGTCCACGCATCATGTGACCACTTCGTAATATTCTGATTGGTTATGTCGAATGTCACTGATGATAACAAACAGTCTCTTTGATTGGAGTATAGCTTTTGTTATGTTTGTGTGCAGTTCAATTACTAGTCGCCAATCGGATGTAACAAAAGTCAAAACATAACTTCTCAGTGAAACAATGAAACTGAACAATAGCTTCTCAGTTTATCATTTCCCGAACACAAACTTGTGAGGATTTCAATCCGTTGTGCAAGTCGTTTAGGTAGTGATGAGAGTGACAAAAATGTACAACGCACAGATTTGGTTGTTGAGGTGTGAATTGTTCAAATTAAATGTATATTTCTTAGCAGCTAGGCCTACAGATTGTTGTAGACGTATAGTGTTCTCATAATTAATTCGTAATTACTGTCGTCAATGATTGTTTTCAATTATTATGTGGAAGGAAAGCTTTTGTTATGTTGTTATGTGTTACCTTATTCGTTTGAGGTGTATGATAATATTGTAATTATCGTGATATCGAAATTTTGTACGTAACACTTATTGAATATTGAAAAAATGTTAACTTTTCATAAAGTCAATGGGCTCCAAATATGCCGCATAACCGAAAACAGCTCATACTAATGAGTGAGTAAGTACAGTCTCTCAGCATACTGAAGATCATCAACAAATGTTTTTTGATCTAGATGCTATTTCTGTATATTTGAAGTATTCAACTTTTTTTTCAGAGTAAAATAAACAGAATACTGGTATGTTTTCCTCAGAATGCAATTAAACTAAATTGATAAGATCAATTGAACTGAGAGCTGGTTGTACGAAGTGATAGTCAAATTAATTGATTCATTGAAAGTATGGAAATACAGCATACCCATACATAACCGGAGGTGACTGGTAACAAGTTGATGCACTAAGTTTTACTTGATCTACTAATTACAAGTTGATACAACCAGCTCTGATCAGATTGAATCAAATAGTCGAATTGAATTGGTGAAATTGGTGGACTGAAAAATGTACATCGAATAGGTTTGACGTTCGCTATGAAAATTTCAAACGATACTTTTGTATCAAACAAAATATATCGAAATTCTCAATCGAGATCAATCCACATAAAAGATATTGAATCAAATCAAAAAGTTTGAATGGAAAAAATTGCCAGACTGGAAGTATTGATTCTCAAGCATGAGTTTTGGTTTCAGTTTATTTTCCACCCATTTCATAATACAAAGTGGTAGGCCTATATAAAATTATGTTTGCTTCTCAAGATGGTCAATTTTTCATTCGAAGGAGATAGTTACTGACAATCTGGTAGTTATCTTAATCTTATGAATAACACTCTCATACTGGTCTAGTTAAAAGAACACAATACAAGCAGATCAAGCTATTCTCTCTACAATAACATATTAGACCCAGCATACACCAAAACTGACAGTAACAAAATCCCGTGCCCTAAAGCTCTATTATTTGTTCAATTCACTTTATGTTGGGTACCGGTATTCACTTTTCAATTCTTTCTGTCACTTGGTTATTTGATTAATCATTCAATTCAACTATTCACAATTTTTTGATTCAATATTGATCTTCGTTTTGATATCTAATTATTTATCTTATCACAATTTGATATCAAATCAAAGTCCCAAAATATAGAATCGATTGAAAATATTGAAATCAAACTTCGGCCGTAATTTCAACACAATAATGACTTTGGAATCTGGTCATGCTTCCCTTCAGCTACAGAGAACCATGGTTGTATCCATGGAAGCAGAATTTTGTCTACCAACTGAATAAACGCAAACACGTTGATAATTGCAGGGAAATTTGCTGTAGATCCAAAATGTACCGTCTTTCGAAGACGTAGTTTTGTTTCTACTCGTCAAACTCATCCTGAATAATCGTTGACCCTCAAAATATCACAACTATCTAAATATAATGGTTGAACAATATTCATGTCTGTTATGTTGCTAGTTGCAAGGTCAAGAACTGGAAGACGTAGAAGAGTTCTGATACTTGGGACGTGTAGTAAGTGATACAGCAAAAGTAGAGCTATAAGTGAAAATAGAGTAATAAGAGAATAGCAAAGGCGGACACACTATTCCATAAAGTATGGAAGCTAATTTGGAACCAAGATCTTCTAAGGTGTGGAAAGATACTTATTTATGATGTTCACTACCTCAACATATCGAGCAGTTGCATGGTCAATGAATTGGAGAGAAGAGAATTAAATGCAGGCAGCAGAAATGGTGTTTGTGAGGAGCCTAGTAGGAGTGACAAAGATAGACAAGAAGAGAGGCAGAAATATAAGGAACAAAGTGGGAGTGGGAAGGTTATCATTTAAAATGGGAAGGGAGAGACTTGGGTGATGCAGGCATATACAAGAAATGGAAAAGGAGAGAATACCGATAGCAATGTTTGAGGTAGCAGAACACAATGAAGCTGAGAGAAGAGTTGGAAGACCAAAAGAAAGGAGACAGGATGAAGTAAAGTTCAAGGTAGTCAATGGAGGATCAAAATTGAAGGAAGTGGTAGTAGAGAGATGGTGGGAGGAAACTCGTGGGAAGAGAAGAGGCAAACAGAGGCTAGTAGGAGTGAAGAAGAGGAGGAAGAAGTGGGAACCAATTTATATAAGAAGGCTGCCCTAGATGAAGAGGTGGAAACACAACCTTGTCCAATTCATTTGGTTATCTGGGTTTGAGAGATATATATGTCGATTGACTCATATATGTCGAAAACTCATGAGGTTGAGTATTGATTGCTTAACAACTGCGTCAACCACTGGATTATTTGAGGGTCTCGTGTGGATACCATGAACTGTTTCAGGTGCCTATTATAGACTACTGTAATGCCCAAAATACTTCCTGTGAATGTATTTCGAAATGTGTGTTTTATTACAAATAGGCCTAGTAATATTTTCGAATATCGTAATGTAATAAGAAAAAAATAGGTTCATAAAATATTGGTACTATATAATATATGGGCCTACATATATATTTTGATATACCTAACTGGATAAATATATATATATATATATATATATATATATATATATATATATATATATATATATATATATATATATATATATATATATATATATATATATATATATATATATATATATATATATATATATATATATATATATATATATATATATATATATATATATATATATATATATATATATATATATATATATATATATATATATATATATATATATATATATATATATATATATATATATATATATATATATATATATATTATATATATATATATATATATATATATATATATATATATATATATATATATATATATATATATATATATATATATATATATATATATATATATATATATATATATATATATATATATATATATATATATATATATATATATATATATATATATATATATATATATATATATATATATATATATATATATATATATATATATTATATATATATATATATA
The DNA here is from genome assembly GCA_964007535.1 of Brachyptera risi. Classification (NCBI taxonomy): domain Eukaryota; kingdom Metazoa; phylum Arthropoda; class Insecta; order Plecoptera; family Taeniopterygidae; genus Brachyptera; species Brachyptera risi. The sequence continues at coordinate 15,880,623 of OZ023334.1, forward strand.
TATATATATATATATATATATAATATATATATATAATATATATATATATATATATATATATATATATATATATATATATATATATATATATATATATATATATATATATATATATATATATATATATATATATATATATATATATATATATATATATATATATATATATATATATATATATATATATATATATATATATATATATATATATATATATATATATATATATATATATATATATATATATATATATATTATATATATATATATATATATATATATATATATATATATATATATATATATATATATATATATATATATATATATATATATATATATATATATATATATATATATATATATATATATATATATATATATATATATATATATATATATATATATATATATATATATATATATATATATATATATATATATATATATATATATATATATATATATATATATATATATATATATATATATATATATATATATATATATATATATATATATATATATATATATATATATATATATATATATATATATATATATATATATATATATATATATATATATATATATATATATATATATATATATATATATATATATATATATATATATATATATATATATATATATATATATATATATATATATATATATATATATATATATATATATATATATATATATATATATATATATATATATATATATATATATATATATATATATATATATATATATATATATATATATATATATATATATATATATATATATATATATATATATATATATATATATATATATATATATATATATATATATATATATATATATATATATATATATATATATATATATATATATATATATATATATATATATATATATATATATATATATATATATATATATATATAATGAACAGGCTTGTTATGATTGTGCGGTACTGACGGATACTATTTATGGAAAAGAACCTAGGCCCATATTTGCAAAAAAAATATATGTGAAGTAGAATGAAATAAAATGTTTTTCCAATCAAGACAATAATTTGATTCTATGAGCCCCTACCAGTGAATCCTCTCTAATTATAGGGAATACAGCTTTTCAGCTATATTGATTCATACTAGGTTCAATTCAAAATGAAGGGAAAGTATTTTCAATGAAGATGTACGTACCGGTACATTGAAATTTGATTAAATTACCGGTACTACAACGTCGAGGGAAGCTCAGTTATTTTTCATATGCCACACATTTACATGAATTGAATGTAGTAATCATGTATGTGTGTGTGCATGGCCATAATCAGTGAGATGTATTGCATTAAAGGAGAAAAATATGAGCATTATGAATCATTCAAATAAATATGTTGGTTGAAATGTTATTTTATGCGTTGAAATTTGCTTTTCATCAATGCGTTGACTTGATCAAAAGTTCGCATTGCTGTAGTTATCAAAGTTTTCTGGTAGACATTTTTCATATTCACATATCACATCATCAGGTGATCTAACAACATTTCAAAGAGAAATAGAACATTCTATCTGCATCAGTACAGACAAAATAACCATTTGATTAATAACATGCAAATTCATTGAAAGTCCAAATTTCAAAATTTCACCTTTTTGGCACCGAATTGACCAATGTAGATGGGCGTGACTTATACGAAGCAGGGAAAATTTCACATATCTTGAATGGATGATTGGTTATCTCCCTATTCTCCTCTGCTTCACTGTCCACTTGACTGGTTTTTATATTTTGTGATATCACGAGGGCGGACGATCTACATTGGTCAATTATTTTTCGAAATTTGTACTTACTGTGTCTCGCAATGTTGATAAATAAAAATGAGTCTTGAACAATCAGAAGTTGATCTGAACAAAATCATCCAGTTTCTTATTGAAAATATGATCACAAAAATGAACAAGATAACATCAGTGAGTACGAAATTAAACAAGATCACATCCAAAACCAAATTGGAGCAATTTTTCCCGGGCTAAAACCTTGGTTGCTTGGCCTAGAACGATAAATTGATGATATGCAGAAGAACATTCACAAAGATGTGCGCATGGACCTGGACTTGAACCATCAGCCATTTGCTATCACATTTCACAGCAGGGACTCAAATATCTTGGCCAAACAGACGGCAAGTTACTCATCATTTGGAGACCGTACATTGAAAAGGAATAATCACTACAAATTACTGCATTGGAAAGTTTATTTGGGTATACAAAGATAAATAATGTGGAGTAACAATATAAAAATGTACAAAAATATTCGTGTTTCAATTTACGTTTTAACTTCGATTCAACTTCCAACTAATCGCATCCAAATACGTTGATATAAACAAGTAATTGAGACCAGTCATGTGGAAACTTGCGTTTGAGGAGGGTAATGATGTTCGTACGATAGTTCAACGCCTGGCTGGAAAATATTGTCGTTTATTGATCGTCATTTTGATCTGCATCCGTTAATGTCCGTATGATGCCGTACAAAAGTGGTCTGAAAAAGAAGAGTGAATGTCTTAACCACTTGACAAAAGGTGCCTTGTTCCTGTAGGTTGTGACTGTCATAACCAAGTGATCCCTTGACTAAACTGTCTTATCTTTCATTTCCCATTTAGCAATATTTGAGTGAATAACATTTGTGTGATTGTATTTTATATTCAATTAATTACATTAATGGATACTACAACGTGAATTTTATTCTCCCAATTATTCAATAATGGGAAATTGGAGATACAACAATCAGATTGAGTGATCACTTACGACAGTCTAAACATACAGGAATCAGGACCCTGGATTACTATGTCACTACCCCACTTCCAAGGCCGGGTTATTTTCAGGTTAACGGCACAGATACTAGTGTTGAAGACTTTTCATTACATTCAAAGCAGAAACAAATTATTCAATTGAACTGGTATAATATGGAACTCATAATGATATAATGATATAATGTTGTTTCATCTTCTTAGATTCATGAGTCAGGATAAGTTTCTCATTATCAGTCGAACCAAGCATATTAGGAAGTAAAAGAAAAATAGGAATAAAATGATAGAATAGGCGATCATAGTGGCTTTTCGTCTGAACATAATATAGTGAGACTATATCGCCGAGTCGGTCAGTCAACTTCTGCCATTTTCACTAATGTCAGAATCCTATTCAGTCGTTGAAAGAAATTTCGTCTGGATAATTGCTACTTTGATGATATGAATCAAAAGTCGACATTGTTTTGAAGGAGTACATATACTCAGTCAATAGATTGTGCAGAAGCACAAAAAAATCGTGTTGATGACCAGTAGTTTGTCGTTTATGACAGTTATGTAGTTTAGTAGTTTATGAGTTTGTCGTCCAGTAGAAAATAAACAATATAGCGAGGGAATCAAAACCCGTGAACGCGGACATAGCTCAGTGGGCACAACAGGCTCGGATTCATGTACGAGTGTGGCAGTTAGAAGGTTGATCAATAATCGGCAGCATTCTAGTCGAAGATAGGCAATCATGATTATTGTTTGCGGGAGGAACCCGAACAAGAGCTGGCTTAAGGGGGGTACAAATGAGCATGTTATATGCAACATTCGACACTATGAAGTGATGATGAGCGAGAATATGTACACACACAAAAATCTCCAAGCGGGTCCTGGAACCATGCTCAACAGTGACTTCAGTTTCTAGAGCAGTGCCTGAATTGACTGAGCTAAGGAGGGCAACAACGGTAAGCAATTATTTCATCGTTTAGTTGACACATGTACTCTTGACTGCAGAGATTGTGTCCACTCAACGAGGCTGAATCTTCTTGGCTGTCCATCCTTGACATAATATAGGGACTATGCAGTTGTTATTTAAGAAAAAATTCTAAATCTTTGAGAAAAATCCATTTAAAATGGGTCTACAGAAAATATGAAGATGTTTGTTAATGATTGGAGTTTGCCAAGCAAATGAATACAACCAATCATTCTGAAAAAATACACAAAATATACAATATTCTACAGAATTTCTCAGCAGGGCACACATATACCGTAGGCCCACTCAATATAATTGATATTACAGTCAGATTGAGAGTATGGTAAAAAAGAGAATAAATGCAATAAACTTTGAAATGAGGCAACTTAGGAGGGCAGGTATGGAGATTAAGGAAAAAGCATATTTCTCGTTAGTGCGTCTCATGGTAGAATATGCTGGTTCAGTTTGAGATCCTTACAGATTAAATGAGATAAGAGATGTGGAAAAGGTGCAAAGTATTGCGGAAGGGTTACATCCTTACAGGTAGGGTTAGCAGGTGGAAATGGGATGAGAATGAAAGGGGAGAGGGTAAGAATGTTGGAGAGTCCAACTGAGATGATGCGAGATCTGGGATGGCAGAAATTGGAAATACGGAGGAAGGAGGATCGTTTATGTAATTTCTTCAGGCTTATGGTGGGAGAGGGGGGGATGGGGGGAGCTGCATAAGTTGATTGAAAGGAATGAGTCAGGGTTTGGAGGTATGCAGGGTCATGATAGAGAGGTAGTCATAAATCGGGCTAGATTAGATGTCGGTAAATTCTCTTTCTTGAATAGGACAAGTAGGGACTGGAATGGGCTTACTAGAAGTGTTTTTGAAGGGGATGAAATTAGCTCATAGTTATTCCGTCAGAGGGTTAGGAAGGTGGTGGGATAGGGGTTGTCAGGGAACTTGCCACCGCGCATTTATGTGCAATTGCAAGAGTTTAAATATTAATAATAATAATAATACCTGTAGGCCTAGTTAGATACAAGATGAATATCGAGACTGATCACACTTACAATCTTCCAGAGTGCGCTCCATCCTGGACTCCGAGCTGTCTCGCCAGTGAGGATCGCATGACCGGGGTATCAGGTGTGCCACTTTCTACGAGTAAAAAAATAAGTCACAAACAGCTCGTTATTCACTGTATTCTTGTATTCACAGGAGCAGAATTTGTCTACCAACATAACAGACACAAATATCATTGTTATTGTATCTTGTTGTGGTAATGTAGGCCTAATGATTTCCCAAGAGGATGTTTACAATTGAGCAATATAACCTAGCTTTAAACAGGCATGGTATTTCCACAGCATCAAACCCTTACAGTTGCAGAAATTATGTATTTATGTAATCATGTATCAGTACATAATGTTAAATGGATTATTCAATTACAGTTCAAGTTTTCAGAGTTATTCAGTGGTAGACGACCTTCTTTCTTTGTAAAATCAAGTATGGTATACTGAAATCCACTTCAATATTCAATCCAAATAACAATCAATCAAGTTGCATAAGGTTCATTGTAGGCCTATTTGAAGGGATTTGATGAGAAATACGAAGTGTATTTTGATAACTCACAGCTGTTCATATTATTGAGAGAATTATATTGAAATGATAGAATTGTTGTTCAACAAAGGGACCACCACATAGATTTTTGTCACTCATTCGATGTTTTGGTGTCCACAGCTCTACATAAGAGTCCACTGCAATGACATTTATTTTCAACCTAAAGGTGGGTCGGCATGTCGGTGGCACAGCTTACAATGAATTTACAGGAAATAGTTCTTGTAATCTTGGCTTCAAAGTTGAATCAGAGAAACCATGCGATAATGATATGAATACAGAATACCTACCTAATGCAATAGATTGGTACTATTTACTAACTAGGGCTTCTAGGCCTGGGAGCAATAAATGAGTATGTGATTCATAAAAATGTGGCCTGCTTACTGCCATTTGCACCTACTGATGCCTATCAGTCTCCACAAAATGAAGTGAAACTTACCTGTAGCTAGAAGAAGTGACGAATATTTGTAATGGTGGAATTCCAAGAATTCACGAATTAATTCCGTGATGAGAGCTGTGTCTTTTGGTACTTCTGGTGGTTTTCTTGGATGAGGGTTCAGAATTTTCAGAACTTCAGATCTGATTTCAGCATTTATTTTATTTGTCAATCCAGTCCTTGTCAGTTCGTCTCTCAGAGCTAAAATTTCAAAAACGATCCCATAGTAGAGTTATGCTTAGCATGGGCTTGAAACATGTTATTACAGTGAGACAGTGGCTTATGCTTGAACAGGCTATATTTGAGGCATTGAATGACCATAGTTTACCATAATGTGACCTAAAGTATGATGAACGTCAACTAGGCCTAGGTAGTCAAACTCAGTGGCCTAGCGCAGGCCTGACACACGACTTCAGGATTGATTTTCTATTGATCAATCAATCAATATGCTGAGCCTGTGCATTACAAACTCAATGGCCTGGGCATTGATTTTACAAATTACAAATTCAATGGCCAGGGCTAGGCCATTGGCTAGGCTGAGCCGAGTCTCGTAGGCCTAGCAAGAATAGGCCTATCTGTTTTAAATCTCCACTCATTTTGTTTATAGGCTCAACATAGCGTTTGAACATTCACAAGAGTTATTTTATGATTTTTGTATTTTGTAATTTTCAATTTAGTCCCCTAGTCATTTCGTTCACTGTCAACCTAACCTCAAAGCTGGATAGGCCTATAACTTTGTAGTGATGATGGTTAACAACAATGAAACCTGTGACATTGGACATTCTGATGAATTAATATTTTATAAATATTCAAATGACGGTGAATCGAATTTAATCCAGTGGACAAAACTTGAATACCAGTACAAACCTTGACATAAATTCTCCTCGGAAGCCATTACAGTATTTCTGTTTTTGTTTACATCTATTTCCACTGCAGCCTATAATCGCAACTGACAGTTGCGTTTTGAGTTCTTACCAAAATCACAAGGGCGGTGAAAATAATTATGATTGATGGAGGGAGGGAAAACGCAATATGAGAGCTCGTAGATGAGAGTGACGACGTCGTATGAAGAAGTAAATGTATGGAAATCTGAACAAAATTAGTTATACTTCTGAAGATTATGAAATGAAACAAATTTGAAAAATCTGATATAAAAAAATGCTCACGAATGAAGAGGGGTAATCGCGAATTCGACACTGGTAATTTTTTTTAACAGCAAAGATATCTTATTGGATGAGCGTAGCGAAGACTCAATTACACTGTACTTGAAAAATCGAAGGTGTTTTTTTTTTTTTTTTTTTGTTTTTTTGTTCGCGCTCTACAGGTCAAACAGAAATTCAGATCATGATGAAACTTGGCACACACATGAACCCCTATCTGATTTGATGCTGTATAGTTTTGAGGCAAAATCGGTTTAATAATTCTTGAGATAAATCATTTTGAAGTTTTCAAAAAACCCATATGAATAAGCCAGGCGGAAAAAATGACAAAGTGAATGTTCTCCGAAATTTTTCAAATTTTCACAGAACTCGAACAACATAATAATACACATTATTCCGAACTTTTACTCAAATCGGATCAGCCGTTTTGATGTAAAAAAATATATAATGTTATTTGTATCAATTATTCAAAGCTATTAAGATACCTATTGAATCAAAGCAACAAGTGTCACCACTTGATTGTAAACGATTAAAACAAAGCCTTCTTTATTATCATATGAATTATTAGAGGAAAATAAGATGCATGTATCTTGCAATGATGGCAGTGATGTAATGGTTTGGATCTCAAGGTGTATATATATATATAATAACCAATCCAAAGATAAGTTGATATGTTCCAGCTCATCCATCAACGCGGAAACACATAACGCGTTTGCCTAGTAAAATACAATGATAATAATTGTTTCCCAATTAAGGCTAAGCATGGACATTAAATGGCATAGACAAACTTTAGTCCATGGGCTAACAATGAATTAATTATTAGGCTCTCACCCAACCATAATCATTAAAAAAATATATATTCTGAGCATTCTCTAACGATGGTTTGATCTTGCTGATTGCACCAAAATGGTGAATATTTCACTTCGCTCCAGCATAAATCAATCGAATAACATAATACAGTATTATAGCAATTTATAGCATACCATGGGGTATAATTATTAATTTTTTAATCTTTGTTCCACCATCTTGTTTTTGTTTCAAATTAGTATATTTAGGGTCATCATTGATTATTTGTTCTTCATTCTACTGCGTCCTCGTGACAGCTGCTTCAGCAGCAGAAATTCCATTATGCATTTATTTTGCATCCATTTGTTCGCGGTGCGTGCAGAGTAAATACTAGAATAAAGATACTATAGCCCTACCAATGGCCCTACCAAGAGTGAGCTTGGCTTGGCGGGTTTACTTAGAAAGAGGATGTGCCTATTCGAGGAAACGATCATAACCTGACTCAAATAACCCGAACCACATCTCCTCTGTGCTCTAACCAATTCCCTCAAATATAGTAGCTCCTTACGATTATCTGTGGTATTACTACACACCAAGCCAAGCCCTTTTTCACTATTGGTAGTACATCGCTACTCCAGTATTCGCTCTTCAGTTCTCAGAGGGGCTGTTATTCATATTGGGTTTACCGACACACTGTACTGATGATCACGATCAATTGGCGTCGGTGAATGATATATATGAGATGGTAGGATGATGATATAAAAGGTTATTTCATCAGGTGTTTTAGGTAAGTCCGTCGTGAGCTCGTGGCCTGTTATTGAGGTGCCATCCCAGTATTGACCTAAAAGACAAAGGAAAACCACGAAAAACTTCTCTCGGGATGGTCGATTATGGCGAGAATCGAACCCCGATCTCCTGAATGACGGTTTGATTTATTAAACAATCGGCCACTCGTCTTGGTAAAATTTCATATCTTCTAAAAAGAAGATTATCTCCAGCTACAAGATAGTATACGCTAACATATTCTACTATTATCAAGGTAAATATGGCGACAAACGATGACTGCAGTATGAATAGGTTATGATAACACAGTGTAGTCAGTATAGTATAAATTGCTCACAGCATGTTAACCTAGGTCATGTATGAGATAACTTCACTGTATAGTATTATTAGAAGAGCAGGAGACATTTAAAAGATAATATTATAATATTGATAATAATCGAAGAAATACTTCAATAACATGAGAAAATTGTGATTCAAATCACGTCTTAGCACACATTCGATGTATTTTGTAGTGACTGGCTGATATACAGGTCCGTTCAAGGGCTAGCCCTATAGGCTTACTAGCCCCATCTAGTGAAACACACTTAAGTTAGTGGTTGGATTCGATATTCAATTTCCTAGTACTAATTAAAGTAACACATCTGAAACTATTAACACATGTTCCTTCAAACTAGTACATATTATTGAACATGAAAAGAATTAAAATGGGGTCAATTTTTTTTTTCATGATGACCATCTTTTCACTCATTCATATTATAGCACGTGACGGAAAACAACAATGATTCCACATTTGTGGTTACACAATTAATTTGAATTTCAGTATGTTGTTGGTGATACCATCAGTTATCATGCACAGAGAAAAAAACTGATGCAAAATCATTTTTCTGTGTAATTGGATGAGCGTAGCGAAGATTCCATTTCACATGCCGGAAAAAATGGGCTTGGTTTTTTTTAATTCATTTTGTACGCGGTATACATACAGGTCAGGAAAAAATACTTATCGACTTGAAAAGTCTTCTACATATTTCTGTCATACCAGAATAGGCTGGGATTGTTATTTAGAGAAATCGGTTGCAAAGTTTTTCCGGAAAATAATCGCAAAGTTTGAAAAATCCTCGTGAGAATAACCCGGAGGAAAAATACTTGGAAAACAGGAAGTTTTCAAAAGCTCTCAAATTTTCACTGATTATGAACAGTATTATTATGAACCTTTTCAGAGATTTTTGCAACAATCGAATGAGAAATAACAAAGAAAACGCCATAAAGGTGTACATTTTATTGAATATTTGGATCATTTGGTTTTGCAAATTAGTGTTTATGCGACAGGTTGCAGGTTACTATGAATATCAACAAGTAGAAGGTGAGGTTTTTGAACGTTTGAAGTAATCCAAGGTCCGTAGATGTGATTGAGCTGACAAGTTATTTTTATTCTAGATTTCCATACTTCTAAGCTCATCTCACAACGCGCATCCCGCGTTTTCCTAGTATTTAATATCATATTGAAAGTATGTGGAATTTTTGATGTCATTAACATACCCTGAGATGGTTGATTTCATCTTGATCTTCACCATTCTAATGAGCATCTCACCTCTTGAAATTATACGTATTGTTCTGTCCAAATTCTATCAGAATCAGTCCAATGCTTTTGAAGTTATTATAGTTTTGGTTCTGAAAATGATAATTTGATATAATTTGAATCAAATTAAAAGTGAATTTCACACTTAGTAGGCACCAGCACTATACACGCATTGCCAACCTTTCAAACTGCGACTGCGAAGTGAATCGACCATTCAAGATATTGCAAAAATCTTATATATATATATATATATATATATATATATATATATATATATATATATATATATATATATATATATATATATATATAATATATATATATATATGTATATATATATATATATATATATATATATATATATATATATATATATATATTCATATATATATATATATATATATATATATATATATATATATATATATATATATATATATATATATATATATATATCTATATATATTCATATATGTATATATATATATATATTTATTTATCATATATAATCAAATATAAATATATATCTATATATATATATATATATATATATATATATATATATATATATATATATATATATATATATATATATATATATATATTTATCATATATAATCAAATATAAATATATATATATATATATTTGAAAAAAAAAAATATATATATATATATAGGCTTCAAATATATATATATTCCTATTTTGAAATGTTTTAACTACGGCATGGCCCCTTCAACTTCACTGGCCTTGACCATCTCGCTTCAGCATCGGACAAAATACCACTTGATTCAATGTTGACTGCACAAAAATTAAAAAAAAAAATTATATAATAACAAACGGCGCGGAGTTGGATATTATGTCGGGCCAGCTCCAATGCATGGGACTGAAACTGTAACTTATTTCAATGGTGGAGTTGACCAAACAGATGACCGCGAGGGATTTTTTTTTTTTCAAACCATTTTATTCACACTCAACGCTTACATATCAAGTACTACAACAATTGCATACAGGTAGTAGACAGAAAGGCACTAATATGAACAAATAGACAGATAATAAAATCAAAAGTTAACAATTATAAACATATTGAAGCAATAGTGATAAATAATTTGATATAAAGTTTTGATATAAAATTTAGAAATTTAGGAATGATATTTTGTAAGTGCGAAGCCCGCATAAGTTAAATCTTGTGCGCGGGCTGTCTTGCTTGAAAAAGAATTTAATTAGTGTAAATCCGACTCTCAAACTTATCAATCAAGCCATAAGTAGGCATACAAAACAAACAAATACAAAAAAGTTACAAACTGATATAATATAACAATGTATTCAAAATTCCACTGAACATAATTTTTCATCGGGCAAAAAGTTCCCACCCTGGTGATTTTTTTGTTAAAATATTGTTAATGTTTATTATCGATCGACAAAATTCCAAAAGGTACGTCTCTGCACGTTGTGAAGCAGTTTCACAACAGTACGGTCATCCGGAAAGCTATACTACGATTGTTTATGCTTCAATGTACACTGAAAATGATCACAAAACGTGCATCTCGCGTACATATTCGATTTGATCACTTTTCGAGATATTTTATTGTATGGTATCGTTGTGTTCGTGAAACAACTGCCTTCAGGTTGAATCAAAAAATGGAGAGTTCAACCGTACGCTCAGCATACAAGACCAGGGAAAGTCCTGCCATTTTTGGCTGTAAATCAAGGTGACATAAACTATTCATTCGAATCAAAATGATTTTAGATATGCTGATGAAAATTCAGTCTATCTGATGGAGGAATAATCAGGCCTGCTCAACCAATGTATCAATTGTCATCTTCATGCTAACCATCTACTGGTTTTAGTGTACGTAACGGTTTGACGTATTTTCCAACTAGATTTCTCAATTTTTCTTTCAAAATCTTCAACTTTTTTCCCATTTAAAATTTTCAATATACTTTAGATTAACATCAATACATTGATGAATAACAGAGAATTTGATACACTTCTGCAAGGTATGATCAATCATGGTGATTGATGTAGGCCTACTTAATATATAGCAGCGCTAACAGGAAATGAACTATATAGGATTTTCTCAATAATCCTAGATCAGTATGTATTACTCTGTCATGGTCCAATTTCCTCATTGCTTCCATTTGAGATAGTCCCCACATTATGTTTGTTCAAGATTATTTTCAAGTCGGTGAATGAGAGAATAGTTGTGTTCGTCTGTCATGAACTGAAAAGTACTAGAGTACACTTTAAGGGGGTGGAGCAACTTGAGTTCAACTCCGTGCAGGATGCGCCGTTGTTCAGTTCAACTTGGTGTAGGTGAACTAACAATTACAGACGAACAGCCACCACCCACCGCGTACCACAAACTACTTGCCGCGAATTCAAAATATGTTTCAACTTTCAATTAATCTCTACGCTCATGATAAATTTCCTTATAAAGAAAAATTACAATATTACATTCTAGATATAAAGGCATGGGCCTAGATTTTCTAGAATTTAGAAATATGTCAAGTTTAATGTTTTATTGAATGTAAAGTGAAATTGAATATGTAAATAGCAACATGCTAATAAAGTTTACTACTACTACTACTACTAATGATATTGGTCGAGACAAAAATATTCATGACCAATAACCCTTGGCCAAAAGCATTTATATAATATTTAAAAGATGATAGAAAAGTAGCAAGACGAGAGAATCGCCAGTAAGCTACTTGACACCCGGAATATTCAAACAATATTGTTTTGAGAGCACTGTTAATAAACTAAATAAAAGTATCCTCATAGAACTAATGAACTAAACTGATATAATAATTAACAAATATCTCATGGATGATTGATGAACTGATAAAACTAACATTTAGAGCTAAACAATATCCCGTTTTCATCAGTCCGTACGTAAAACGTGAATAGCATCCACAGGTACATCCATGTTGCGCGCGTAAAATCTGCTTACACTACTTTACACCACCTGTACGTACAGGGGTAACTTTTCTCACACTTTTTTACACCAACTTACTCTAGTTCACCGTGCGTCGACAAACGAACAGCCGAGTGCAAGCTGCACTATTCTACCCCGAGTCAGACGAACGGCCACCGACCGATCGGTGTAAGTTGGTGCAAGTTCGTGCAAGATAGTGCAGACAGACGAACACTACTAATGTTTCCGTTTTTGAAGCGCTCGCTCAACTAATACCCCGTTTACACACTATGTTCCTTAACTGTTGTTAACGCTGATCCTGCCGGCCAGCACTCAAACCACTGGCGCTAGTGTACAGTCTCTCTGGAGACTTCGAAGAGTGAGGGTGTGCTGCTTTATTTCTCCTCACATTTCTTCCGATCGGTGTTGAAGTACTGGGTCAGATGATTGGTGAAGGGGTACCAGTGGCGTAACTACCGGGTGGGCCAAGTGGACAAGAGCCCAGGGGCCGGAGGCCGTATAAGAGCACCAATATAAAGTTCTGTAATCCCAGATAATCGAGTCTAACAAAAAAAAAATGAAAATTTTCAATGCTGATTCTGTTTTCACAATTCTTTCAAATACGCTATATCATATTATTATTATACATAATATTTCGCAGAGGTGGAAGATACTACAAGAATTTGAGAAAAAGTCAAGAAAGTGGAGCGTCATTTGGACGAATTATGCGAGGGCCAACGTCTAGTTGAACCAGAAAAGCTCTTCAAAGTTCGAGTGTTTAACACGTCATTAGACATTATATCAAATCAAATTCGTATAAGATTTGAGATCAAAATACATTATGGTGCTTGGTAATCATGATTTACGCGTCTAATATTACATAGCTCAATTCATGAGTTTGTGGATAGAATCGACCGATCACAATTGATGAAAAGAGGAGAAAACTACAAAGTGAACAATGAGCGTTATGAATATAGCTGTGGCTGTTTCAGAAATAAGCGAATGAATTTCCTAGTAACCATCGTCCAGGTTATGCTTATCGATCCTCTTTTGGGAAAATACGATAACCGGTTTTATTTCGTGAATTTTTGGTCGCTTGGCACGTGCCCCCATTCCACTAGCTTACGGATTTCCCCTACTATTCCAAGGGTAGCTACCAAATTTAGGCTACGCGTTTGTACTATGAGACATGAAGAAATACACCCTCCTCGCACAAGAGCCTGTAGCAGAGTGATAGCAACGCTCTATGTACTTGTCTCCACGTGGACTGGGGGGACTTAATTGATAGTGAGTTGGTAGTGTGTTAATAGTTGACTCAACTTCATATATATATATATATATATATATATATATATATATATATATATATATATATATATATATATATATATATATATGTACATATCTATATATATATATATATATATATATATATATATATATATATATATATATATATAAATATATATATATATATATATATATATATATATATATATATATATATATATATATATATATTTATATAATATATATATATATATATATATATATATATATATATATATATATATATATATATATATATATTATCATATTATTATATTCATGAACAGATGATACCAGTTATATTTTTATCGGAATCAAGTCACTATTGCTGAAGATATGACATGGAGAATGTGGCTTATTTTTTCAATTAAATTTGAGTCCAAAAAAAATGTAATATGAAATTGGAGAAATTCGTTTTTCAATATTTTTTCATCTCTCTACCATATTAGGAGTTTATACTATTCTCACAAAAAAAATCAAACGAATAACTCATGTCGTACAGGATATTCACATGAATCTAAAAATGCCTATATATTATTGAATTTTCCGTGAATTCCCACAGGGATTTTCTTTTTGAAAAATTGAAAAAAACTTCTTACAACATGAATTAGAGAGTACTATCCGAACAGAGTTGAAAACATGTAATGAAAATTTTGCAGGATCCCCCTCTAACTGCGTTCACAGACCGAAGTTAAAGGCTTGATGTCGGTTAGTGCTACCTGCGTCCGTTCACATTACTTGTTTAACATCAGTTAGTGGCTTAACAGCCTTACTGTGAACTGCATATATGGGTGCGCCTGCTGTCACAGGGTTAATGCTTGGGGAGGAGTTGCACGAGCCGAAGTGCGGTCATGTGACACCAGTTTGTTTCGAAGTAAAGGAAACAAATACAATTTATAATAGTATTTGAGTGAAGGCCACGACAGAAGTGAGGTAGTGGCCACGCGGTCAGGAAGTATTTTCAGAGACAGCACGTGAGAAAGAAGATCGTCAAATTTGAAAAGTACATTGGCTTAGTGATCAACAAGTGTGAAATAACAACGTGTGAGAGTGTCAGCCTGCAGAACATCAACCGGTATCGTACCAATGATAGGATTGTAAGCACTTGAACTGGGTGAAATATGGAAATTTGGTAGATAAGAGAGTTAGTAACAGTATTGGAGACAAAGGAAATATAGCACTGAAGCTGTATTTTGAAGTCTTGCATTATACTAATTAGATGAACGATAGCGAAAACTTTCATCCCACACTTATATAGCTGTGTATGTTTTTTTCTGTTTGTTTTGTACCTACTACACAGCTGTTCAAGTGTTTGACTGATCTACATGAAACTTTCTCTGTGGGCCCTTACACGCGGACTTATCCAACTCAGAACTTTATAGTTTTGGGGTTGAATCGGTTGGACCATTTTTGAGAAACACCATCTCAAAGACTCCTGTCGATATCTTTTTAAGAGATTTAATATTTTGACGCTTCCATGCTTGTATATTTCAAATGTGATCATGTATTTTTTGAGGGGTAATTTTAATACTAGTCATGTCAGCGAGTTGAAAAGCAAATCATGTACACGTAACTAGAAATAAAAATAACATTAGATTGAGAAAATATCGACTGGAAATGTGTAATAAGGGTCCTATATTCTCTGGTTTTAAACTGTTTCAAAGTCTTCCCCTCAACATCAGGGAGGTAGCAAATGAAGACATCAGCAAGTTCAAGAGAGTCCTCAAAAATATTTTATTGCAAAAATGTTTTTATAGTGTTGATGATTTTTATAATGAACAGTTTGAGTGATTATTATTTCTTTGAAAATATGTTCTTAATTCAGTTTTACCATATTATTGGATGAGCGTATAGCGAAGACTCAATTTCACTGTACTTGAAAAATCGAATGTTTTTTTTTTCGCGCTCTACAGGTCAAACAGGAATTCAGATCATGATGAAACTTGGCACACACATGAAACTCTATCTGACTTGATGCTGTATAGTTTTGAGGCAAAATCGGTTCAACAATTCTTGAGATAAATCATTTTCAAAAAACCAATATGAATAAGCCAGGCGGAAAATATGACAAAGTGAATGTTCTCCAAAATTCTTCAAATTTTCACAGAACTCGAACAACCTAATAATACACATTATTACGGACTTTTACAATAATCGGATGTGTCGTTTCGGAGTAAAAAATTAAAAAATGCGATTTTTATTTATTTAATTACTTCATTTTATTTTATTCGCTCATCCATCAACGCGGAAACACATAACGCGTTTTCCTAGTATTTTATCCATAAATATTTTGTATTCAATCTGTACGACATTTCCGATATCTTGTAATACGATCAAGATTGTAGGAATAAATGAATTATTATTATCATTAAAGTTCCTGAAAAATCCATTTTATTAAGCTGGGCGAGAAAATTTGGAAAATGAAATCTCTCCAAAATAATTAAGAATTTTCCCTGAATATAAATTCAAGAATGTTACACACCTTAAAAAATGTGTATGCATTTCGGATGAGCCGTTTCGAAGGAAATGATTCCACTCCATGCAAACGCAGCATATGCGTTGTAAGATGAGCGATACATGTACATATAAATGAAGTATGATCGAAAACTCTACTCACTTTGCTCTATAAAATATACTCCATTCAATAACTATTGAAACTAGAAAGCTGTGAATCTATTATAATTGGATGAGCAAAGCGAAGACTCAATTTCATCATACCCGAAAAAAAAAAACTTTTTTTCGCGCTCCACAGGTCAAACGAAAATACATTATCGATTGAAGCTTAGTATACATAAGTATCCTTATCGAGTTCGATACTGTATAGTTTTGAGGCGCAATAGACTGAACAACTTATGAGAAAACTCATTTCAAATTTTTCAAAAATCCCATAAGAGTAACCCGTAGGAAAAAATTCGTGGAAAATATTTCCTTTGAGAAAATTCAAATTTTCAGGGAGTTTCAGAATAATAATTATACATATTATTCCAAACTCTCAGTCGAATAAAATCAGCTGTTTTTATGTGAAAGAATATATAATCTGATTTTTCTAAATCACTCAAAGCTATTAAAAGATGCTAATTAAATCCAAGCCACAGGTGTCACTGTCACAATTGGATCGGAAACGATTGAAACAAAGCCTTCTCCATGATCATAGAAATCGAATAGGAAATAAGAGGGCAGTGACGTGATGGTTTGGATCTCAAGGTGGATATACATAAATAATCCAAAGATATGTTGATATATTGTTCCAGCTCATCCACTTGCGCGGAAACACATAACGCGTTTGCCTAGTGCTATTATTTCCATCTATGTTCTTGTTGAATTTACTGAATGGTTTTTTCCAAAATGGCTGGTTCTTATTGGATAGAAAATTGTGATGATGTGTGTTATTAAATTGTGTCCAAATTCAGAGGAAATTTCATTTTTCTGGGAAAGATTTCATTTTTTTAATTTTCCGTCAAGTCAAATCTTATCGAGTTTTCAGAAACTTCAAGATGACATTCCTCAGACATGGTCCAATCAATATGACCTCAAAACTATACAGTTCTGAGTAAAATGAGTGTTCGTATACAGAAAAAGTTTCATGTTGATCAGTTAAACCGTGTGACCTGTGCAGTGGGTACAAACAAACAAAACAAACAAAAAAACACAGACAAAGCCCCACAAGAATAGGATGGAAGTCCTCGCTATCGCGCATCTAAATATAAAAGAGTGCTATTCATCAATGGATAGAAATAATAGCAGAATAACGATGTAGTGATACCAACCCATTTCATCATAATATGAGGAAGGTGACTCAACTCGGGTCTTGAAAATGAAATAATTACGGGTCCAGGGTTCCGATTGTCTGTGGCGCAACTATCGCTTCTATATCGAACTATATGATACAATAATGCTATGCAATGCTTTACACGGCTCAGGCCCGGTATTACCAAGTCTAGTTAGCCTTTATCTGACAGTTCAAACTTGTTATCACCATGGTTACCTGTGGTATTTGTTTTCACCAACTCTCAGATAAATACTAACTGGACTTGGTAATACTGGGCATCAGTAGGATTGAAATGTTAGTAGTCCCATTCGTTTTTTAACGAAAATTATGGATTTTGTGAGTTCAACAATTCCACCGGTACTGTAGCCACTCGTTTCTACATGTATAGTCCACAAGGAAATACACTAAATCGTGACAGGCAATCGGAACCTCAGACTCCGAACTGACCACAGAATGAAACTTCAGATGGTCCTTCCATGTTATTAGTATGTGAGTTGAGGCACCCTCAGTATTGAATGAGCAAAGCGAAGACTTAATTTCACAATACTCGAAAAAAGATGTTTTTTCTCTCGCGCTTCACAGGTTGAACGAAAATTCAAAATCAGTCGAAACTTGACACAAACAAGTGCCCTCATCTGATTCGATGGTGTATAAATATCAAATTCGAGGCGCAATCGGTTAAATCACCTCTGAGAAAACTCATATCAAAGTTTTTAAAAATCCGATGAGAATAACCCACAGGAAAAAATCGTCCGCAATATTCCCTTTTAGAGAATTCAAATTCTCAGGGAATTTCAATAAGATAACTAAACACATCATTCCAAACTTTCAGTCAAATCGGATCAGCCGTTTTGATGTAATGAAATATATAATCTGATTTTTCTCAAATTACTCAAAGCCATTAGGAAACCAATTGAATCCAAGCAACAGATGACACCAATCTATTGGGAACAATAAAAAAAACTCCTTCATCATCATACAGGTTAATCAATTAGGAAATAGGATGGTAGTGACGTAATTGCTTGGATCTCAAGGTGGATGATGTACAATAACCCATTCAGCGATAAGTTGATATGATCTAGCTCATCATCCATCAAAGCGGCAACACATGACGCGTTTTCCTAGTTAGACGAGCGAAGCGATGACTCAATTTCACCATACCCGAAAACTCCACAGGTCAAAGAAAAATTCAAAATCAGTTGAAACTTGGCATGCAAAAGTGTCTTCATCTAATTCGATACTGTTTAGTATCATAGAGTAATGGAGGTAAAACTCCATTACTCTATGATAGTATTGAGGCGCAATCGGTTGAACTACTTTTGAGAAAACTCATTTTGGAGTTTTCAAACGTCCCATCAGAACAAACCAGAGGAAAAAATCCGTGTGAAATATTTTCTTCGAGAGAATTAATATTCTCTTGGAATTTTAAGATGATAATTATACTCATTATTCCGAACTTTCAGTCAAATCGGATCAGCCGTTGCGATGTAAAAAATATATGGACCATTTTTTTTTTCAAATAACTCGAAGCTATTAAGATGCCAATTGAATACAAGCAAAAGGTGTCACCATTTAATTGAAAGCGTTTAGAACAGAGCCTCATTCATCATCAAAGGAATCAATTGGGAGGAATTAGGAGGGCAGTGATGTAATTATTTGTATCTCAAGGTATATATATATATATATATTTATATATATATATATATATATATATATATATATATATATATAAATATATAAATATATATATATATATATATATATATATATATATATATATATATATATATATATATATATATATATATATATATAACCAATGCAAAGATATGTGGATATATTGTTCCAGCTCATCCATCAACGCGGAAACACATAACACGTTTTCCTATAATATTATGATGAAATAGGTAGTATTGATCATTGCAAGAATTGTGAAGAAATTATTGTGTCTGTAGAGTTCAATAGGGTGTTGGCACGTAAAAAACGACAAACAATCGTTACTATAGCAATACAGCGAACTGGTGAACTAAACCAAATATTCTGATCATGGTCAATTTCAACAGGTGCACATTGTTGTCTATCTCTTTCAACAATGGGTGATGTCAGTTGAGAATACACTATTCGTGATTAAAAGCAAAGTGGCTGACATCTGGTGACGTTGTAGTGAACTGGGCGGAGGCAGATATTTCCAAATTATATACAAATTAATCAATGTGTAATTAAAATATAAAATACAAAATTGAAATTACTCAAATTGTTCTTTATTAAAATTACAATATTAATCACAAATTTAATGTGTGTAAGCTTATCACAACATGACATCTAGGCCTAACTGCCTCCGGACGGCCAATCGCCCACTTCGACAGTGCTGCCACCTGGTTAGCTTTTATTCACGAATTGAACTGTCACTACATCACACGGCTTTCTAGCTCCGATATTCACCGAATAAAGTATATTTTATATGAGTCAAGGTGTGTGAAGTACTTCATTATACTACAGTCTGCAGAAGGAATAAAACTACTTCATTAACTCTGATCATCTATTTTCATATCTCGCTCATCGTGCAACGCATATTCTGCGTTTGCCTAGTTTACGATGATCTAAACTGTTGTCTGAACATTTTCATCATTTATAATTTCAAGGTTATAGTTTCCCCTTCTTTCTGAACTGATTGGCGACCATACTATACCCTATCTCTTATTTCCTACTTATTGATGTTCCAATGGATTCCACCCCACTTCTATACCTCACATCAGCGACATCACACCTCAACCGTACTCATATCTCCCAATAATTATAGCAGTTTGACGCGACCAGTGGCGATCCCCATCCGATCCCAACTTGGTTTATTTAGCTTGCTTTTTGGCCCTCAAACAGCTATAGTTATTGGGAAAGACGCTTAAAGAGCAAATACTGGAATAAGGATAATACCAAGAGTGAAGTTGAGCTTGGCGTCCAACTTGAAAAGAGGATGTGAAGAGGAAGTTTACGTAATTTCGATTCTTATAAAAATGTCAAATCAGAAATCAAAACATGGTTGGTCAATAAAATAATTTAGGCTCTATCAATTCCATATTCCCATAGTAGACCTTATATTGAATCCTTTTGTTATAATTTCGTGTAGGTTTCTGTTTTAATACATTTATCATTATTAGTCTCGACTTACATTCAATCAGTCTCAATTTACATTGCCAATACTGATGTATTTCTGTGTATTGTACTGATAAGACATAAGACTCCAACATGATATATTTTTTTTTTCTTCGGCATTCACATCATTCATTATTCATATTACTGACATCATAATATTGTTATATTTTGTTCATGTAATCATCATCATGTCACCCTCTATATAATATAATGCAATCATATTAATTATTTTTCGATGCATCAGAAGTCATCTCTCTTGTTTAGTTGTTATTATTATGTTCATTTTTCACATTAACAATATTATTATTCATTCATAATGTACACAATTATGCCAATTTTATTTTTCAGTAGTGTTTTGTTCCTAATATAATGTATTCATATTTACTATTTCTCGATGCACCAGTTAAGTTATTTCAAGACTCTTGTTCAGGTGCTATTATTATGTTCATTTTTCACTTTCACAATATTATTATTCATTCATAATGCAAAGAAGTATGTCAATTTTATTTTTCAGTGGTGTTTTGTTCCTTGTAATTTTTTTGTGATAGTATATTCTCAGGTATTTCTCTTCTTTTTTTTTTTTTTTTAAATATTGTTCAATCTAAAAATTGGATCTCTTACTTATGCTTCATAGTTGCCACTCAATTCATCATCATATTTACATTTTCTTGATCACCTTCTTCATAAATTCTTCATAAATTCAACATAAAAATTAAAAAATATACAGATTATAATATTCTTTGTTTCTCCCACAGTCAAGTCTTCTTTGAAGACTTTGTGGATTTTTTGACTGTCATGTGTATTGTTGTATGTGAAAAAAAGATTAATAAAAAAAAAAAAAAAAAGTGAATCGAGATAGGCTGCACCTATTCGAGGAAACGATCAAAAACTGATCCAAGTAGCCCCAACCAATTCCCCGATGGTAGCTATCACATACATTATTACACGCCAAACTCAACTACAGCGCCCAGCAGTCCGGCCGGTCCTCCATTGCAGGACGCTTGGGCTAACTCTGTGTGGCCCCATTGGCGCTCGAGTAGCTCTACGGTGACTGTTGATGAGGGTGATCATTGCGACCATTGTGAGGGCTGATCATACGCATGACCTTGGTATCTCTCTCTCTCTCACTCTCTAAAGAAGTGATGATAAGTGAGAAGAAGATCACAGAAACCTATGCCTTGTGCGGGACTCGGGCCCTGGTCAGAAACTGGTTCCTGAAGCGGTGCCTTGGTTGACTAAGCTATGGAAGGTGGCCTTGATTCCGGTGAATTGAACCATATGATAGTGAAAAACATAGATGAAATTCCAACATTTTTTCTAACTCCTTTGACAGAATTATATTATACTATTGATAGTACACCAGCCCGAGTCGAATTTTCATGATGCATATGCTCCACAGTCTCATTCACTCATACCTTGGGTGCCTCACATTCTGAAGCATATTCCATCAAGATTCCGATCAATATATTCTAATTGATCGGTCACGATTATTGTGAAAAGCTGACGGTGAAGTTGCTCTCTGATATATAAATATATATATATATATATATATATATATATATATATATATATATATATATATATATATATATATATATATATATATATATACATATATATATATATATATATATATATATATATATGTATATATATATATATATATATATATATATATATATATATATATATATACATATATATATATATAAATATATATATATATATATATATATATATATGCATATATATATATATATATATATATATATATATATATATATATATATATATATATATATATATATATATATATATATATATATATATATATATATGTATATATATATATATATATATATATATATATATATATATATATATATATATATATATATATATATATATATATATATATATATATACATTTATATTTGATCGAGTTAGTGTTGGAGAAGCAGTCCAACTGATGAATCTGCGTCGAATGAATGAGTTGCTTGCGCCTGCGCATATCGACCTGATTCTCTGTCAGCCCCTGAGAATATTTTCTCCATTCACATTCATCTGATAAACGACGCCGCCGACGTCAAGCATCGTTTTCAGTGAAAGTGACGTCGTGGTGGATTGTGAGGTAGGTCGCATCACATTCAATTGCAAGAGTGAGGAGGAAACTCGACACTCACGACTGTTCGTATTGATGGATGGGTCGAAAGTAACCATGAATATTCGAAGTGTTCTTTGATCACACTTAATCTTGTTGTTCAATTATTGTTCGATGAAGTAATTGTCATGATACCGTAGAAAACCGTGTAGGCCCATAGACACGGTATTATTTGTTGAGTTGACTCGGTCATATCACTGACTGACGTTATAAGGTCTATATATGATCGATCAAGGAAGATAATAGGCTGATGATATCAGTATCAATATCATTATTGTCATCATGAATTTGTGTATATTCAAATATATTTATATATATATATATATATATATATATATATATATATATATATATATATATATATTTATATATTTATATATTCATATATATATATATATATATATATATATATATATATATATATATATATATATATATATATATATATATATATATATATATATGTATATATATAAATATGAATACAAAATTTTCCTCATCATAACCATTTCCATGGATCAGTTGAAAATTGTTATCAAATTCCCATTGAATTTCAATTATTTTCTTCACCTTCAAAGCTTGGATCTCTATGATAGGATTTTTTTTTCAACAAAAATGATCCACGAATAATCAAATTGTGTGAATTAGGCTGATCACTATGCAATGTACAAAAATAAAATAGAAAATCAACGCCAATAAGAATTTGAAGCCTATTCCACGAACTCTTGGTGGAGTGTATAATGATTGTGATAGTTGGAAAATAACATATAGGCATATAATAATCAATGGCACGTGATAGCTTATCACTTCAACTGCCAACTAGCTGTCATGTATCACCGAACCTTCACCCACTGATTATCAGTTTATCTTCACCAGAAAATGAAATAATCTTTCCTCAAATTCGCACCAATTATGACATTTTATTATTTGCAAGACTGGACCCCTGGGGTGGACACAGGGGGGGGGGGGGGTAGGGGGGGAACGCCCTCCCCATGAATCGGAAACGACGAAATAAATAGAAAGAAAGGAAGAAAGAGAAAAATAGGGAGAGAGAAAGAAAGAAAGGAAGAAAGAGAGAAAGAAAGAAAAAAATAGGAAGAGAGAAAGAATAAATATCTATGAAGCTATGTATGCAATGATTTCATATTTCACATAATTGCATTGAGAATGATTCGGGAGTAGGCGTACTGTTTCAAATTGTCAGATCTAGTGGAGGCCTATGAAGTTTAGTCAGCAAGAATCAATGCTATAACAACACTACCGTGCTTCTTCCAGGTTTTGATTTATATGTTAACAGGTTTGTGAATAACGATGATAAAATCGACGAGGGTCGTTTCTAGGGGTGGGCGAAGAGGGCAGTTGCCCGGTGGCCAAATTTAGGGGCGCTATCGTTGCCCATTTGTTACTTTATATCAGTAATCGTATTCTATAAATCAAATCAATGACATTGTATTCACTTAACTGGATAGAATGAATGTATTCATATTCAAATATCACTGTTACTGAATGATGTATTGTTTCAGCGTTTTATTTGCTTGGAACAGCCATTTGGCAAAGTTGAAATAATTGCATTTCAGAAATTTCGTATATAGTTCCTAAAACCTGTGGAATCGTATTGAAAAAAAAAGATATTTTTCAAAATTGCCTTGCGGGGCATGGCTCCCTTCTTGTGATCATCATCGATATGCACACTCAGTTCGGGGGCGCTCAATTGACTGCACAATTGCTTGCTTGCCCGGGGTGCTAAAATGACATTAATCGACCCTGCAGCTTCAAATATTGTTTTTTGGAACCATTTTTAATTCCATAAGTAAAAATATTTCGGCATCTGAACCTCATCTAAATCACGCTGAGCCATTTATAAATGGGTGTAATTTCAAAAAAAAACCTGCGGGGCCAGAAGGGGGTCTCCCCCCCTTACCCCCCGCGGGTCGCCGGCTTCGCAAAAACGAGTCGTTGCATAACTGTTCTCTTGTGGCATTTCTTTCAAACTGAAATCCCCCCCCCATGAAAATGACCTGGATCCGCCCCTGTTGGACCCATGACTCATCCCAAATTTCACTCCTACTCTTAGGCCCGGTTTTACTAATCTTGGTTAGGGTATACTAATCCACTAACAATTAATGAAAGGTACGAAAATAATATATGTAACCAATGGTGATAACAAGTCAATCCGCTAACTATTGCTCCATCCAGTTTCGTAAAACCGGGCCTTAAATTAACATATTTTGATAAAAATAACCATCAAACCATTCAAAATTAAAACATTCATATATATATGTATCTTTATTCAGACTCTGTCTTACATTGAAAGATTGCAAAAACACAGAATAAAAATCAATTAATTAAAATTTAAAACAAATTATCAATAACAACATTTTAGAGAATAACAAAATGAATATAATTTGACTATGGGTTTGAATAAGAAAATGTAGAAAAAAGAAATGATTAAATGATGATAACGAAATCGTACAAAAACTAAAAATACTCCTCATGTTCATGTTGAATTTTTGGGATTCTCTCGATGCCAATTTTTCTCGTATTTTTGGGAATCCTCAGACTATTACTGTGGCGAACCAACCCTTAGAAGTAAATATTCACCACCCAGTTAAACACTGTAGAATTGTGGCCAAGTCATTGTTTATTGTTTGCTAAACGACCCCTCAAACAGCTAGGTTATTTGGGATTACTAATGAGCGGTTGAAAGATGGATGGAGATCATAGAAATCCCTGCCTTATGCGGGAGTCGAACACACGGCCGCGTGACCGACTTGGCAACGGTTCCTGAAGCAGTGCCTCAGCTGAGTGAGTTTAGGGTTGAGTAAGAGGAAGGGGGAAGGAGGGGGGGGGTTAAAGGTTGGAATCATCGACGTTCTTATTGACTTTTCTCTTCACTGCTTCGATTCTTCTCATATGTACTGTAGCATTTTATTATATCCATGTAGCATCTTGAGTTCCATTAGTTTGAGCTCGTTTGGAGTGTTCCATCCACATGCTATCAGGAATTGTAATTTTTTTTTTCAAATAATACTCATGAATTGGTGCACGAAGCAAAACTTTGTGAAATAAGATTCTTACCGCAATTGCAACTCAAAATAACGTCCTAGGCCTAGCTATAGCTTCAAGAGAGTGAGGACTTTGATTGGATGATGTTCTATAGGCAAGCTAATACCATGACATACGAGATAAGAAAAAATCCACGGTCTCTTGGAAAGTAACAATGTGGCCTAGTTGGAACCCACTTCAAGAGCAGAGCTAGGAATATGTGCTTACAATAATTTAAATACACAAGGACTGAATGGACACGTTGCCATGGTACTTAGTTCTTCTATTGAATATTATCCAATCAAAGACGCAGTCTCTTGAAGCTAGCCAGGCCTAGGACTTTTAGGACTTTCAGGACTCTTAGGACTGAATACACACGATCAGTGAGACCCCTCTACAATTTCTCACACATAGTTTTGGCCGGTAGCATAGGTCATTTTAAGCTTTTAAGTTTTAAGTGTCATTTTAAGTGAAAGTCGCGGTACGGGAGTGTTTTGTATTCAGATAATAATAATAATAATAATAATAATTTGTATTATTAAATACACTTGGATTTGTCCAACAATGGAACACGTACTATAGTACACTCGCGGTCACATTGAAAGATATTGTTCTATGAATCTATGAACTCAACAATAGCTCTCTACTTGTACCTGGAAGTTGAATGTTCATCAAAACATTAAAAATACACTGAAGAGGGGAAAAATGATACGAAAAATTAATCTGTCAACACGTCAGGTATGCATTGCTTGAGCGAAGCGAAGACAATTCTACCACACTTGAATGAACAATAGTGAATTCTTTCAGTTTTTCGCGCTCCACAGATCCAATGGCAGAAATGTTTCGGATAAAACTTGGCATGCATATCATACACACCGTCCTATAGTTAGTATGTAACACTAATTAATCTGTATAGCAAATATCGAATATCTTTGTAGTTTGCATTGCCATTGTCTAGCGAAAGGATAGTATAAGCACGTCAATCATGTTGGATTGATTTCAGTAAATTTATATCACGTATTAATTTCACCTTGCTATGTATGGACATATCCGGTAATTCGTTTTTTTCTGGGCTATTCAACTAAATATCTATTATATTCAGTTATCCATATTCTTTTTCATTATTATATTTGGTTCGCTGATAATGGACATCCATGAATTTGCATTAACAATATAAATATATATATATATATATATATATATATATATATATATATATATATATATATATATATATATATATATATATATATATATGATGGATCGGAGCAAATGAAATGAAATGGATAAATGACAAGTAAATATCTATACGTATCAAAGTGTCCATATTGTATTAAAAGTAGGCTTAATCGGAATCACGATTGTGTTGATTTATCTCAATTTCATATCTATCGATCTGAATTCTTCGAATCTATCATCATTTGTTTTATTACTTGTTCGATATACTATAATTACTAATTCGTTGACAATTCATATGTGATGGCTTACTGCCATACCCAATAGTAATGCTATTTATAAGTTAAATTGTGAAATATGTAAACCTGCGTACCGATTTCATCGAAAAAGAGTTCTAGGAATAATCACTACAACCGCTACTACTGGGCTTACTGACTTTTGGACTTATAAACTGTTTCATTCTCTTCAATATATATTAAACTCAAGTTGACTGAAATCTGAAATGATCTACATGAGTCAAAAGTATGAATAATCCACAAACGTAAAAATTGAATATTAAAAGTTATTATGAGTTCCAATTCAATAAATTTCTGAAGCGATTCAGCAACGTCGTACCACAATGTCCTCAAAATGAAGACGAGAAGAGTTAGATTAAATTAGATTAGGTTAGATTATTGTTCCAAATTGCACCAGAAAAATGATATTAGAACAGTCAGAAACTAAAAATAACTACATTTTTACTTCGTCCAGAAATTCATTAATAGAGTAAAAACATTTGTCCGCCAGGTACTCTTCAAGTCTACATTTAAAATATTAATGGTTTTCACCAACGTCCTTCAATTGCCGTGATCGTTTTGGGAGTGCATTATAAAGTTTGCACCCAGAATTCATTGGTCCCTTGGCGAACAAGCATAGTTCCTTTGTTTTGAGTTAGGATTGATATGTTTACCTGATACCTACTCAAAGCAGTTGAGCGATGGAAGAGATATGAATACTTGCTACAGATTGGTGTGACATACCATAATCTATACTGTACAGTTTTGAGGCTCAGCCGATCGCACGACTTTTGTAATTTTTTTTCAAATTTTGAAAATATGGAAAAATATATAATTTTTTTTTTTTTTTTTAATAACATCGAAACTTGATACAAAATCATTGTTCCCCAATCAAGGCTGTGGATTAAAGATAGGATCGTTTGGACGGGGCACCACAAGGGCGATCTTACCACCCCATTTTAAATGTTTATAACCAATGAACTCAACACCAGGACTGTGCTGTTGGTGACCATGAATTTCCGCCGCAAATAACAGTCTTTCAGTTTCCGAAAGTCCGGAACACATTATAAGTAAAAACCGTTTCTGTGATATATATCCGGACATTATCAGCATTGGTAATAAGAGTAAACAAAACACACGAATGTTGATATCTTCCACTTTGAAATAAGTCTCTCGGGCAATGATCACTTCTTTCCATCAACAAACAGCAGATGTGAAGTTCATCACAATACGAAAAAAAAAAAAAAGAAGTGATAGGCCTAAACTGTTATAATTAGGTCTATCACTCTACTAATTGAGGGTCGTGGCCAATTAGTACTTCATCCAAGCATTTGCTTCAAGGACTGTGGGAAACCACGAAAAACCAAGTCAGGATGGATACAAAAAGTGTTTGTTGATCTTCTTCTTCTTTCAACTTCTTTTATATATAATATATAATAATTTCATATTATAATATATTAATATATAATGAATATTTTCTAAAAATGGATTCAAATTTTCACGAAATTCAAGCCGACGAATATTACGAATTATTTCAACGTTCTACATGATTCGGAAGAGCCGTTCGGGAGATGAAAAAACATTTTTCTCATTTCTATTCAAAAAGCTATCAAGACAGTTATCAGGAGATGATCAACAGGTAAAACCAATCAGATTCTAAAACGATTGAACTCATCAGTGGATGAATCAGATGAGCAGTGAGTTTATAAATTCAAAATCAATAGGTGTGTGTATTCAGCTTCCCCGTACATTTCATATAAAATGTCACCCATCCCACAATTAACGCATAGGTCTGTGTTGCGTTTTCCCAGTTCACTCATTCGATGAATTCTTCCTGTTTTTATTCCTTTATTTATTTATTTTTATCAATTTTTTTCATTTCTTTTTCATTATGAAACTCTGATGAGAAAACATCAAATTCTGACCATATAGTACAGAGTGGAAGATACCAACAAACGTGTGTTTGGTGTACTAGTATCAATACCAATGATGGTAATGCCCGAATGTAACACAAAAATGGCTTCTAGGCTATATAGTCAAAATGTGTTCTGGACTTTTGGAGACTGACATTCTTGTATCTGCGGCAAAGGAGTATGGTCAGAGGTCGCAATAGTGTTGGGAGTTCATTGTTTTCAGTTTAGAATAGTCCAGATATAATTATCATTCATTTAGTCACAACTACAAGAGCGCAAAAAGCGATGTCGCTTCAAAACAGTATTTTTTTTTTTTGAGGAGGGGAAATCTTGCCTAAGACCTTCGCAGGTTGAATTGCGGGGAGTGTCGGATTTTTACCGGCTAAAATCCCCTCCTCATTTGTGGGTGACACCGACAACGTGGTCATTTCGTCACCCGTTTTCATACTGATTGCTTCGAATATTATTGTTCAAAATGAATGTTAATATTTGACTATGTGAGCTCGATTAAATTTTATCTATCAAATCAGTTTGCTTCAAAAAAATGAATACTTTGTTAATAGCATTACTATTATCGGCCAAAACTTTGGAAATTGAGTCTTCTATCAACTACTTCTTGACCCTTATTGAAGAACAATGACCAGTGCAATGCTCAACCTGTAATGAATTATTTGAGTACGAATTCATTCTGAAGTTTTATTTTGACAACAGGTTCGAAATTATGAATGATCACTCTTCAAATACCAGATTGAGACTCATTAACAAATTTGAAATTCCCGATTGAAATAATAAATATGGACAAAGACGACTTGAATAGGCTTACACTGTACCGGTTATATTCAATAGAATGCCAGTAAACTTGAAAAATTTAGACAGATATAAGTCAATTGAATTAGAAATTGAGGAATGGTTATCAACTTGACTGTGAATTGTCTTGGCCAAAAAGTCTTGTAGAAAACGTGTCTCATAGTGTTTCTCATTATTTCGAATTTTTCACTTATTGTTTGTTATATTTGTATTTAGTATTCACCTTCACTGTTTAATTCCACCTTTTTCATTTTCTAACATATTCAATTTAGTTTGTATTTTATGCGACTTTGTTATGCATACTTCTGTTTTAATCATCGCATTACACAATATTCTCTTCATCATTTTCCTATATTCAATCCACAGTTAAGCTCTCTAGGACTTTGTGGACATCACGTGACTGTTCACTTGTATGGAAAAAGAAAATGAAAAAAAGAAGATTGTGGAAGATTTTGATGTTCATTAAGGATAGTGTTTTGATGTGCAGATTGAAACACCATGTCTATCAGTCTTCACGTTGTACAAATAACATATCGCGTTTTCCAATTAAATGACCTAATTAATTTGTTGAAATATAATCTTGATGATCAATGAGGAAACGTGAGCGATTGCAAGAAAGGCTTCGGAAAATAGCCTCATATTATTAATCGATTCGATTGAAGAAATGAGCTCACTTTGATTTTCCGTATAAATATATTTCGCAATATAGTTACACAATTTCAATCAAGTTTTTACAGCGTTTGAAAATGTCTGTAGGCCTACCCTTACAAGTGCAAACCATTTCACTTCAATCAGATCATGATTTCAATCAGGTACACATTAAAATGATAGTGAATGATGAAACAGAATTCTCTGTTTGAACAGAGATTGAATGAAATTGATTTGATTAATTAATTGAAATGATATATTGAACACAGATTGAGGATACAGATATACTAGCATCCACGGAAGTAGAGAGTCATGCCAAGTAACATATTTAATCACTGTTTTTATTTCCATAGCTGAGGTATTTATGGAACATAATGATTGGTTGACCGTCAGATTGTATTGAGCTATTGAAATTGAGAGACCCCATCGAACTCTCACGAAATATATATATACATTGACATCACTACTCTTTTTTTTTGAAAGAAAGATCTCCTGAACACAGCCAAAATTACACAGATACCAGAGTGGATTCTGATGCCAAATTGAAAATTGGTGAAATGAAATTACAATTCTGTGAAATCAACAACTACTGACCCTTACTCACTACTATTATGAATATCAGTGGCGGCGCGTGCCCAGAAAGTCAGAAACCTTTGCTGAGCAAACGTTTCGAAAAATACTACACGCATTTCCAATAACCCCAAATCATGTAGACATGAAACAAAATATTGTGTCCTTGAGGATGACAGCTTCAACGGAAGAAAAATCAAGTGGATTTTGACATTCTATCGTCGTTCTAACAGGCATACTGCCAGTGGTTTGATTTGCAATTATTTTCATATATTTCATAATATCATTTTTCAGTTATGACAGTACCGATCGATTCAAACATACAGGAACAGCTATCTGAACTTCATAAATGAGTATTCAAATGAATGAATGATTACTTTGACTCATTTTAATAACTATAGCTTCGCTTCTTTTCACTAAAGAAAACGGTTCAGGACCGCCCTGTATGTATTTCTTACCACTGCCCTGTTATCGAAGAACAACGTAACGATCATTTTGCACTTTTTCGGGTTACAGCAGTTTGTAGTCTGATTTTTTCTCAGCTTTCCAATGCACTATAGGTTAGAATGCCGTATCTTCATTAAAAGTGGATGCATTTCAACATTTTCTGAGTGAAATTGAAATAAATGTTGAGAAACAGTCAAGCCAAATATCGTATCGACCTATGTTAAGTTAAAACAACGTGATAACCATGAAAACAGTCAAGAAATTCTGAGAAACAGTTGAGCCAAACAACGTATCGACCAGTAGTAAGCTAGGACAACGAAAGAATTTTGTACATTCAAGAAAATTTGAGAAACAGGAGAGCTAAACAACGTATATCGACCAGTATTAAGCTGGAACAACGTAAGAACCACTTTATACAGTCGAGAAAATGTATGAATGAGTAAAGCTTAAGAGGCCGCAGGCGCTCTACAGGGGCTCGTTGTTCGCTCGCTTCAGACTCTAGTTCAACATGCATCGTGTGCTAGGCGCCACCCGTAGACTAGCCCGCCGAACTCAGATTCACATACACGCCGTTAATTCCCTAGTTCACACTCCTGATATATTTCACATTCTATATTTTTTTCGGTATTGAAAAATATATATCCAGGTTTTCGTGAATTAGAAATTTTTCCATTTTCCATTTGAAGAATTTGGAAAATAACAAATTTTTGAGTTCAAAATTCTGTATTTACGGTAACCTTCATTTTTCAATCTCTAACAGAATGCAAAAACACTCATATTGATATCTTAAAAATTACGGCCGTGAGAGTTTCCGGCGTGAAATACGAGCGCCTGCGGCCTCTTAACAACTTATCAACCAAATGACGGTCGATACGTCGATTTAGCTTGGTATTATCGTGTAATTCAAAAAGCCACTATCATTTTCAACGTGTACGCCAGTAATTTTTACATGACTTGATGATATTGATTGGCCCATGACACATCCCTATTTAGATGACATAATTATCTTAATCTAATAGTTACTCAGACAAGTAAATTGCAAGTCTTACAAAATTATATACGGAATGTGGGTCGATACGTTATTTTAACCTAATATATTATCAATAATATGTTACTTTTATAAGTATTAAGCCAAAACAACGTAAGTGGGTCGATACGTTATTTTGGGTAGTGAAATAGAAAGGTTACTGATTACTTTTCGATATAAAATCAATTAAAAATTCACAGTTGATTGTCAGGCGATGTGTAGATCCATAATTCATTTTTAAATTTCTCAAAAGTTCAAAAATAAAGTTTTGGCATGCAAAAACGCGTTTTTTGCCGGTATCTCAGAAATTTTTTTTGTCAAGAAACTGGTCGTTACGTTGTTCTTTCCTGGGGCTAGCACGCGGGTGGTTCACCCTGCATTCTTCTCTTTCGGTCGAGTCGGATGACTTCCGTTCGGGGCATCAAAAACGACTGCCCCACGACCATGAGCGCACAGTCCTTTTTCCCTCTCACTCACCAAAGGCGAAGTATTGATGTCATGATTTGACGTGTCAACTTGGGGCAGGAGCGAGTATGCCCCAACCACACTACCGCACTCCCGACCATTCAAAGCAGACTCCATATTGAAACCACACATAAGAGACACATTTTCGTTAATAATTTTCATTTCAAGAAAAGATTGATCTGTTCAAAAATCGAATAAAAGCGGCAGACCGAATACAATTTTTGAGCTCTATGGATCATTCATCATCTGGGAATAAAATGACATAGGCCTACATTTAAGCTGAGTCACTGCTTTAAATGACCTTATGAACGCACCACCACTCATACATTTTCCGTTAAGAGTCCACGGGAGTTGATTCCGCGAAATATCAGTTTCTTTGTGATAACTTGTGAACGGTATGAGATATCAAAATTCTGATACGCGAGAAACACAGACAATTATAATAGCTTCAAGATGATAAGTTATGACTATTCGAGTCACGTTGCATAATAGTGAAGCGTATATACAGCTAAAAAAACATATTTTTAGCTGTTGACGCGTGACAGCTATGTGACATGACTTTAATAGTTATAATTAACTTATTTAATCTGGTAGCCATTATAATAATCTGTATTTCTCGCGTATTGGGATTTTGATATCTCATACCGTTCAAAAGTTATCATCAAGAAACTGATATTTCGCTAAATCGACTCCAGTGGACTCTCAACTTCGCATTTTTAGAATGGAACTTGCCGTCTCACGGTCTCAGTGCGTGTGGAAGTGGAAGTGGAAGTATCCATAATGACTGATTGACTTGACTGATTAAATTATACTGAAAGATAATAGTTTCACACACTGCGCTTGCTCCGACCATACAACGACACCACATCCACCATGTACCACAACTAGGTACAATGCATATAGTACAACAAGAATATAACAAGATATAGAACAAGAAGTATAGTTATACGTATACATGCTCGCTCTATATTCTGCTTTCCAAGTGTATCGAGAAATTTATTTCAAATCCATTCATTTTTTATTTTTTTGATTATTTTCTTCACTTCTTGAATATGAATATGTAATATGAATTTGTATAGTCAGAAATTGATTTGAAAAAACTCAATTATGGCGTTCAATGTGAACCAAGTTCTGAATAGAGTGTGGGAAATGTTACGAAATCCATTTTTTTCATATATATTGGGTTCAACGACGCACTGTAATGATGACTAAGATCTATTGACGTTGGATGGATGATTAATGAGATGATGGGATGATGAGATGAAGGTTTTCGAAATCAATCATTCAGAGACTATTTTGATACAGTTATGCACTTTGTGTGGTATTTATTGGAGAAGCTATATACGCCAGCGCATATACACAGGATGCATTTCATTCAAGTAATTGCAAAGTACAGCTTATCACACTCCACCCTGGGTGAATTCCAAAGAGCATTTTTGGGAAACAATGATATGTGCTCATATATCATGGTTTTGAAAAAAATAAACTTCAAGGATAACAACTTATGAATTAGTTCATTACTGTTTGATAACACAGATTTTACTTTTATCTTGCCTGGACCACGTTTTACGAGGGTCAAAATGGGTTTAATAAGTCAATGGATAATTCTGGTACATATGAAAAAAAAAATGAAAAATGAAAAATAAATAATAATCCTGGTACATAATTGGGGACCAATTGACGACTAGCAGTCTCCGCCCCCTTGCGTCACAAAACATACCATCCAATCAACAGGCTGTTAGAACTGTAGTGGAATTCAAATATCCAATCAGGTTAGGCCTATATTTTCAAATGACCACGAATGGTATAGATCTAACTGACGTACTGGTGAAGCCACGCCCATTTCGAGTCGTCAATTGATAAGTTAATCAGCCAATCATCACGCAGTCCAAAAATATTGGTATTAGTAGAATAGGACCTCAAGGTTTAAACTATTGTCCCACAGCCAACAAAGCATTATTTCATTGCTCGCTCATACACCATCAATTACTTCTGGTGTAACGTTTTCCTTATTAACAATGTTAATTCCATACCCATCTGGAAGTAAGGATTGCAACAGAAGTGTGCAACAGAAGTTCCTAGATAAGATCTGGTTATCTGTCTGAATATGTATGCTGGCAATCGACCGTCCCCCCTATTCATGTCATTAACACACGAGGGTTTCGACACGTACACACTCGAAAAGGGCGGAAAAGGGGTAGGAAGTAGGCCCCCTTGGTACTGATGACTATGTGAGTGTATGGTGTCCAAGTTCATTACGATTCTTCTCATAGGATAAGTACAACTGAAACAACGAATTCCAGGGTATCGAAGTAATATTCTCACTGCGGGGGTTGAGCATGTCAACTAAGGAAAATCGCAATATTCCCCTATATCTGTATTTTTCTCACATTATAGTTATAAAGTTATAAAAAAGTTAATCAGTTATCAGTTATTAAAGTTATTGGTTATAAATGATTTCTTCAGCCAACAAGATAATTTGTCACTATTCACAAATAGCTCAGGGTATGCTAGTGCATTACACTACAACAAACTACCTCAATTCATCAAGGAAATCAAAAATGAAGTAGCTTTCAGGGCACAGCTCAGAATATTTTTGTTGGACAAGTGTTACTATTTCATCAACGAATACATCTAAGCTTCATACAAACTGTTTTTAACACATTGAACATTTGACTAGCATTTTAACATTCAACATTTCAACCGATATATATCACTATTATTCATTATTATCTGATGACATGTTCCACAACTTTGTAAAGAAGTTACACTGAATAAAGAAACTTATTATTATTATTATTGAAAACAGAAATTAGAAAATGGTTAATTAATTATACTAATTCTGAAAATGATTGATCCAATTGTGCAGTGGGATACAATTATTATTTATTGAATTATTCTTGTGCATCAACTTCTTATGTCTTCAGCTGTGTGGATATGATTTGTATTCTTGATGTATAATGATATAATAATTTTTCAATTTCATGTCTACATATATATATAGGATATACATATATTCGATTTTGTATTCCTTAACTATTGAAAAGTTTTCATTTATTTTTTCCTTGTCCAAGCTATTAATTTCATTTATCATCCCACAGATAAGCCTTTTTGGCTTTGTGGAAGAGCGTATTGATTAATCTTGTATGTATGTATTATTTGAATCTGATAAAAAAAAATATATATCCACAAATGTATCTATGTGTACATTTGCATACCGGTATTCAGAATTATTCTTCATACAGATTTATTGAAGACATATTTTGAATACAATTTTGCTTAGGCCCAGTAATACCAAGTGCAGTTAGTATTTATCTGAGAGTTGGTGAAAACAAATACCACAGGTAACCATGGTGATAACAAGTTTGAACTGTCAGATAAAGGCTAACTAGACTTGGTAATACCGGGCCTTTTTATATTTTTAAATTAATTCTGTCGTTTTCATATGGGAAAAAATGAGACGTTCCTTCTGTTCAATGTTTTTTACTGTATAAAAACTCATGAAACTTGTTAGAAAAATCATATTCAGAATAGAAACAAATATCCTGTTATCAGTATATTTTCAGATGAGATGTGTTATTATATAAACTAGGAAAACGCGGTATGTGTTTCCGCGTTGATGGATGAGCGAATAAAAAAAATGAAGTAATTAAATAAATGAAAATCGCATTTTTTAATTTTTTACTCCGAAACGTCACATCCAATTATTGTAAAAGTTCGTAATAATGTGTATTATTATGTTTTTCGAGTTCTGTGAAATTTTGAAAAATTTCGGAGAACATTCACTTTGTCATTTTTTCCGCCTGGCTTATTGATATGGGTTTTTTGAAAACTTCAAAATGATTTATCTCAAGAATTGTTGAACCGATTTTGCCTCAAAACTATACAGCATCAAGTCAGATGGGGGTTCATGTGTGTGCTAAGTTTCATCATGATCTGAATTTCTGTTTGACCTGTATAGCGCGAAAAAAAAAACACGTTCGATTTTTCAAGTACAGTGATATTGAGTCTTCGCTACGATCATCCAATAATGCTATGATCGTGATGGTTTAGGCCCCAAGTTGATTGTAATGATTAATCTGTTGAAATAATAGATATGATGCATAATGCTATAATTAGGTAGACCTTGCTATTGAGTCAAGTCGAGCTCCAAACAATAACGGAAGATGTTTGTCTAACGTAATTTCATCTCACTCGCAACGCTCGTTCTTATAACATCCTTATGTCATGTAATATAATTTGAATATTGAATAATATACTTGATCGTCGTCTATTTCACTTGAAATTTGTATAAATCCAATTGGACTCTCGCTTCACACAAAAAAATTAAACTTTGTTGATCGAGGTAATTATTAATTGAGGTACGATCATATGATTGGTAACCAAGGATGATGACAAGATAATCCGCTCATCGCCAATTGACAATTGACAATTTTTAAACTTACATTTTTTAAAATTTCAATTGACATTTTTTTTTTTCATAAACCCGGACCTAAAAGTAACACATAATGCAAGATCAAAATAACCGGAACGAAAACATAGGTAGGCCTATATGATGATGTATTGAAGTTATTCTGATTTGCTTTTAAATCGCGAGTCTCGATCAAGTCCGGGGTGTCTATCAGATGTTCTGCTCGCAAATCGGAAAATAAGTTAATAACTCGATTGTTACATTCTCATACTCCGATTTTGTACGACAAAAAAGTGAAGTCTTCAATTATCTGTGGTTGTACATGAATTGATTTGTTGGATGAGCGAAGCGAAGACTCAATTACACTATACCGAAAAAAAAGTGCCTGTTTTTTTTTTTTTTTTTTTTTTTTTTCGCGCTCCACAGGTCAGACAAAAATTCAAAATCAGTTGAAACTTGGCACAAACTTGGCACACACATGAACCCCTATCTGACTTGATGCTGTATAGTTTTGAGGCACGATCGGTTGAACAACTTCTGAGAAAACTCATTCCAAAGTTTTCCAAAATCCCATTAGAATAACCCAGAGGAAAACATTCGTGAAAAATATTTCATCTGAGAGGATTCAAATTCTCAGAGAATTTCAATCTAATGATGATACACATTATTCCGAACTTTTACTTAAATCGGATCAGTCGTTTCGATGTAAAAAAATATATAATGTTATTTGTGTCAATAATTCAAAGCTATTAAGATACCTATTGAATCAAAGCAACAAGTGTCACCACTTGATTGTAAACGATTAAAACAAAGCCTTCTTTATTATTATATAAATTACTAGTCAAACGCGAAATATGCGTTGTAAGATGAGCGAGATATCCTAATAAGGTATAAAAGTCGTTGAAGTAGTTCTACCCTTGCTACTTTATCGACTCTGGTATTCTACACACCTTGATATCTGAATAAGCTATAAAAGTCGTTAAAGTAGTTCTAATCTTGAAACCTTATTGACTCTGGTAATCTACACACCTTGACGCATATAAAAAATACTTCATTGTTGGTCAACTCTTGAATCTAGAAAGCAGTGAATCTCAACAACTTAATTCTGTAACAATTTGTATGATATATTTGATGAATATTATCAGTTATTTTTATTTTTTTCTTCAAAACGACTGATCAGAATTGCTTAAAAAATCGTAATAATGTGTAAAATCCATGTTTACACATTTAGAGAAAATTTCATCCTATTTGGAGAGGTTTCATTTTCCAACATTTTCTGCCCAGCCAAATCTTATGGGGTTTTTAGAAACTTTGAGATGATTTTTCTCAAAATCGGTCTGACCGATTCATTCCAAAAACTATACAGTTCTAAGTTGGATGAGTTTGCGTGTACAAAAAAAGTTTCATGTTGATCAGTCAACCCTTGCGACCTGTGGAGTGCTTACAAAAAAAAAAAAAAAAAAACACACAGACAAAGCCCTATAAGAGTGGGATGGAGACTTCGCTACGCTCATCAATTAATGGAAAATAAGATGGCAGTGATGTAATGGTTTGGATCTCAAGGTGTATATATATATACATAATAACCAATCCAAAGATAAGTTGATATGTTCCAGCTCATCCATCAACGCGGAAACACATAACGCGTTTGCCTAGTATAATACAGCAGTACAAATTATTAATTTAAAGGAGTATCAATGCTGCTTAACGACCCCACCATCACCTATGTTATGAGGGGGTACGAATGAACCGTTGATAATGGAACGATGAAGTGATGGTGGGTGAAAGAACGTTCATAAAGCATGGTTCAAACGGGACTCGAACCCAAACCCAACCTAATTTCAGTTTCAACCACAGTGAGCGATAATCAACTGAGCCACTCATTGGATGAGCGAAGCGAAGACTCAATTACACTATACCAAAAAAAAGTGTCTGTTTTTTTTTTTTTTTTTTTTTTTTTGTTCGCGCTCCACAGGTCAGACTAAAATTCAAAATCAGTTGAAACTTGGCACACACATGAACCCCTATCTGACTTGATGCTGTATAGTTTTGAGGCGTGATCGGTTGAACCACTTCTGAGAAAACTCATTCCAAAGTTTTCAAATATCTCATTAGAATAACCAAGAGAAAAACATTCGTGAAAAATATTTCATCTGAGAGGATTCAAATTCTCAGGGAATTTTAATCTGATAATGATACACATTATTCCGAACTCTCACATGAATCGAATCAGCCGTTTCGATGTAAACAAATATATAATGTTATTTGTGTTAATTATTCAAAGCTATTAAGATACCTATTAAATCAAAGCAACAAGTGTCACCACTTGATCGTAAACGATTAAAACAAAGCCTTCTTTATTATCATATAAATTATTAATGAAAAATAAGATGGCAGTGATGTAATGGTTTGGATCTCAAGGTGTATATATATATATATAATAACCAATCCAAAGATGAGTTGATATGTTCCAGCTCATCCATCAACGCGGAAACACATAACGCGTTTGCCTAGTACTAGTCAAACGCGAAATATGCGTTGTAAGATGAGCGAGATATCTCAATAAGGTATAAAAGTCCTTAAAGTAGTTCTACCCTTGCTACTTTATCGACTCTGGTATTCTACACACCTTGATATCTGAATAAGCTATTAAAGTCGTTAAAGTAGTTTTACTCTTGCCACTTCATTGACTCTGGTGTTCTACACACCTTGACGCATAAAAAATACTTCATTGTTGGTCAACTCTTGAATCTAGAAAGCATTGAATCTCGACAACTTAATTCTGTCACAATTTTTATGATATATTTTATGAATATTATCAGACATTTTATTTTTTTTCTTCAAAACGACTGATCAGAATTGCTTAAAAGATCGTAATAATTGATGAGCGTAGCGAAGTCTCCATCCCACTCTTATA
Source organism: Brachyptera risi (assembly GCA_964007535.1). Lineage (NCBI taxonomy): Eukaryota > Metazoa > Arthropoda > Insecta > Plecoptera > Taeniopterygidae > Brachyptera > Brachyptera risi. The sequence goes on from OZ023334.1 coordinate 15,921,730, forward strand.
GGGCTTTGTCTGTGTGTTTTTTTTTTTTTTTTTTTTTTTTGTTTGTAAGCACTCCACAGGTCGCAAGGGTTGACTGATCAACATGAAACTTTTTTGTACACGCAAACTCATCCAACTTAGAACTGTATAGTTTTGGGGATGAATCGGTCTGACCGATTTTGAGAATCATCATCTCAAAGTTTCTAAAAACCCCATAAGATTTGGCTGGGCGGAAAATGTTGAAAAATAAAATCTCTCCAAATGGGATGAAATTTTCTCTAAATGTGTATACATGAATTTTACACATTATTACGATTTTTTAAGCGATTCTGATCAGTCGTTTTGGAGAAAAAAAATAAAATGACTGATAATATTCATAAAATATATCATAAAAATTATGACAGAATTAAGTTGTCGAGATTCACTGCTTTCTAGATTCAAGAGTTGACCAACAATGAAGTATTTTTTATATGCGTCAAGGTGTGTAGAATACTAGAGTCAATGAAGTGGCAAGAGTAGAACTTCTTTAACGACTTTTATAGCTTATTCAGATAATTATCAAGGTGTGTAGAATACCAAAGTCGATAAAGTAGCAAGGGTAAAACTATTTCAAGGACTTTCATACCTTATTCAGATATCTCGCTCATCTTACAACGCATATTTCGCGTTTGACTAGTGACAGAATTAAGTTGTCGAGATTCACTGCTTTCTAGATTCAAGAGTTGACCAACAATGAAGTATTTTTTATATGCGTCAAGGTGTGTAGAATACCAGAGTCAATGAAGTGGCAAGAGTAGAACTACTTTAACGACTTTTATAGCTTATTCAGATATCAAGGTGTGTAGAATACCAAAGTCGATAAAGTAGCAAGGGTAAAACTATTTCAAGGACTTTTATACCTTATTGAGATATCTCGCTCATCTTACAACGCATATTTCGCGTTCGACTAGTGTGTAAAATCCATGTATACACATTTAGAGAAAATTTCATTCCATTTGGAGAGATTTTATTTTTCAACATTTTCTGCCCAGCCAAATCTTATGAGGTTTTTAGAAACTTTGAGATGATGATTCTCAAAATCGGTCCGACCGATTCATCCCAAAAACTATACAATTCTAAGTTGGATGAGTTTGCGTGTACAAAAAAAGTTTCATGTTGATCAGTCAACCCTTGCGACCTGTGGAGTGCTTACAAAAAAAAAAAAAAAAAAAAAAAAAAAAAAAAAAAAAAAAAAAAAACACACAGACAAAGCCCTATAAGAGTGGGATGGAGACTTCGCTACGCTCATCAATTAAAAAATAACTATTTTGATTTTCCTATTTTCATTGGATATATAAGTTGAACCCATCAATGCCAGCATTATCCTTATCATAAGATAAGAACATCATTCGATATCATATATCAATCGAATGTCTATCTTTAGCACAAATGAAGGAAGGGTGTATCGATATTCTGTGCCAAAAGTTCACTTATCATCCTAGTTTTCAGAAAAACCTACGTTGGTTAGAACATCAGCATCTTGGTCTTGCCGTCAATGAGGGTATGATGGCAAATATGATTGTGGTGGTGTTGTTTGAGATAACGGAGAGAGAGGGGGGTATCGGTATTGGCAATAACTTATCACTTTCACATCGACTGCAGAAGAAGAAGCACCTGATTTCAAATCACTCAGGACCTGAGTGATTTGAAGTTGTTTGGAATTTTTGACGGTCGCTGATTCACCTGCCGTCGATTCGCATGAGGTGAGAGCTAGGTGGATTTAGTATATCCATTCCTCCCAGGGTGAGAGACTTTAATGGTGATAACAATGAATGGGAATAAATTGTAATTCGTATTTATTATGTGGATCATGACGCTTAAATACCGCCAGTGAGTCGAATATTTGAAGATGCTAAATTCAAGTCAGCATGTGCAAAATGATTATTGTTTTTTGTCATCCCACATCATCCACCAATGAATTATCATAGAAATTATATTTTCGAGGGAATCTGATGAATGAGCCTGGAAAAATGAAGAAATATCCAATTGGGCTGATTGATAACACAAAAATGATTGATAACCAATAATGAAAATTAACTGATTGGCCAATTATAAATATATTGACATTGATCCATTTGAAGTTTCATACAATTTTTCAACAATTTCTTGACAGCGATAACATTATATATATATATATATATATATATATATATATATATATATATATATATATATATATATATATATATATATATATATATATACCACAAGCGGCAAGACTCATGATAATCTCATATTCAAAAGAATGGATTTTGACGTATTTTACTGTATTCTATTTTTGAAACAGGCGGTGACTGAAGAGCATGTACCGGAATAGCATCAACTCGGTTGTGTAACATGGGTTTGGGTTTCCATGCCTTACCTGTTGACCCTGACCACATTTCACAACCATCCAATCACAAGGAGCTCAAAGCCCATGTCACAAGACCAAGTCGACTTTGTGCCGATATACGCTCTTCAGTTAAGAGGCCGCAGGCGTTCTACACGGGCTCGTTGTTCGCTCGCTTCAGACTCGAGTTCAACATGCTTTGTGTGCTAGGCACAATCCGTTGACCAGCCCGCTGAACTCATATTCACGTAAACGCCGTTGATTCCCTGGCTCACACTTCTGATATATCTCACATTTTCTCTGTATTCATATTTATATTTATTTATATTCATTCATTTTTTATATTTATTTCATATTTATTCTATATTCTCATTTTCTATATTCATATTTCCTCGGTATTCAAAAATGTGTATCTAAGTTTTCGCATTCAAGACATTTTTCCATTTTCCTTTTGAGGAATTTAAAAAATTACGTTTTATTTTCGGAAATATTCTGTGAATGCGGTAACCTCCGTTTTCCAATTATTAACAGAATGCAAAATCAATCATATTGATATCTAAAAAATTACGGCCGTGAGAGTTTGCGGCGTGAAATACGAGTGCTTGTGGGCTCCAACCAGAATTCAGCGAAACAGGAGTCCAAGTATGAGAGCTTCCACCAGGTGCACTCTCAGAATCGTAGCTTTTGTGACATCGACTTAATTTTCATTTCATCACCTTACCGAGTATATGAAGGATCGAGGTTTACAACCATACAGAACTTCAATGACATACTTTTTCTGTACTCGGTGCTCGATTGATCATGCCATCTCTTGAGTTGGTATCGAAAGTCTGCCCGCTCTTAGAGAAACAGTCCGAGCTGGGTGAATCCACACTTCATTTCATGTGGCTGCATTCAATTAGTAGTAGTACTTGATCGAACATTCAACTTGGTAGTGGTACGTTTACTAAATGCGGTTTGCAACGCGAAAATGACTGACGCACTACCCTCTGTGACGTCACTGGGGTTGCTTGTTCTGCATTGTCATTGGGGGTGCTACCAAACCATCTTCATGGAGTTGGCTGCATGAAGTAACATTCATGCTGTTTATAGTATGAAATGATCATATTCAGAACAGTACACTTACATGTAAATGAAGAACAGGTATATAAATTTCACATAGTGGTATGTAGTACATGGGAAATTAGGATCCAATGTTTGGGATGGTACATGAATAATGCATATGATTTTAGATGACATTAGATGCCTGTAACTGAATCTCTACGAATAATGTTAATATTTACTCACCCAATTCTAGAGGAAACTAGAATTCACCATCTCATTCCAGGAATCATTATTTAATTCATTCGTCCCCCAGGACTCAACCCTTTTTCTGAATTGTGGCATGAACATTACTCGATTCTGCCCAGGTCTGAACATAATATCGGTAATGCCCACGTCAAGACTCATATTCTCTGGAGGACAAAAAAATCTATTTCTGAAATTAGGATGATGATTTCAAGTTTTCTCTAGAATCATGGAAACGAATATCGTAATTATTCAATGTGATTCAGTTTTGATATTGTAACATCTTCCGGCTTCTTCGTTTCTTACATCTCACTGAGTATCCATACCCACGGTGTTACGTATTGCTATATACCCATAGCTATCCAACTTGGCCGCCGCACGGTCAACAGCTAGTGATTGCTTCACTTTACCGTCAGTGTGATTATAGGCTCAGAATACACCCATCCACAATGTAAATTATCGATAAAACTAAAGTAGAAATAGAGAAGGAAACTTCATCTATATAATGTTTGAGTAAGCATGTCTCTTCACACATTAGGAAATACTCGTTTCAAAGTTGGACTCTTATATTTTTTATATTGGGTCTCAACGACGCACTGTAATGATGACTAAGATCTATTGGCGTTGGATGAGTGATTATTGAGATGATGGGATGATGAGATGAGGGTATTATGGGTATGGGAAGGATAGTGGGAAGGAAGCGGTCGTGGCCCATATTGTGGGAACCATCCCGGCATTAGCCTAGACTACAGAGGGAAACCACCAAAAAAACATGTGAAGATGGATGGAGGTGGGGATTGAACCAGGTTCGATATGTCTCTTCACCTCCCGGGTCAAGTGAGTGAGTGCAGCAAGTGAGTTAACCACTCAGCTACATGTGCCGGACTCAAATTGTAAGCAAACAATAATAATCGGACATATATTATACATACTCTTCTCTTCTATAATCCACTAGAATGCATCTGGAAAACGGTTCTGTCGGCGACCAATCTGCCTCGGTAGATGAAGCTGACGAAAACTCCATGATAACCGTCAAATCGGGCTGCCTGCCGATTAACCCCGGCTCCGTCATCGGCCGCCGATTATACCTCTGCCAGATGATCGCCTTGCCATTCATACCGATACTAGCGCTGATCGTGCAGAACAGCTGCACTATGGCAAGAGTGACCAGAGTGAATAATAATGCCATGGAAATCGCCAGTCAGGTGAGCACAATAGGCCTATATATATATATATATATATATATATATATATATATATATATATATATATATATATATATATATATATATATATATATATATATATATATATATATATATATATATATATATATATATATATATATATATATATATATATATATATATATATATATATATATATATATATATATATATATATATATATATATATGAGCTGGAGAAACACAGCGTGTGCGTTGTGAGATTATTTTAATTGTTTCATCATCTTGATGCTCCTCATCGGGACAAATAACCTCGTCGTTGACGCGCCGCTAAGCACCACAATTAATGTATTACCGACCCCACCAACAGCTGGGTTATACGGGGGTACACAAGAGCGGGTGATAATGAAACGATGAAGTGATGATGGGTTAAAGGCCCAAACCGAAAATCCATATCTTATGCGAGATTCGAACCTACGATCTACCTGACTTCAGTTCATAGCACAGTGTGATACTTTGTGCCACGAGGGTGGCTGCGTTGTAAGATGATCGAGATTTCATATGAAAAAATAGAGAGCTATATACACACTACACTGTGAATCTTCACTGTCCAATTGATTCATTTATCGGAAGTTTAATCGTCACACTATCAAATTGGTTCCTCCCGTTGATCACTTGCTAATACAGCTTTCTTCATAGCTTTAATTGATGTAAAAAATGAATACATTCCAATTTCAAATTTGAAATAGCTCATCTAATCCATATGGAACTTCGAAATAGTGACGGTGAATCATTCTATTATCAAATTCTGTACACATTGGAATTTATTCGAAGTAAATATGTGCTCTATATTTCATCCATTTACGAGGGTTTCCAAAGTTTATGATATATTTTTCTCAAAATAGCTCCACCGATTGCGCCTCGAAATTATACTCTATTGATTTAGGTTATGACACATTTGTATGCCAAGTTCTATTGACACATTTTCCATCTCGTTCGACTTGTGGAGGAAAAATTAATAAAACACAATTGTTTCTTTCGAGTACGTCTAAAATGAGTTTTCGCCACCAATATTCAATATACTTGAGTAGACGAAACTTTTTTTCCCCATCCTTCTCCACTAGCGCACGGGTGGTTCAAGCCTTCATCCTTTGTCAATACAAGAATAGTACATTCATATTTCTCACGGAATATGTTCCGACTCATATATCAAACTTAATGTACATATTTTTGAAAAAATTCAACACTTTTTTACTCTTATGAACATCAGAGCTTGATACAAAAACATTGCTTTCCAAATTACGACTTTGCATGAAAAATAGGCGTTCATACTGAGCACCATGAAAAAAACATACTTTCGATAGATTGTATTGAAAAAATATTGTGAATTTAAACGTTTTAATGTTTGGTGCGCATATTTATCTCATATTGGGTTTCAACGACGCACATAGTGTTGACTAAGATCCATTTGCATCGGTCAATAATGGATGAGATAGTGAAAAGGAAGGTTATTCTAATATAAAATATTAAAATATTACAAATCGGATTGTTTCTCGATCCCATCTTCCATCCATTGTCTCAATTCGGCAATAATGATTTCTAGCAAGTTTCGATGTTATTCAAGAAGAAAAAAACGTGTTTTTGGATACTGGGGAGGGGTCGATCGTGGCCTGCTGTTAAGGAACCATAAAATAAATTCCTAAAACAACAGTCAGGATTAAACCTTGAAGGGTTTGAGAATGATTACCCAATGAATTTAAAACATTATTAGGCCCTCAACCCGAATGATACTTCTTATTTGCATACGCAATTTTACGTTCAATCCCTAACAGCCTTCAATTAAAAGACTAATGATTATGCTTCCTTTGCACGGTCAAAATACCGCGGCCCTTAAAATTCAAAATTCCAGTATTGACCTGAACGACAGAAAGAAACCACGAAAAACTTCCATCAGTATATAATAATGTTTATTCAGCAATTTTGCTATATTTTATACACTACATACATAAAAACCTACTCAACATGACAATACAATTTGCAATACAACAATGATGATAACAATGATAATAATAAAACAACAATGATATCATAGACATATTTGATGCAAATAATGAACAACCCGGTCTCCAACTCCCGTCTCTTGAATGACGGCTCAGTCAACTCGACCACCTGTCGTAATATATGCTCGTATCCCAATGAGTTGAAGGTTGGTGAGGTCAAATCCTTCGCTTATTTAAATTATTGATGATCACATCAAGTGAATAGGCCTGCCCTGAAGTGTATGAATATTGTGGGGAACACGATGGTTACTATTATACGAGAGATGTGTCATTAGAACTGATGTTCGGATTGATTTAATCATTTACAAACATTGTAGAGTTGGTGTAACTTGTGCATCAGTGTCTATAGTTGATTTGTGTATGTGAGACGACAGATGGAGATAATTTTGAAAGAAAGTGTCCTATCTTATTCCTGATGTCTTATCCGAGAGATTCCACCTTGTCCTCAGGCCCAACTGGGGAATAATGAATTTTTTACTGGTCTCACCATTTTTTCAATAGATGAGCGAATCAAAGCCTCGATTTCACCGTACTCAGAAAAAAATATATCTGTGGCGCTTCACGGATTAAACGAGAGTACAGAGCATTGCCTAAATATTTTGTGAAAGCCTCAATTTTGTCAACATAAAGTCGAGATTTTCTAGTTTTCCAAAATTACCAAAAAAAATGAGAAATATCGATTTTTAATCGACTATACCAATCGATCGTTGATAAATCGTATCGATTGATTAATTCATCTTGCATGATATGCCTGGATGGATGTGGCCCACGTCAATAGAGAGAACTGATCTTGGAGAGTCTACTTGGAAAGATATCAGTTTTTTGATATATAATCACTATTGAAAGATATGCGGTATCAAAATTCTGATAAAAGGATATCACATAATATATTCTCATCTGTCTTATCACAAAAATATCTATAAATGATATTCTCTTTCCAAAACTCGAAAAACAAATAACAATATTCAAAAAAGCCATTTTCTTTCCAAAACTCTCTCGTAATCAATACATCGTTCAAACGTATGACTTGAACCAGAATTACACGTATCAGGAAAGTGATCCTTGGCTTGAGATCAACCCTTGAGCTCAAGCATTGACTCGATCATCATGATCGATCCTAATCGATTGAGTAAACCTCCGACACGCAGGGTTGACGTCAACCTTGAGATCGCACTTTTTTTCAATATTTTTATATTCATGATCAAATTTGACAGAAGCTAACCAATCAGACTAGACTATTCATTCTACTGCGCATCTTTCCAAGCTCAAGAATTTTTTCTCGAAATGGTATTCTGTTGATTGATATAGATTATAGACCATGTAAGATGAAACATTTAATATACCGTTCCCCATAATACATCGTGTACGGTCCGGGCCATCTTTGTATACCCTGTGCACATCCCTATGCTTCCCACTGATATATGCACGGTTGTATGCTATGCTCCACAGGTGGAGTCAACGGTGGAATTGGTCAATATCTTGACAGCGATTCAAGAGGAACGCGGAGAAGTTGCCTACCAAATCTTCACCGAGGGTCACAACCTGTGAGTAGGTTTTATTTCTGGGAAAAACACATGGCAATCGCCACAGATACTCAATACTAGGCTTCACAGTACAAGTTTACTACTAAAAACAAGTTTCTCGTGAAAATCTTATGTTGCCCAGTCTGAACAAAATGATTGATCTGATCGGGAAACAATTACTGTGCATCAAGTTCCACATGTTGAGAATGCAAGAGAGTCGACTTGACAAAAAAACAGTTTTTTAGTGATCACTTTTGAAAGGTAAAAGGTATCGAAATTATAATACATGGTGATCACATATATTCTCAATATCTTCAAAATGCTATAGTTCACAACTATTCATCTCATATTGCATAATTGTCAGAAATGTACAGTTTGAGAAAAAAAACTGGCCATAGGCTTATTGTTGACAAATATGCGATATGGGATGAATGTTTTCCACTTATACCGTTTTGAAAGAAACAAAACGATCTGTATTCACCTAGTAGTAGAATTTCCATGTCTTATATCGTTCGACAGTAATCATAAAGAAACCGATTTTCCGCTGAATCGATCCCAATGCGCTCCTGATAGGCCTATGCTGAAGAAATGATCCATATTTCTGCTTCAGATCGAGCTTGTATTCCACGTTCCAACGCACTGACGCGTCTCTTAAGAAGTTGAACGGGGAAACGTGGAATTTCGGTGGTCTAGATTTTCTTCGTTTTCCATACTACTGTAATCATCTCAGGTAAAAATGGACACTTCTCCATTACAATAGTCATTTCACCCATCACCATGTCATCGATTCATATCTACCTGCTCATTCATACCCCCCAAGATGCATAGAGGATTGCTTTGGTTTGCCGCCAGGAGATAGTGTCCTTACTCCCCATCCCTCTCATGTTGAAAATATGTTCCAATTCACGGTCCACGTTTGAAGTATCATTGAGATTGACGCGCGTATATTTTTTCAATTTCAATCGTCTTTATTTTTGTTGCTTATTGATACAAAAAATGGCGATATTCAGATTTTAGTATGGCTAAAATATTCTACTCTTCCATATAACCAGTGCTATTTTAACTTATGAGCTATGAATGAAAAATGATATGATGGGATACAAACAATATGGTATGAATGAATATAATAATAAAACAGTATGAAATACAGTGTACTAGAACTGACTGTTACATACAGCTGTACTGTTAGTCTTTCTTCACTTTGTTATTTATCTGCCATACACATCCGATCTTTGTGTAGTCTCTTCACTGCAGCTTTGAATGCATTTTGGTTTAACGTCTTGAACTGTTCAGGAACTACGTTGTATAGCATAGTGGCATTGTATTTAAAGGAACCCTTAAATTTGGTTGTTTTGTGCTTAGTAATATGAGGTGATTGTTATTTCTGGTAAGTCTTTAATGAATTTCACCCCGTCGCACTAGCTTCGTTCTCAGGTAAGAAGGTATATCAGTGTTTAGAATTTTGTGGGAGGTATTAATTATGTGAAGCTGTCTCCTTTCTTTCATTTTGAGCCAACCTGCTTTTCTGATTGCTGGAGTGACGTGGTCTCTCTGTTTGATGTGGCTGTATGAGTATCTGATACAAGCATTTTGAATTTTTTGTACTTCATTCTCATCCTCGCAGCTCAGATTAGGACCATATACTGTGTCACAATAGCCGAGCTTGGATATAATTGAAGCTTCAGTTAAAGCTAATTTTGCCGAAGGTGGAAGAAGAGACTTGAATGGCCGTAATAATCTGAGTTTGTGATAACTGGACTTGCGAATGTTGTGAATGTGATTGATGAAATTAAGTTTCTTGTCTAATGTCAGTCCTAGATTTCTTGCATGTTCTGCAACGGGTAGGGCGGTATTGTTCACAGATACTTGGAAGTCTTGTGACATCTTACTTCTCTGTGCATCTGTACCCAGCAAGAGTAAGATTGATTTTTGTGGGTTTATGAGCAATGCTCGATCTGTAGCCCATTGTGTTATTGAGGCTAGATCGGCATTCATCTTATCTTGTGCAGCGATTGAATCCTTTGCGGAAAAGCTGGTATATATCTGTGTATCGTGTGCATAGGTGTGGATTTTACAGTATTTAACTGCTTTACATAAGTCTGATGTGTAAATTATGTAGAGCAAGGGGCCCAGGATGGAACCTTGTTGAACGCCAGTGGTGATCGCAAGTGGTTCAGATACGTGTATCACATTCTGTTTGCGTACTGTGACCTTCTGCGTTCGGCCTGTTAAGTAACTCCTGAACCAATTTACAGTGGCACTTGACATTCCTATGTGAGCAAGTGAAGCAAGTAGAAGTGTGTGGTTGATTGTGTCGAATGCCTTGGAGAAATCTAACAACACAAGGCTGGTCAGCTGTGAGCTAATATAAGTGGTGATAAAAGGAACTAACGTTACGTTCAGGGCCGGTCCCTTCTCCCATTCATCCCAAACATACCTATCTGGACCCTCACCTAATAAATTTCGTGCTAGTGCTAGCTAGCTCCAAGAGACTAGGATGCCCATTGGTTAATGTTTTGGTTCTACTGTTACGACCTCCCACAGTCATTCCTCCCGTTTCTCACTCTTGGCCAATATGCAGATGATACGGCCTATTGGTGCCTGGCATCGACTTCCAGTCTTGCCCAGTCTCACCTCTAGCGACAAATCGACATGCTCCAAGGCTGAATGTGTTGCTGGATGCTGAGGCCAAACCCTGCCAAATCCCAACTGACCTTTTTCCGCCACTCTAAACTTACTGGACTGGCCTCTATCCGTCTTGCTACTTGCTTCATCTCCATGTGGGGTGTTATCATTTAACATTCACCAACATCCACCTACTTGGGCGTCAACCAGGATTCAACCTTGAACGGAGTCCATACGTCACTAAGGTTCTATCGGATACTCGCCCCCGATTCAACCTCCTTCTCCTCCTCCACGGACGCCTCCATGGCTGTAGCCCTCAGACCCTCCTCCACACATTCCTAGCGTTCATCCGTCTAGTGTTCGAATACGCCCGGGTGCAACTGGTCTCCATGTCGTGTCACTGCCAGAACCAGCTTTTTTTATTTGAATGCTCAATCCTGCGCACGCTCCTCCACCTTTGGTTAACCACCAGAAATGCCGTCGTTCACCAGGCATCCGGCATTGAAACTCTACAAAACCGACTGCGCAGAGACGGCGTAACTCTGTTACTTTCCTTCATTCTCAACGATAGATTCTACGTCCTTTCTTCGTTCTTCCCCAGCCCTGTTCTCGCTGCCCCGGCCCACCACTACCCCTTCCCCCCACTCTTTCGAACTGCTCATCGCTATGTGCCTCGCGACTTTTACATCGTTCACAATCTACTTCCTCTAATACTCTTAGTCAAACCTGGCCGCGCACTTTCTCCTCATCTCCGTGCTTTCAAATCACCCTAGCTCACCAATAATGTCCATTTTCTTGTCCCTACCTACACCTGACATCTCCGTATTGTGTTTTGCATTCAACTTCCACTTCACCTCATTTTGATCTAGTATTATATTGTTTCTGGATAACCACTCACGTTTGTGGTATTTCTTTTGTCCTATACTTGTTCATTATTTGCATTTCATTCTTCCGTTGCTCATATGCATTTATTAAAATGTTTTTAACTACCTATATTCAACTATACTACTATATTCAACTGTACATCTACTATATTTTCAATTACATGATTTTTTGTTGCCACTTATATTCATTAGCATAGTTCACGTACGTATTCTCTGGACCAAAGGAACCGTATTTGTCAGGTCTCGACCGGTCACTTGACGTTTGATAATAGTTTTAAAAAATGGCTCGCTGTCATCAAGTTTGCCAGCCTATCAGCCGTTTCTACAAAACTATGGAGACAGAGCACCAGATGGAGCAGCGATCCATATTGCACAGAAGAGTACTCAGGAAATGGAACGAGTTTTCGAATTAGTAAAGTCACCATCTCCCGGCGGAAAACCAACGCAACCCTCAATGCATCTTGATACCCCCATATGTAACCTAGCTGCTGGTGGGGTCGTTAAGTGGCATTACAGAATGGCAAGTTCTTATACGTACCAGATTGACAAATTGAAACCGATTTAACGAAACGTGAAACAAAATCAAGAATCAGGGTGAGAAGATTTGATCATGCAAATTTTATTCAATTTATCTGAAAAATTTATATTTTTTACCAAATCGGTGAATTCAATCATCATTTCTGAACTCATTTCTCAATTTCACAAATGTGATTGATCTAATGATAATCTTATTTGCAGACTCATTCCAATTTCATGATTTATCTTTTCACAATGGAATCTTTTCACGATATCCCCCCACCTCACGTCAACTAATTCTTACAAAATGGTTTCCTCTCAAGAAGACATGGAACTCGATTCTGGAAAATATCAGTTTTTTCATTATAGCTTTCGAACAGTGTGAAATATCAAAATTATCATACTGAAAATAATAATTAAGAACTTATGGCGCATAATTGTCGTGTGTATGCATAGGCCCGACAGCTCTACGCTTGGCCATCATGCGATTTGAACTGAATAGTTATAACTCAGTCATGCCATGTTCAAGTTATCAAAAATACTTTCATTTCATTCGAATAATGATTTTGATATCTCATGCTGTCCGAAAGTTGTCATGAAAAAAATGATATCTCGCTAAATCGACTCCCACGTCTTCGTAAGAAGGAACCATTGGCAATCATTACGATCACTTGAAATCCTGATCGATTGTGAGAATGGAATGAACCTGTTATTGAGAAAATCAATGCAACTCCAAGACTCACGTGCACTCCTAATCTTTCTTGCTCTGATTCATCAAACGGTTCTTTATAATCTCTCCCTCGAAGGTCACGCGTCTTCACTATTCTGTATAGGCCCCAACGCTAGACCCAAACAATTGCTTCTATTTTTGCATAATGAACAGTGAAATAAGATTTTTTCTCTGACTGAAATGCAGTGTAAACCTTCTTCAACTGAATTCCTGCATAATACAAGAAAAGGAACATTCGAGAAGTGAAACCCTGACCCAAGTCACCTTAACCAGCTTCTCTGTCATACACATACATCTGCATGGTTATTGATGGCAACAGTTTTTTTTTTAAGCATTGAAACGATACAAAGTCCCCAATCCCCAATCAAGGCTATGAATAAAAGATAGGATCATTGAGAGGGAGCACTACAATGGCAATCTTACCATCCCATTTCAATCATTTCGATACGTTACAATATGTGGAACCCACTCAATACTCGTACCCACGGCAGAAGAAGGATATCGAACAAATGAACAATTTGTTAAAACAACAGAAATTGTGATGGATCACTTTCTGAAAAAGTTATTATCTCGCATGATAGCACTCATTTCTGAAAAAATATCACCATGAATGCAATATTTACTCAGTTCAGGCTAGAAACCAACCTCTAATTACCTTCACAATTCATTCTCTCTCCACTTTTATTCGTCGTTACGAATATTCAAAGCATAGAACGGAACACTTTAAAACTCTTTGCATGAGTTTTTTTTTAAATCAATAAATGATTGATTATGCAATATTATTAGAAACTGAAATAATATTTCAATATAAGTCATGCATTTTCAGAGAAGCAGGAAGAAAAGATTTCCACGATTTTTCAAAAATACATATAGCATAGATCAAAGAGACCTTACGGTAAGTGAGGGGCATATCAAACCTCGGCCCGATCCCCGCCACCGTTCATCTCAACATGACATTATCGTGGTTTCCCTCCGTAATGTAATGCCGGGATTCTACAATATAGGCCATATGACACCTTCCTTCCCATTATCCGTACCATTACCTAAGAAGGTAATGCATACCATCATCATCTCATTATTCATTCATCTAGCGCCAATGGTCTGAGTCATCATTACACTGCGTCGGTGAAGCCAATATAATTGAATGAATGAAAGAGGCCTATCAAAGATTAAACTTCCGAGAAAAAGTATTGTGTCTATATTTGGTTGCTAGGCGACACACACATCCTGTGACCAACTTGACGCTGTTCGATATCCACTGCTACAACAAGATGAACAGCTTCCTCCTGGAACACCTGTCCAAGGTCATCAGCGACACTACAACAAGCAGCGTCTGGAGGTCTCATTTTTTAATACTCATTTTTAGATGAGCATAGCGAAGAATTCCATTTAATATACCGAAACAAAATGGGCTTCGTTTTCTTTTTTTTTTCATGTTCTTTTCTCAGTCTTCAGGGCTTTCATAATTTTGTTTCAAATGGAATGAAATGGTATAAAAAATGCAACACGGAGTTATATCATGTAGTTATAAATGAATTCAAAAGTATTACGAACTTATTTCCATTATTATTTCCGTTCATATTCTCATTTACACTATACAACAACATTGTCCAATATCCACAACTCAGAGAATATAGTCTGAAAAAATGATAATTAGATGAGCGTAGCGAAGATTCCATCTCACTCTTATAGAGCTTTGTCTGTGTGTTTTTTTTTTATTCACGTTTTTTTTTGTGAGCACTGCACAGGTCACATGGGTGAACTGATCAACATGAAACTTTTTTTTGTACAGGCCAACTCTTAAAACTTATAAGTGTGAAGATTTTGGAATGAATCGGTCGGATAGATTTTGAGAAATATCATGTCAAAGTTTTTACAAAAACCCATACGATTAGGCCGAGTAAGAAAATTTGAAAAAATGAAACCTCTCCGAGAAAAATAAAATTTCCTCTGAGTGTTCAAACATGAATGATACACATAACCACCATTTTGTAAGCAATTCGAACCAGCCGTTTTGAAGAAAAAATTCAAATAACTGTTTTTATTCATCAAATATATGGAAATGAGCCAATGATTCACTGCTTCCTAGATTCGATATTTGCCCAAGAATGACCTATCATCTATATTCGTCAAGGTGTGTAGAATACCAAAGAAGATGAAGTAGCAATTAAACTAGACAAACGCAAAATATGCGTTGTAAGATGAGTGAGATATCTGAATGAGGTATAATAACAGTCCTACATTTGCTACTTTATCGACTCAGGTATTCTACACACTTTGTCCTTCGTTTGATTGCTACTTTATCTTCTCTGGTATTCTACACACCTTGACGAATATAAAGAATAGTTGTTCTTAACGAAGTTAGATACTAAGGTCTTTGGTAGCAATTAAATGAAGGACAGAGTGTGTAGAATACCAGAGTCGATATATAAAGTAGCAAATGTAGGACTGTTATTATACCTTATTCAGATATCTCGCTCATCTTACAACGCATATTTCGCGTTTTCCTAGTATTTGTCAACATTTTCCGCCCAGCCAAATCTCATGGGGTTTTTAGAAACTTTGAGATGATTTTTCTCAAAATCGATCCGACCGATTCATCCCAAAAACTATACAGTTTTAAGTTGGATGAGTTTGCGTGCACAAAAAAAGTGTCATGTCGATCAGTCAAACCTTGCGACCTGTGGAGTGCTTACAAAAAAAAAAAACACACAGACAAAACCCTATAAGAGTGGGATGGAGACTTCACTATACGCTCATCTAATGAGGGACAAAGTGTGTAAAATACCAGAGTCGATGAAGTAGCAAATGTAGGACTCTTATTATACCATTATATTCAGGTAAATCGCTCATCTAACAACGCATATTTCGCGTTTGCCTAGTTCATTCATTTGTTCATTGCTGAACTAAGTTCAGCCAGGGGGCGTTGGATTCTCAAGTCCGGGCCTGTTTGCAATGCCATAAAAGCCCATTGTTATCATCTTTCAATTCTTTTGGCCAACATATATGATATCTGTTGTGAAAAAACTTCGTTTCGTTTCGATTGAATTTAACCTCACAACGTATGCATGTTGCCTATTCTCCTCATTGGATGAGCGTAGTGAAAACTCTCATTTCATTCACCCTCAAAAATCAGGCATCGTTTTTATTTTATTTTCATTATTTTTTTTCTATGGACGCCGCATACGGGTCAGAGAAATTCACCGATCGTCTTGAAACTCTTCATGCACATCGATGTCGTAACAGGATCAATTGGAATTGTTTTTGAGAAAAATCACCTGAACCAAGTTTTTGTCAAAATTAGAAGAATTTGGAAAATCTTCTTGAGAATAGCTTGGATTGATGAACGGAATATTCGTTGTTTCACAATTATTTCATTCGATTGGAACAAAATTTTCCAAGAATGTCCAGAAAAATATTTCCTTATATCAATGTCATACATGTTCATATTAAGTTGGGGTGAGTTTGGGTCACATCCTTTTCTCAAATAAATCATTATAATAGACATTTTTCGAATATCGAATATTGAGTTCGTGAAAATATCAATCCGAATGGAAATTCCACATGATACTGATCTAGTTCAATATATATATATATATATATATATATATATTATATATATATATATATATATATATATATATATATATATATATATATATATATATATATATATATATATATGTGTGCATGTTTCCACTGAGTTGGACATGTTATAATTTTTTTTTTCGAGAAAATGAATGATTATACTGGACAAATTTCGTATCTAGAATATGCAATTTGTGAATGGAAATTCAATAAGTTTCATTGCATGAAGAAGATTATGAGTTTTAAAAATGGAATGATATGAATGACGCATGTCGAATGATGAGAAAATACATATCGTCCGAAATCCCATTCGTTCAGAAGTTTGTTAGTTTGAGAGAACATTTATCCAAAAGTTCATCTGTTTGGCAGTTCTGTTTGGCAGTTTGATCAATTCAATCCAATTCAATTTTATTCCGAATGTAAATTACATGATTATCAAATATTATCACATAATTATAAAAAACGTATCACATAGTACATGATCAGTAAATTATAGTAGTAGACCAATCTAAAATAATAGTAATTTAAAATACATATAAGATAGGTAAAGGAATACTCACATAAGCAGTGCTTGTGTATGGGAGAGGATATTTATAGAAGAAGTAAAATTGTTTGATTTCAAGATGACATGAGAATTTGTTAAGATAGGTTGAAGAAAAAATTTGGATCATGAAGAGCTCTAATTAAATGAGATGAAGGAGGTAATTGGCTTGGGAGGTGTGAATAAATTCAGGTAAATCGGTTTGAGTGAAAATCTGGCAAGTTTTTATTAAATAGGTTTTCCCAGTGGTTAAAAGGTAACGTTTTTAGCCATATGTGTATTTTTTTCTTAAAGCTATAGTAGTTTGTAGAAAGTTTGGTTTGTTGTTCATTTGCACTTCCGAACGAATAAGATTCGTATATAGCCGATATGAATGAACAAATATAGAAGGCTTGATACATTCCAGAGCGAAGGTGAGTATAAAGTGCCTTCCGAAGTGCCTTGTTCGGATAGTGCCTAGTTGCCTTGGTTACCTCACAACGAATACGCTGCGTTTTCCTGGTTTCAATTAACACTGCACTTTCCTCTAGATTGCTGATTGCGTACAAGAACATGCTTAGTGCGGTGGAGAACTTCAGCATATCAATGGTGTACGGCCTCTACTACTTCGGCAGAGGTTCCCTCGAACAAGACACGTTCGCCAGTTTCGTGCACTTCGATTCGCTGGCGCAGGAATACTTGTTGTCGGCTCAGCAGTTCTCCTACGTCATCGCGGAGGAATACAAACTGTTCCAGGAAAGTTTCACGGAATTTTGTAATGTCACGGATAGGTAAGACTATTTCAGAATTGTGTCAATAATATTATATAACTTTCATCCAACAATTATCATCATAACTTGGGATCAGATATATCTCACCGATGGATGAATACCGTTCTAAAGCTATGCAACCAGCTATTTGAAAAATAATAGAATGTGCTGTCACTGCGGTATAAATGATAACCTTGGTTCTTCCTTCATTGCACTACGAATTCAGAATATAGTTGAAATTATATAATTTTTAACCTCCTCATGCATAAGAACAGAAAAGCCAATAGATATGTGTTCAGTGTTCTCGTAATTTTATCGTTCAGCATTTTTTATGTCCACATTGAAATTGTTCTTGAGGAAGATATCTCGCACAAATTGCCTCCTCATGCAAAAGAACAGAAGAGCAAATGGATACGCGTGTTCTCGTGATTGAATCGGTCAGCATTTTTTTCAATCTACATTGAAATTTTTCCTGAAGAAGATATCCCGCACAAATTGAACAAATCAGTTTCCTACTCAATCGATTGAACGTCAAGGAACACAATAATGTGAATCACAATATAATTTAAACTCCGATCATCATGCAGATCCAAAAGATCTCTAAAAGATCTCCAACTATAAGATCACTCTTATGTTTTTTCAGCTCTGAAGAGAGTCTGCACCGGCACAGTAGCTGAGTGGTTAGCGCACTTGCTTCGTGTGACCCGGGAGGTGAAGGGACATATCGGACCCGGTTCGATCCCCGCCACCGTCCATCTTTACAGAGGTTTTTCGTGGTTTCCCTCTGTAGTCTAGGCTAATGCCGGGATGGTTCCCATAATATAGGCCACGACCGCTTCCTTCCCACTATCGTTCCCACTACCCATAAATCCTTCATCTCATCATCCCAATCTCATTAATCATTCATCCGATGCCTATAGATCTTAGTAATCATTACAGCGCGTCGTTAAAACCCAATGTATTAAAAAAAAGAGAGTCTGCATCAGAAATGAGCTTGAATTGCATATCCATGAAGCTACAATCCAAGCAATAATAGTCACCTGATCACAAAATTAATTCAAGGAATATGCTATTCCTGAATCAGCTGATTACTATGAGAATATCTTTCTTTTTTTTTTTTTTTTAATAACATCGAAACTTGATACAAAATCATTGTTCCACAATTAAGGCTATGGATGAAAGATAGGATCGTTTGGACGGGGCACCACAAGGGCGATCTTACCACCCTATTTTGATTATTCAAAACTAATGGTCTTCAACACCAGGACTGCGCTGTCTGTGACCATAATTATTCGAAGTAGATAAAAGTCTTTCAGTATAAACACACGAATGTTGATATCTTCCACTTTGAACTAAGTCTCTTGGGCAATGATTACTTCTTTCCCTTGACAGCAGATGTAAAATTGATCATTATACAAGAAGCACAAATTAAATTAGTGATGGGCCTATAATGTTATAATTAGGCCCATCGCTCTACTATCTATCTAAATCTTAATCCTAATACTATATTATATATTAATAATATTAATATCTTAATACTAATATCTTAATCGGTTTCGTTGTTTTGGTTGAAATTGTGCAAACATCTTCAGCATTATTTATCGGTCAAAGAGTCAGCAATCGATAATTTCTCGAATATATTGACAATTTCATTCATTTGTTGGCTATCAACTCGACGACGACTCCTGAAAATGGTCGAATGTTTCCGAACAAGAGGTAGGAATCCAATATATGTTCTATTTGGAGATATCAGCCAATTCGGGAAAGAGTCATTTTTCGTCATGTATCAACATAATATATATATATATATATATATATATATATATATATATATATATATATATATATATATATAATATATATGTATATATATATATAATATATATAATATATATATATATATATATATATATATATATATATATATATATATATATATATACATATATATATATATATATATATATATATATATATATATATATATATATATATATATATATATATATATATATATATATATATATATATATATATATATATATATATATATATATATATATATATATATATATATATATTATATTATATATATATATATATATATATATATATATATATATATCGTAGTATATATATATATATATATTATATATTATATATATATATATATATATATATATATATATATATATATATCGTAGTATATATATATATATATATTTATATATATATATATATATATATATATATATATATATATATATATATATATATATATATATATATATATATATATATATATATATATATATATATATATATATATATATATATATATATATATATATATATTGATATCTCTTGTTTCGCAGGCGGAAAGAGGTGTACACTAACAAGCAACAAGAGCCGAGCTTCACAGTGGCGGAGG
Source organism: Brachyptera risi (assembly GCA_964007535.1). Taxonomy (NCBI): domain Eukaryota; kingdom Metazoa; phylum Arthropoda; class Insecta; order Plecoptera; family Taeniopterygidae; genus Brachyptera; species Brachyptera risi. Next base: position 15,942,197 of record OZ023334.1, read on the forward strand.
AATACTATACTTACATGGCGTTATACCTCACCGAGCTCAGATGCTACCAACACGGGATACGTCACACGATCAGGTTTTAGACACATGTTATCACCAGTGGGTTGAGAGCCAATGGTCCTAATAGTGATCGTGCAATATTGAACTCATTTAAAATCATTGAATAAATCCCATTTCATGATATTATCATTCTGGTGATAAAATGGAAAATAATTCAACTATAGAAGAAATAACCTTTATTGGTCCCTGAATAAATTATAAAACAGGATAGCAATCAGTATAAAGAATACATAGCAAAATATAGAGAAAAAGATTGGAAATATTATATATTGATACATGAAAAGGGAACTGATCGAATAGAAAAAATGTAAAAACAAAATAGGATTGAATGAAATAATAAGGAGATTTAGTGATTACAAATTAAAAGTGACTTGTTCAGCACTATTTTCAATTAAATTCAATTTTTTTCATTCCGAATGTAAATTACATGATTATCAAATATTATTACATAATTATAAAAAACGTATTAAATAGTACATGGATCAGTAAATTATAGTAGTGATCTAAAATAATAGTAATTTAAAATAAGATAGGTAATGGAATACCCACATAAGCAGTGCTTGTGTGTGTGAGAGGATATTTATAGAAGAAGTAAAAATTTTCGAACATTGACACTGTCTTTATATGTGCTTCTTCACACTGAATTCGAATGAGAAATGAGAAAACGCGCGTGGCATATGCGTGATGGGATGAGCAAGATTTTAATAGAAACATGATGGAGAAGATTTGATATTCAGATCAAACCTTGATGTTGATTCCAGTTGAATATCGTTCTCCTTATTTACCTATTGCGGCATGGTTATTCCAATAGTCGATGATCTGATTGCTTCCACTTGTTGATATCCTAAAAAAAAAAAAAAAATTAAATGATCATTTTCATCTATAATACGGCTTTTAAGTGTCATGTGGAATTCTGGAACAATGTGTATCATCCATCTCCTTAAATTCCGTGAACATTTCAATAGATTCAGAAACTTTTTTCCACAATCTCACTTTTGGGTTATACTTTCATGAGAATTTGAGAAATTTCGTAATTATTCCTCTCATGAGTGGTTCAATAGATCATTATCTACTCAGTTTTGAGTTAGATGATTACATAAATGGATGTCAAGTTTCCCAATTTTGTTTCGACCTATGGAACGTGAACAGAACAAATGATTGTTTTCATCGAGTAGGCTTACAAAAAAATGTATCCATCGTTTCGATCATACAGAAAATGGTCGGCAACAAGATTTAATCGCATTCAATTGAATTTTGTATGTACTTGATTGCTATTCAATCAATGCCCAACTATGTATTCCACATGGATTTGCCCATCTAAATTTGACAATAAAATTTGATTGTAGAAACATTTTACATCTTCTATAACATTTATAGTTCCGATAACTTGAATTTTCGCAGGTTTCTGCTCATACAGATCCAGAGTGAATGGATGAATCCTTCAAACAATTACAGAATTATGATTCTAAATCATTCATTCAGTTCTAAAACCAGCATAACTAAACTTCACTCTTCAGTAATCTCTCCACTTCTTTCATGAAAAATGCTGGGATGTCTCTTGCTGGATGTCTTCGGGAGTCGAACGCTAAATCGTCTTGAATGTAGCTTACATTGACACTCAATATCCTAACCATCTTACGATGAAATGAACTACATACAATCAAGAATCAAATTCTTGGTCAATCTTGAGTTATAATTAGACGAGCTTTAGCGAGGATTCAATTTGACATACTGAAAAAAATTGGTGTTCGTTTTTATTTTTTTGTCATGTTTTTTTGTCGGTTCTCCACAGGTCAAACGGCTACAGCTATCAACTCCAAACTTTTTTAGTTATGGTGCCTTATCTAACTCAGATCTGTATAGGTTTTTGGCATTATCGAATCATAACTTTTTTCTATTTAAATTTCAGAAATTTCAGAAATACACGTTAGAATAACACGTCGGAAAAAAAATTATTTCCAAAAAAAAATGAAATTCTGCTTGAAGTTGAGTTATATTATGATACACATTCCTGAAATTTTTCAGCCTGATCGAGTGAGCCATTTGAAAGAAAAATCATAAAATGTGCTAAATTGGTGCCACTCGAAGCAGTTTTTTTCCCATTTCTAACTTGAATGTCACCCAATTGGCGAATGTAGGCAAAAGTTTGGCAAAAAAAGTCGACATACTATTACTATCCACTCGTCTAACAACGCATATATGGCGTTTTCTTAGTGTAGTCAATATAAGCCGCTTCGAATATGATATTAAAATCGAAAAGGGTGATATGACTTGTTGGATGAGTGCAGATAGAGTCTTCAGGCCATATCAAATCATACTCCATGATTAAATGAACTATGATGGAGAGCCCTATATATACACCTTGAGTTTGAAACAATTTCAGTTTTCTTTTTTGCTCATCCCAATCATCTTACAATTCAATTGATTATACCTGTTGCATTCTTCAATATGCTTCTCTATATAGCTCTGATTAATCTGCAAAAAATACTTTCTTCCATTGAAATGGCCAATCCAATTCAAATGAATCTCTGGAATACTGTGTATCATCATCATATTGGAATTCGGTTGAAACTTGAATTTATTCGTAGAAAATATGTTTTCAAATTTTTCCCTCCCAGGCTATTCTTTTGAGAATTTTTTTTTCTTCTCGAGAGTGGTACATTTGATTGCACCTGAAAATTGTACAGTATCAAGTCAAATGATGAAACATATGCCAAGTTTCAGCAAACTTTGTGCTTTCGTTAGGTCTGTGAATCGCGTCCAACCAAAATTTTTTTTTAAATACGATGAAATTGAGTCCTCACGCCGCTCATCCAAATACAGTGCGTCGTTGAACCCAAAACATGATTCAAAAATGTGAATGATTATAAATTTCAGTACCATGGTGTCGGAAGAGATGGCGGATGCCTACAAACAGCAGATGATTGCCATCACTCTACTGGTCATGGTGCTCGTGATATCACCCGTGATTATATTCCTGGTCAAGAACGCTACGCACACGATACAAGTGAGGACGTGAATATGATTGATAATAATGAAATTATGATAACACTGAGGTTAGTGGTCCAGTGGCGAGGAAACTGAACCGTCATACAGGTGACCGGGATTCGATTGCCAAAAGGGTTTACCACCCTGACAGAGGTTTTTCGCGTTTTTTTTGTATTCGGTTTGATACTTGGATGGTTTTAACAACACGCCACGACCGACATCTTATCAATGTCGAGAGTATCCTGATAAAATAACTTTTCATCTCACCATCTCACCATCTCACCATCTCTTCCATCATTTATTCATGTTAATAGATCGTGGTCATCGGTACAGTGGGTCATTAAACCCTACATTAGTGAATGAATAGATGATAACAATGATAAACGAGATGATTTCTGCTCGACTACGCCCTCTGCCCCATTATATACGCCGTCGTATTGATAGTAGGCTAGTCCGCACGAGAATTGCATTGTCGTGCTCTATATGAGTGTAGTACTACAATATAGCACTGTCTCAACTGACTGAGCTACGAGAGGATACGTCTCTATTCGTAGCTCAGTCACTTGAGGCACTGCTATAGAAACTGAGATCACCGTTGGGTGTGGGGTCAATTTCCACACATAGGGCATAAGTTTTTGTTATCATTCTCCTTTCACTTTCAAAGGTTTTGGAAATGTTCAATATACAAAGTTTTGAACAGTGTCTCTAGTTAACACGTTATGCACCTGAAATATGATATGTATGTTCAATTGTGTGTTTGTCGCAGACGTTTGCTGGATCGCTGGTCAGCCGTACGATCCAGTTACGTCACGAGCGACGCAAGAGCGATCGTCTGCTCTTCCAGATGCTGCCACCACCTGTCGTCCACCAACTGCGACAACAGAGACAGGTGAGCGTGAGAAAAATATGCTGAAGATCCATTGTTTCTCGAATACATCAATTTCAGTTCAAAGTTCAAACTTGACTTGATTGTCACCTAAAAGAGGAACATTCGATGGGATACAAGTAGGAAATTAATTGGAGATAGCAGGTAGCTCTTGTTGTATACGACGTGCCATGCTATAAAGTGAATGATGTGCCTTCATACCCCTCCCCTCCCCCTAGGCACAATTGCGATCAGGTAAAACCCGAGCCGAAACCCTCCCCCCTCTCGGTGGTTTGCCCACCTCCTCGTTTTTTCCTATCAGACACTACCGCCCGTTCACACTACCCGAAACCCCCGCCCTACCAGGCATTTCATAGAGCGAACGTATACCCACACGCAAGCATGCACACAGGTACGCACGCACGAGATTCTCCCTCCGATGATTTTATTGATACAGATTTGTGATGATGATGATTATGGTTCGGTATTTTCACAAATAAACTGGAACTGAAAAATCAGAATGATCAGCGCTAGAGATAGGCGATGGATAGAAGATAGAAATGGGGTCGATATTGAAATTGATATGCACAATTGGATGCAATTTCTTAGAGATGAAAAATAATATATTTTTCGCGAAGTCACTTTCGAACAAAGGATATTCTCACCCGATTTTACTGTGATCAGCGGTGAACGGAGTACTTGGAACATTGTAATTTTGAAGTTATTGCCATGAAAGGTTTCAACTTTGCTTCTCCAGTTGTCGGCTATATTGCAATATCACGTGACCTGAGACGTGGTTGAGACACTTTCCAAGTTGACTATTTCCTCATTAAAGTTCTACTCGGTGTAATTGCTTCTCCAAATACGATAATACAACAGTTTTAGGATATTTTCACCCAAACACGATACATGAAAATGACTGGGATTGAAAGTCCATGTCTTAAATTCCAGATTCAAATTATTCACTCACATTCAACTTGAAATCACAACTCATTTCCATTTCATTCAATTCACCCTAAAAAATCATCGAGTTCTTTAAAACTCCTACAAAAAAACACCATGGCTTTCTATTTTCGAAATTTGATTTCCTGAATATGTAATGTCCCTAGCACTTATGTGGTATGTGGCACTCACAGTGTGGTATGTTCACGATGAACATCATCACTCGTTGATGAATTACGTTGGTACAATGGCATGAGATCGTTATGAATTTTGAAAATAAACGTGAAAGCCAAAATTATCATCTTATATCCAATCTATATATCCTCGATTCATGCAAAATATATCTTGAAGCGGAACTTCACTTCATTCCTCCTCATCCCCCATCAGGTCATCGCCGAGAACTTCGAGTCTGTGACGATTTTCTTCAGCGACATCGTCGGCTTCACCCAGCTATCGGCTGACAGCTCGCCGATGGAAGTCGTTACCATGTTGAATACTCTCTACCGTTTATTCGACTCGCGGATCACCAAGTATGACGTGTACAAGGTGGAGACTATCGGTGACGCGTACATGGTGGTTTCTGGATTACCCAACAGGAACGGTGAGTCAGAGGTTACACATCTCTCAATTCTGTATATAATATTTCTGTATCAACATCGAAATCTTGACATAGGTCTACGTAGAATTATGATTACTCGGCTGAAGCAGGGTTTCCAGCTCTGTTTTTTTTTTCGTCCGACACGTTATCGGTACGATTTTTGTTATGCTTGTTTCCACTTGGCTGTGTCGTAACGTTTTCGTGACGTCATAGCAAAGACCTTAGTATCTAACTTAGACCTTAGGGTGGATTGCAAAGATGGAGTTCGAACCCCTGCCTACCTTAGACGCCGTCCAAGTCAAGGTCTGCTCTATCTCCGCCTAGCGGACAGACGGTAAAGCGCCAAATAAGGTCGTCGCATCAGAAAACTTAGAAGCCATTTTGGAGCCCACTGCAAAGAGCAGGTGCTGCGATGGTTCACCGTCTGTCCGCAAGGCGGAGATTAAGCAGACCTTGGTCTAAGTAAGAAATTGCATTGTGGCTGCAATGCAATTTGCTTAGTATCTAACGAAGCTAGATACTAAGGTCTTTGGTCATAGCCATAGCCTTCCTTGCCTCAAACTCACAGGCTTATTTGTATGTGAGGAATTAAGCTGTCAGATTACAAATTGACGCACTTTTCTCAAGTCACGCAATTGTAGTTATACCACAGCCTTCTTCATACAGATCATTCTTCTCTGATACTGGCCTTTCACTCGGGGTGTGCTTCCCATGTTAACCGATGTCCAATTATTTTAATTCACAAAATCGCCGATGGTGCCGTTGTTTTCAGACCATGACGTCACTTTCCGAAGATGTTAAAGTATATTTTTGACATGTCATATCTGCGACGTTACGAACGACTTTGGGGATTTTCGTATACGAGAATTTGAAATACGCACACATCTTATCAGGCCGTAACTTCGAGTTCACTAACTTTGTTTATGACAATAATATGAAAGATTTTATTCAATAATAAATGATGATATGATGGAACCGGAATATCGCTGGAACAAGTTCTTCAATGATTTGGGTTTGAATGAATGATCCGAAATGGATGAAAAAATGAATGATTTGAATGAGGAAGGCTGTAGGTTCAACACATATGTTATAAATACATATTTCAGCCCAGACCAGATCGACAAAATGAATGGCATCCTCTTCTGGGTCAACATGAACGAATTAAATTACATACAGATTTGCAATGAACATTATGAACATCACTTAGAATTCACACGAAATTCACCCTGAAATTCTTTTACATGTTACATAGTTATTGCGCAGTTTCACCCGACAAGATTAGGGAACACCTCATATTCGAAACAAAGTATTTTTGTCTCAATGGCTCCAACATTGTTTTATCACAAATATTCACAAACTTCAGAGCATGGAAATATCGTTCAACTCGTGAGCACAGCCAACAGAAAGAATGGCAAGAATAGACTATACTGCAGAACTTGAACAACTTTTGATTCCACGTCTGAAATCTGAGCCATCTCATCAGTACATGAGACAAATTCAACCAATAAAAGAGCTCATCTCTCGCATATCATAGTGAAGCGATATGTCTCAACTTCTGATGCGTGGATTCAAGTACATTTTCTTCTGTAGTTCACAGTTGAAGCAAATTTTCAAGAAGGGACCGTTCGCCTTGCAAAATACTATTACGTTCAGTGAGAAGTTATTTTTTTCATTCTTGCTCAACATAGGATGTGTGATAATATAGGTTATGATGAGTATTTCTCTTTCATTAGGAGAACAGTATATCAATGGAATATATTGAAGGCCAAATTGAAGACATTCCCTATAGAACAGTAGATTACTTCAAGTATAGATCAGGTACTAAGTACCATTTGAAGAAAAAAACAGAGTTTGTAACTTCTCCACATTTTTTTTTTCATGTGCAGATTTCATCTAGTTAGATGAGAAAAGAACAGGAAAACACAACAATGCTTCTGAATAAAATTTCAATGTAATATCTATTGTTGAAACAATGCTATGTTCTTGACATGGTTTTCTCAGTTTGAGTGTTGTGTAGATTGATTTTTTTTTTCATATATCCATGTGATAATAATAATAATAATAATAATGGTTTTATTTCCTTTTGGATCATTACATGATATAATGGAAAGTCATAAAAAAAAGTTATATAACGAAAATTCAAAATATTCAATATAAAAATCTCAATATGAACACACTTTAACAAAACTCATCTAACCTATAAAAGCATTTTTCAATCAGATAACTGCGTAATTTTTTTTTGAATACTATTTCAGAATCTAGTTTGCTGGCATCTTTCAGTACAATAGGTAAACAATTAAAAAATCTACACCCAGCATAAGCTGGACTTTTCTTGAAGAGCTCCAGCTTGTGAGCCTCCAAGACGAATGCGGATTTGTTTTTTGTGTTGAAATCATGCAGTTTGTCATGCGTTATACTGTCCCAGCTGTTCTCCAGTACGAACATTATAGTACTGAAAATGTATAAGCCAACAACTGTCAATATTCCAAATTGCCGAAACAGTGTTCTGCAAGAGTCTTTATACCAAACGTCAGCACACGGGTCTTTGCTTGCACGTGCCATAATACGCAAGGCACGTTTTTGGAGCCTCAGAAGCCTTGGTGCTTGCGAGGAGCTGCCCCATAATATTATGCCGTATCGTAGCCTAGATTCTATATGAGCGTAGTAGACCAGTTTGACGGTGTCGATGCTGGATATATACACCAGTTTATTGAGCAGAAAACATCCTGATGCCACCTGAGAACTCACATACTTCACATGGCTTACCCAGTTCAATACGTCATCCACAATTATTCCTAGAAACTTTGTTTGCGCCTCGACTATCAAGCTCTTCCCATCCATTCTTACTAGAGGATTTTGGTCACATTTTGACTGCATCGTTCTGAATTGCATCAGCACGGTTTTTTCCCTGTTTAGAAAAAGTTTATTGTTGACGCACCATTCATTCATTTCCACAACTGCCTCAGAAGCCATCTTTTGTATTCCACCATTGTTCGAGCTGATCAGCTGACTCGTGTCATCGGCGAAGAGTGTGATTTTTCCTATCATGTTTACTTCTGGTAAATCATTCGTGAAGAGAATGAACAGTAGGAGCGACAGTGTTGACCCTTGCGGGACCCCGATGCTAATAATCGATTCTTCTGATTTATGGATTTGACCAGAATTATCTGTAAGATAAACTATCTGCTTACGGTCAAGTAAGTATGACCGTATCCAATTGTTTGCTACGCCTGATATTCCGAAAGACTATAATACGAATATTGTACTATATAATACTGATATTACGAAAGATAGTGGCAGAATATCTTCCCATGACTCATATAAGTATTATTCCTACTTTTTTCAAAATTTGATCAATTTTATATTTGAATTTATCACATATATTACCAAAATATGGATAATTCATTAGGATTTTAGTTTTTTTCTTAGAAAGAATCTGCCCTCTATTACATCCGAAATTCATTCAGCTTCAATACAAATAACAAATCATATTTTTCAGCTTAATTGCTACTTTCTAAATGCTATGTCAAGGATTGCACAAAGTGTCATCAAAAATGAGTTTTGAGTCGATTACATGTTAAGTTTCATTTTGAGGCTAGATTCTATTGTTACATGGAGACTGAATAATTATTCAAAAATAAACTATGACTACGAGAAGCATCTGACTTATTTCATTCGAATGAAAATAAGATATACAGCATTCAATGTTATGAAACACAAAAAAAAAACATTTTCTCATCGTATTTTGTGTTTCTCGAAGAGTATTTAGTACCTTGAAAATAACCATATTATTGAAGCTTGCCAGCTGTATTTTCTCATAAACTATGCAGAAATGAAGTGAGATATCATTCGATTATCAATTATCAGTATCTCCATGTCGTAGGGCTACGTCACGCTGGGGAGATCGCCACCATGTCTCTGGACCTGCTCTGCGGGATCAGCTGCTACAAGATCCCTCATCGCCCAGGGGATAAACTCCAGATCCGCGTCGGGATAAATACAGGACCTTGCGTGGCCGGAGTGGTAGGAACTACCATGCCGCGATACTGCCTGTTTGGCGACACCATAAACACGGCCTCTAGGATGGAGTCCACGGGGGACGGTAATTATTCAATTTCCAAATAAAAGATGATGATTGAATCCAGTTGAATTTGAATTTCAGTTGAATTCCAGTCAAAGATAGTATATATATATATATATATATATATATATATATATATATATATATATATATATATATATATATATATATGAATATATATATATATGTATATATATATATATATATATATATATATATATATATATATATATATATATATATATATATATGTATAGCCATATATATCTCCATATATATATATATATATATATATATATATATATATATATATATACATATATATATATAAATATATATATATACATATATATATATATATATATATATATATATATATATATATATATATATATATATATATATATTCATATATATATATATATATATATATATATATATATATATATATATATATATATATATATATTCAAACTTTCGCGTGAACATTTCAGAGATTTGACGCGTACTATTTGAAACACAAAGACTTATGACGTCTATGTGTTCATGTGTTCATGTCTTCAAGATATTCACACAGTTCACTCTACCGACAGAAAATCAAGTAATGTCTTGGGGAGAATGAAAAGAGAAGATTCTCGACAAGAACGAAGGAGTGTTCGAGATACCTTGTGAAAACTGTGAACAGACTATGTCGGCCAAACCAGGAAGAATATTTCCACACGTATTCAGCAACACAAAAATACACCTAGAAGAATTGACTAAACTTGTCATTGGTCCAGCATATGCGAATCACAGATCATTTAATCGATTTTAACAACACAGAATCCATAGCCTCTGTGGACCACCACCCAACACGTATTTTTAGAGAAGCGATCGAGGCCGAGAAAAGGTCTGCTGCTATGAATAGAAGGAATGATAGTATCCGACTTTCATCTGCTTGGAAACCCGTGCTCTCAGGAATGCATGTCAACGTTCTGCCATCTAATTGTCCAGAGCAACTCACAGAACCCAAAGATATCCAGAGCAGATATAATCTGAGAAATATATGTCGGTAATATCGTATTTCACTTATATCTGTTATATGTTGAATGTTATTCACATTTTTTCTCATCTACATTTTTTTATTATTTACTATTGTTTCATTCGTTTGCTGTTCCCAATTATATCGATTTCTTCCAATTCTTTCCATTATTCTATTCCTTTCGGTCATTATTTTCATATATGGTCCTATATTCACAATCGGATTTTTTTCCATGCTGAAATTTCAATACACTGATTCAATATGTTTTTTATTCTTCCCATAGTCATTTGGCATTGATTTTGATGTGTTTTTGTTGTTTCATTGTTGAACTTCCGTTATATTCTCATCGTTATCACTCTGAAGAAGAGAGCGACAAGTCTCCGGAAACCTCAGGCTCATCATCATATTGAAACAATGTGTTGATTGAAAAGTTATAACATCGTAGAGATAACAGGATATTGTCCAAATGGGTAGTCGAGGCTTTCTTAGAAGGAATATCACAAAAAGTAAAAATTGGAGAGGAGTTCTTGGAATTCGTTGAAAAACTATCAGGTGCGTCTCAAGGCAAATTGAGGGATATGAATGTGAAACTCAACTACAAACTGATCTAGTCAAAATTAATTAATAGGTCAAAGCAAACTACATGAGACTCAATGAAGCAAAATGTAAGGTGGTTCAAATATTCAGGAGTAGAAATGATTTGAGAAGTGCAACATTAAAAATGTAAGAGAATACACTGAAGAAGGTGTGGGGTTATGAATATCTCGGAATATGCATACATGGAAATCTAGAGTGGGGGACCACGTTGGTCACTTATCGAAAAAGGGGATGAGATTGCTGAATTTCATTATGAGACAACTTGAGGAAATGGGAATACAAATAAAAGATGAGGTAGGTATATACAAGTCCCTAATTGAACCCACAATGAAGTATGGTACTATAGTCTGAGACTCCAATGATATAGGATCAGTCAAAGCCATTGAGAACATCCAGAAGGTTGCCGCAAGAAGGTACTGGGAAGAGTCGGGAAATGGCGAGCTGTCAGGAATAAAAAGGGAGTTGTGACGAAAAAGCTAGAAAGCCCAAGCAGAATCATTGAAGAGCTGGCATGGGAAACTCTGGAGGAAAGAAGAAGGAAGGGAACGCCTTGTGATATCTTCAGAGCAAAGAACATCTTTACTGGTTGGGAGGAAATGAGTCATGGAATCAGTGAGGGATTACAGAGAGGTAGGCCCTACGAGGGAAGGAAATCGATTGTAAATAGAGAGGGTTTACACAAGGGTGGGTCAGAATGAATCCAACCAGAGAACGACGAGGCACTGTAATGAGCTTGAGGAAGAAGAAAGAAATGACAAGAAAATGGAAGATTTCAAGAGAGTGCTATAGGCCTGTACAAATGTACATGAAAATCAACCAAAGCATCTTGCCTTAATGTATTTATGGCATATCGTCAAGATTTGTGAATTCAAATGAATTGATGAATGAATAAATGAACAATAAGTTCATTATTCTCATTTGTCTCTGTGTTTTTGATAATACGCGTCAAATCCCTGAAAATGGTTGATCTATTTGCTTGATGTGTACTCTACTGAAAGTACCTAATTGAACCAAGTTTTCTGCTTCCAGTCTGTGATTGCCCTCCCATTATCACCTGGATCTATCAGTATCAATGTAATTATCAATCAAAACACAATATCCATTTTGGATAAATACACAGTCAATTCACTTTTTGGTGGTTTTGTGGCAATTATGGCATACCTTCTCTGTCGAAAGTTATCACTAGTTCTTTGATCAATAATTTCTTTGATCAAAGAACGCTCTTGGGTATAACAATATTTGAACATTTTTTTTCTCCTGATAACATCAAAACTTGATACAAAATCATTGCTCCCCACTCAGGGCTATGAATGGGAGGTAGGATTGTTCGGACAGGGCACCACAAGGGTGATTTTTTCGACACATTTCAATTCTTCATAAACAACGAACTTCAACACCAGGACTGCGCTGTCTGTGACCAAAAAAAGATATTGACATGTGAACTAGTGTGAATGTTCACTATGATACGGCAATATCACACGAGATGAAATTCTCCGAATGGTATGAAGCAATTCGAATAAGAAGTAACAACAGAAAGACATCACTGTATTTTATATATTATTTTTACGCTGAAAATTTCACGCTCTAGCTAGGCCTTTTCCAATATCTCAATAACCTCATATGATTTTTATGGATTTACGTTATCTTCGAAGCTTCCTCTCCATGTTATCATATAGCTACACCACGATATGTTTCTACGGAAAGTCACTGAAATGGGTCACATATCGAATTGACGCTGAAACTTCCACCATGTGATTTTTACCCTGTGCATTCTATACGTAATGAATTATTGTATTTCATTGATAACTGCTGCAATCTTGGATGAATAAGCCATGAAGGTACATATCAGCGAGGACAGTAAGCGAGCATTGGACTGCATTGGGGGCTACGTCATGGAGTATAGAGGCATAATGGACGTCAAAGTAATACAGCAATCCAAATGGAACCTAATTCTCACAACTATTTGCAAAGGGGCAGGGTTACTTGTTGATACCATTATGCGATCCCGGTCGAGTACACATATCCAGGAATTCCATAGCGCCACCACTAGCGTACTTTGAATAAGCCCATACACTGTGCGTGGGAGCACGGTTCGTTCCCCACCCAATGTTTCTATTTTGTATTTTATCAAATATATAAGATAGAGGCTATTGACTATAGATCAAGGGTTCATACAATTTTTTCGTCATGAATATTCGAAATTATGTTTCACTCAATTATTATTCGACTGGGATTTTCTGTGTCACTGTAATTTCATGTTTCAGCAAAACGTTGTAGGAACTAGGTTGAACATTTCTAATAATTAAGGGTTCGATCCATCAACATTGAAGAGATTCGAGTTCAGATTAGAGTAGTTTATCATTTAAGTTAAGTGGAGCTATATACTTCCAATCTTCATCAATACCGGCTGTATTTCGGACCTTGAATTCACGGTATTTTTTTGTACCAGTCTATTTATTCTGATATTTCATCATGTAATTGCTCCCAGATAATTCTGTAGCTAGTATAAGCTTCAATTCATGAATTATATCAATGGGTGTGTTCCATATTCCATCATAAATTTCAATCGATAACTTTCATACTATTACAAAAATACAACTGTATTCTGGTGTTATATGGTCGAAAGTGGACCATGCTCGAACGAAAGAGTTATATTTCGAATATCCAAATGTAGATAATCTTCTTCTACAAGTCATTCCACTGCATAAGGTCCTCGCATTGTTAGCTGTAATTTGATGCGCATACTGATAGAAATGAAGGTGAATTTTGATTATTTGTAAACTGATCAACATTATGATTGATGATTGCAATCAATAACAAGAAATACGACTATACATGGTTGTCATTAAGTTGTTCATACATTCATGATTCTAAAAAACTGATTCGAAGATGGCGGAATGAGAATGCTACTGCTCTGTGCAAAAAACACATATTACTACGTGTCTTATGGATTGAATTGTAATACCTTCTCTCACAAAGAAGTTTGCAAATTCAAACTGAATGAGTACAAACTCGGAACAAAAAATAACAACATCGCGTGGGTCTGTGATGAGTTTAAATATTCATCATGCCTAGGGAATCATGCTGTCAACAGCTTGGTTTATCATCTGTTTCTCAATCAACAAGGTGAGATTTTGCAATCAATGCAAACATCACAATCGGATTGGATGAATACCCTACACGAAGAGATGACAAAAGGAAAGAGTGAATATAGATATACGTAATTAAAAGAAGGAAGCCAATGAGGATTCAATCACTAAGTCTGCTGTGAGGGTATTGAAACAATACACTTCGGAATCAATGACGCTACTTACTATACATGAGATGAACAAAGAGAAGGTGGTGTTTGTATATCATCAAAAATAACGGTATCATAATATTTGGAATAAGACTGATGTCAATCAGATGGCTGGGCCTATATTAAGAGAAATGGGAATATGTGTAATCGCCAATTGAATTGTCATGTCCAATTTATATTATCATTGAAGCACTGTACTGAGTACCATTGGGTAATACTTCTGATGATTCTCATTGGAATTCAAATCTTTTTAGTGATATGTAGGTCTCATGGACATGACGTGATCGAAAGTTGTGAGGATAATAATGATATGTAATAATAATTTTTTTTCTTCATCAATTTTATAGAACATACATAATATTCAAATCGAATTGAACTGTTTTCCACAAAGCCTGGTAAGGCTTATCTGTGGGTTGAAAATGAAAAAGGATATATAATATATGTAAAGTTCAGACTAAGATGTAAGAAAGGAAAATAAATAAAGGATAATAAGAGAGGAGATGAGGTAATAAGAAAGGATAATAATGAATAATAATAATAATAATGACAATCACTTCATTCAATAGAAGAATTTACATTGTTATATTAACATGTATCGACTCAAAACTCTAAATTATGACAGGTCAAGATTTCTTTCGGATGAAATAATCCACTTGAGCCATCCCACTATTTTGAACTCGTTCAATTCTGGAATATCCACGAACATAGTAGCTCGGCCTGCATTGACAACATCATGACAAACAATAGACATATAGTTTTCAATGATAATATCGAAATCAGCGCACCTAATTCTCTTGCACAAGTGGTACATGAATGATACAAATAATGCAATTAGAACGCTTGAGATTTGGAATTAGAAGTATTTTAGTGAAAGACGAATAGAATATTTTACCAGAGCTATGAGTGGAGTGAATTGGGATAGTATATACCTATTGGAGACTCTGAATGATGAATTTGCATAATGTTCAAGTATCAATGATACAATAATATACAATACATTAATATACATTAATATGATATATTATATAATATAATGAAACTTCTCCTCATGAGACTGTGAAGTTTGATTATGGGAAGAATATGTTGAATGAATTGATATTTTAACCCATCGATGAATACATTTTGTCAGAATAGTTGTTTGAAATTGTACCCACGTGAGCAATTGGAAAATAGAGTTCGAATTAATAAGAACATGGATGAGAACAAAATGATCGCCAACCAATCAGCGAATCAATATGAAATCACGTAGTTTCATCATGCTCAACAAGATTAATGGATAACATTATCTATTTAACACCTAGTTTGTGAATAACTTGTATATTTGTATCTTGAGTTACTCTATTATACATCTCTGTTTGCAGGGTAAAGGCGTGCTCGCCACCTATTGGCTGCTAGGGATGACAGATGGCCGCCAAGTCACGATCAGCACTGCGGACATGGACACTTACAACTCGCCGGTCAGCGTTCCAGAATACTTGCACGTCATCGGGGAATAGGGACACAAGAGAAACAGTGAGAACAAGAAAACAGTGAATTGAAAAGAAAGTTTGGTGTAGAAGAAAACGAAGAAATTAAAAATAGAAGAGAGAATTACAATTCTGCGAGGAAATAATGGAATCAGTTAATTGACGATATTTGAACAGACTTTGAGAAAAAATTCAAAATAAATGAATTGAGGATCAAGAAGTTGATCAGAAAACTTTTTTTCCAACACAGATGTTTGCATCGTTCATTCTCCCCGAATTTTCAGATACTAATTAATAACGTTTCATTAAAATTTAGTTGAAGTATGAATTAAAAAATCACTTGGAGTGGTGAGTTCACCCTTGTGCTGCGCAGACCGAACGATTCTACGTTGTCGTGCGTAGCCTTCGTCATTGGGAAACAGTAAGCTTGTGAGATTCTGGCTTCATTCGAATGATATAATAATAATGATGATGATAATAATAATGGTAATAATGATAACGTTCACATATTCTTCCATTCAACCATTTGAGATATGTACATAGCAGTTCACATAAATCTCCACAAAGCCTCTATCACAGACTTATATATGGAATTGAATAATTATATGTCTTGTATTTGTATAAAATAAAACATAATTCCATAAAGTAAACAGTTGGTACAGTAATCAATTAGAATTAGGATACGACATGAATATTGATGAAATACGTAGGAAATTTGATATGCTTTGTTATTCAATTTCATTTAAAACCAGGTATGAATATTATTGAAGTGGATGTAAATGTAAAACAAAAACAAATTAATTTCAGGGAAAAGTGAATGACAGTTGATATTGAATGTTCATTGGCCAGCTTACTCCACAACATAATTCAACTGAATACATCCATAAAAGGGTCATTTAATATTTCAAGCAGCCAACTCTTTTACTTTCTCATTTGATTCAGAGAGATTGATTTCCCTACGTGACCGGATATTCCACTCAAAATAGCTGATATGGAGTACTTTAGTCGTACCTGTGTGCTCTCACTGTAATTATTATTGAAGTATTGCACAATTAGGTTCCTTCATGAGAAGATCCTGTGTCTGAATGATTTTTGGATGAGCGAAGCGAAGACTCAATTACACTATACCGAAAAAAAAGTGCCTGTGTTTTTTTTTTTTTTTTTTTTTTTGTTCGCGCTCCACAGGTCAGACAAAAATTCAAAATCAGTTGAAACTTGGCACACACATGAACCCCTATCTGACTTGATGCTGTATAGTTTTGAGGCACGATCGGTTGAACAACTTCTGAGAAAACTCATTCCAAAGTTTTCAAAAATCCCATTAGAATAACCCAGAGGAAAACATTCGTGAAAAATATTTCATCTGAGAGGATTCAAATTCTCAGAGAATTTCAATCTGATAATGATACACATTATTACGAACTTCTACTCAAATCAGATCAGCCGTTTTGATGTAAAAAAATATATAATGTTATTTGTGTCAATTATTCAAAGCTATTAAGATACCTATTAAATCAAAGCAACAAGTGTCACCACTTGATTTTAAACGATTAAAACAAAGCCCTCTTCATTATTATATGAATTATTAATGGAAAATAAGATGGCAGTGATGTAATGGTTTGAATCTCAAGGTGTATATATAAATATAATAACCAATCCAAAGATAAGTTGATATGTTCCAGCTCATCCATCAACGCGGAAACACATAACGCGTTTGCCTAGTTTATAAAAAATGAACTTTGAACTCATAGCCTTATGGCCTGCTCCCTTTCCTTTTTCCTTTGCTCTCCACATCAGTTCTTTGTTAAGAGCAGTGAGATTCTCCTCAATGTAGATTCTATGTTCTGCCAGTCGTTAAGTCACAGATCCAAGTGACTACTGGCAATTCTTATCAATAAATGAATCGCGCTTCTTTCTTGATGAAAATTGGGCAGTGATTATCGGTGTTTGAACAGGAGTTCTCATCAGCAGGCGATGAGCAGCGACAATATCACTAGGTTTCAGTTCAATGTTGGGAGTAGTGGGAGATTCACATTACAAGGGTTCAGGTCTCGCAAAAGCAACCTATGCTGCAAATTCATCTGAAGGAAAACAGATTTGGAAGTGCCTTTTCTGTCGAGAGGAAAGAAAGTCCGGAAATACACACCCATTACCGATACCGTAGCGCAGGAATTTATTTATGAAGAAACTGAGATGAGGAAACTCATCGTTTCCCTATACTTCCAATACGACGTTTTCGACGCACACCAACGCAAGGCTCAACGTTGTCGATTTCGAGGTTGAGGTTACGGTCGTATTAGTCTAGATGGTTAGTTTGAGACTGAAGGTCAGCAATTATCAAGTTCTTCTCGTCGCACCTCTCAGTAAGACTAAAGTGTAACTTTGAGATATCGGAACTCTCGAGCGAATTCCTCAATTTATTCGTGAAGTACTCAATTTTTTTTTTCTCTCATAGCATCGAAACTTGATACAGAATCATTGTTTCCCAATTGAGGCTATGGATGAAAGATAGGATCGTTTCAAGGGCGATCTTCCACCTTATTCTGATTATTCAAAACTAATTTGAACTTCAACACCAGGACTGCGCTGTCTGTGATCATAATTTTTCACTGTAGATAAAAGTCTTTCAGTATAAACACACGAATGTTGATATCTTACACTTTGAACTAAGTCTCTAGGGCAATTATCACTTCTTTCCATTGACAGCAGACGTAAAGTTTATCAAAATTGAAATTCAGTTCTCGCTCGAGATAAACGATGAGTTTCCTCATATCAGTTTCTTACAGTTTCTCAGGTTCAGTATTTATTAAATTTCTGCGCTACGGTATCGGTATTGGGTGTGTATTTCCGGACTTTCTTTCCTCTCGACAGAAAAGGCACATCCAAATCTGTTTTCCTTAAGTTGAATTTGCAGCATAGGTTGCTTTTGCGAGACCTGAACCCTTGTAATAAGAATCTCTCTTGCAACACAAGAGACAGAGTCACCGTTCGTGGACAGATTTAACGAACTTCTGTGCACGACATAACTACGTACACTATTGTATATCTGGTTTGTATATGGTTTGTATATTGTATATCTGCAAAATATTAACTTCTACAACCTGCAGTCTACGAGGCGCAGCCAAACCTCAAGACACGTCTGCTTGGCATGATATCTGGCAGTGACCTGATAATAATAATTCTTGTTTTTTGATTGATCCATCAAGAATACAGAATATACATTCATGATAAAAATATCCTGCGGAGATGCTTTGTACATCTTGTCTGCAGGTGAAGTGAACAGATAATTTTTATTCTGATAATAATAATCTTCGACTCGAATCTTTTCGAGTTCACTGAGAATAATGAAGAACTCACAATTGAACCAGTATCAAAAAAGTTGACAAATAATATTCGAATGACAAAATAGTCTAGTCTAACTTAATCAACCATCGCTCAACGAATGATGATGTTGATGATGAACACTTACGATGGTGATAAGGTAATGATATAAACAAACATGTGAGACCTCATCAAATTCGGAATCGTAAAACAAAACAATTCAACAATTGAAACAATTTGAACAAGTTTGCAGGAGGCAGGTGTGAGATAAGCACGCTGAAATACTTGAAATTCAGGCCATATATTGAGAATCGGTGAGATAAAATCAATTGATTCAGAAGTTCATGATCATACGATGAGCTGAGATCGTGTGTTATGACTGTCTCAAGAAGAAAAACTCCATCCACTCGATACCAATTGACATTTCTTTCATATCAGATCACGCAAGAGCCTATATATATTCATATATACCATAATATATATATATATATATATATATATATATATATATATATATATATATATATATATATATATATATATTTATATATACATATATATATATATATATATATATATATATATATATATATATATATATATATATATATATATATATATATATATATATATATACACATATATATATATATATATATATATATATATATATATATATATATATTTATATATATGTTCATATATATATATATATATATATATATATATATATATCTTTATATATATATATATATATATATATATATATATATATATATATATATATATATATATATACACATATATGTATGTATATATATATATATATGTAATTTTTCCAATATATATATTCATATATATATATATATATATATATATATATATATATATATATATATATATATGTATATATATATATATATATATATATATATATATATAAATATATATATATATATATATATATATATATATATATATATGAATATAAATATCTGAGAAGGAATAAATTATATATACAAATATGAGAATAATAGTCACCATTTTTCTAATCACATTGATACTCTTGTCCACAGAGCCTGGAAAGGCACATCTGTTTGTTACATTCATGGAATATGTACTGTATATTGTTGACTTCAGTATGATGTATGAAATGAATGCCTCCAGTATCGAAAGAACAATATTTTCAGATTGAAAGTGATACTGTCTGAATAATTTGGGATGCATTCGAAGTCAAAGGGAAAGAAAACGAAATTGAATCGACACAGATGTATAAATACGATAGGATAGTATGTTTGCCACTATGAATAAATGAAACTCAATCCGGAGATGTATATATTAGTAGAACTTTATGTACTATACATAATAATATTCATATGATAATTATAGAAATTGGATGTCCAGGACGAGGTTTACGATTAGGAACGCCTGTGGAAAGTGTCCAAATATTTAATACGAAGATAATGTGAATTACCGAAGTTTCCACATTCATCTGATAGACGATCTTCCGCTATCGTGGATCTACATTATATCAACAAAGGATTATTTCACTCTCAATGAAATCAGCTCTGAATAACATGTTCATATTGGAATATTACCCTAGATAGTATATTACAAGTTTGATAATGCATGATCCATCAAGTGATCTGAAGAGTCTTAAATTCGTGAACGGTATTTCCCACTTCAACGCAACTTTGGGCAGATAAAACTACTTTCATCGACTGATAAAAATTCATAACTGTAGATTTATCGACTTTATCGATCACCAAGATAACCGATTATATAATAATCTATGTCATTCACTTGTACTATATTCTGACATTGTATTGTGAATCATTTGATTGTCACTTTTGAAGAGAAATTAAAAATACGATCTTTTCAAGTATTCTTCGTTCATAATTGAGCTTAGCTTAGATACTTCGTCAATCTCGCATCCATTTCAGATTTCCAAAACCATTTCATGTGGCTACTGACTCCCTAATTATTCTGAATCCATACCAACAGACCAACAGAAACAAAACCATCATCACTGATATTAGAAACGACCACCATAATGAGAGACACGCTCAATTCGGGGATTAAGTGATGATATTTATGAGAATAATGATCATTATTATTGATTAGTTTGAACAAATTATCATTCAAGTACACATTATTCGAAACGAAATAAATCAATATACAAGTATTAGCATTCGTTAGTTTTTTTACGAGATGTGATGGAAATTCAAGTAAAGAGAGTTGTGTCAAATCACTCCATTTATCATCATACACTTGTAGAATGAGTAGGCCTACACTTTCAGTTACAAATGCATATCAAATAATCAATCAATACCTAAAAATTCGTGGGCTACTGATAGCTTAGAATTTTCACTTCATAAAATACACACACTCATAATTATCAGACAGAAGTAGAAGTTGAATCCGTAATGCAATTTTTCATGAAATAGTCATTCACAGTTCGTCATTGACAGTGTCGTAGATGTAGTGAGGGAGCAAGTGGGAGGGTAGGTTCTTTAGTATCTTCGTCAAAGATTCAGTTGACTTGCGGACTCTTATTGGGCAACTCCACGGGTGTTCTGCCCAGCTTCATAAACCTACTTCGTACTCCCAAGTGAATAAACAACATCAATTTGAATTGGAATGAGTCTGTTTGTAATCGATTCATGAATATGATTTCACTTATCAGTCAGGTTTCTATAGATCGTACAAAAAAAGAATGTTGAGGAAATTTTCAAAATGATCAGACTGTATAATTGAAAACAAAATGATGAATCAATGTTGCATCTATTCAGTTCACCGGGACCATTTTTTTTTTTTTAATATCAAATTCTCAATTATTCCAAAACAACATTATTGATACAGATGAATAATCATATAATATTCGAAATCCAAAAATATAAACATAGCCCCATGAATCAGTGATGACGTTCGTCATGAAATATCAAAATATATATACAACATCAAAATTTAAAAATGTTTATTAATGACACTGGTACAACACATTACAAAACAGTGAGTCATAGGCCTAATTAGATCGAATACAAATGGTATTATATAAAAATGGTATCAATTATTCTTGGACCGGCTCGTGCAGGAAGACGTTCTCCCAGTGCGACCAGGTCTGGATATGGTTGTAGAGCGCGTTTCCAGGGCACTCGGTATCCACAGCTTGTCTGTGTCCGATAAGACCGTACTGAGAGTGCATCAAGTTCTGCGTGACGCCACAGTCGAGCATCTGTTGAAGGGCGGCTAGGGCACCAGCAGTAGGCAGGCCGGCTAGAAATGAACCACGAATACAAATTAGAAAAATGTTGATGTGAAACGTCTTCACTCACTTTTCAATCTTGAGGATTTCATGTAGAATACTTTCTCATTCCTCAGACTACATATGATTTTCTTATATGATATCTCAGATTATAGCCATCGTAGCAATAGATATATACGCAACTCATGTTAAGAGGCCACAGGCGCTCTTATTTCACGCCGCAAACTATCACGGCCGTATTTTTTTAGATATCAATGTGATTGTTTTTGCATTCGGTTAATAATTGAAAAACGGAGGTTATCACATTCACAGAATTTTGAACAAAAAATGTCTAATCTTTCAAATTCTCCAAATGGAAAATGAAAAAATTTCGTGAATGCGAAAACCTAGATACACATTTTTAAATACTAAAAAAAAAAAATGTGAAATATATCAAAAGTGTGTGCTAGGGAATTAACGGCGTTTATGTGAATATGAGTTCGGCATGCTAGTCTCGGATTGCGCCTAGCACACGAATGACACGATGCATGTTAAACTCGAGTTTGAAACGAGCGAACAACGAGTCCGTGTAGAGCGCCTGTGGCCTCTCAAGTTAATTCTCTCATGTAGTCTCTCTCCGGAGCTATGGAATACGCGAGTGAATTATCAGATTTTTCATTTTTGCTTCGTGTCCGAAGTTCGAATTGAATTGATCATTTGACCATTGTGATACTGCGACGAGTATTTTATTGCCCAGTACACTCCATTTTCCGATGTGTGCGAGACATCCACAAAGAAGACTTTGATGTAGACAGAATAATGCAGTTGTGACACGTATGTTTGCGCATGTTCGTTTGTTGCATGAAAAGGCTATGAAGCAAATAATTGAAACCTCACGTTTGACGCGAATTATGAATGATATTTCTCATAATAAAATCGAAATCTTGATACACATTTTCTGTTTCCGATCAAGGGTAAGTGAATAAGAGAGACTATTTTGAGGCACCCGTTCCAGAGTGAGCTCAGAATATAGGAGAACCTATAGTTGAATTCGAACCACATGTAACAGCACATTTTTAATTTCAGGATATGACTGGTTACACAGCACTGGAATGCTGTTGCCTATCCGTTGGATCAATAGTTATCCAAGATGATATGAACCTTTGATTTTTGAATGATTCTTCGAAATATATTTGATTTTTTAATACCTAACCATATTTTAAATATTCACAAATATCATTAGAGTTGTTTGTGAGAAAAACAGTCCATGATTCCAATCCTAGAACTCACATGTGAAAGTTCCAATGAAGCAGAAGCCCATGCTGATGCTATTGTAGCCCGGAGCGTGGGCGCCAATATAGTCCCAGCCACGGCCTTCGTACACGTTACCGTCTCCGCCAATCAAGAAGTTGTACCCAATGTCTGACCAGCCGTTAACGTCCATGTGCTGATCTGAAATGTCATTAATGAAAATCATCATTTATTAACCAAAAATGAATAAATTCGAACGAAATATAGGCCCATGTGTGTGAGTAGTAGTTGAGGTAAGCTGTTGGTTTTTGTGTGTATATTCTCTTCTTCATATTGTTTTAGGTCTGATTGTGTATGGAAATGGCTCATTTCATGGTAAAATTCAGATTATTTATGTATAAAGATCTTTTGGAAAGTGGTAGTAATATATCCAGGGCAAATTGCCAACATGAGATTTTCTTCAAAATGCCGTATTGTTGATAGTTTTGTTTCCATATTTTCCCAGACATATCGTAGAAAAGAGAGCGAATTCTGTTGTTATTTTCACTGACGAATATGATATTCAAAAAATGGAATAATTGCAATGGTATTAAGAAAATAATGTCCCTTGAGGAACTGTAAGCAAGAACAGGTGAGAGTCGGACTTGAGTATATTGACAGCTGATGTGGGCGATACTATTGTTAATTTCATTATTGTAGCCTACTACCTGAATAGCCCTGAATAAACCTATAAATGAACTGATTAAACTGAACTGATTCAATCCAACCAGAAACAAAGCTAAGTGCTGGTTGTATACTTAGTAAGAAATGAGAATAGTCAACTCATTTTAAGGTGAGAAAATTGAACGGACCCAAAGGTGGCCCAACAATAACAGCTAACGATGAGCTGGTTCAGATAGAGTTGAAACTTGAAGATATCCCAGAAATTTGCAGTGCTCACAGTAGTGCTTGAATACTACTAGTTATTTTCATGCATGTTGTCTAGCTAGTTGAGTGTGATTTTAAATGAAGCTATCTCTTAAATATCAAGTACCACCTTGTACTTCTGTTTATTAATTATGCAGTAATGCATAACTTTTTTGTGCCTCACACACACATATTTTTGCTGTCATCAAATATATATTCCACAGAACATGTCACTTGGCTATTTAAACAATTCTACAACTTTTCCAAATATGATTTTTCCACTGTTATATATAAGATATTATGTATATATGAAAAAAAAAAAAAAACATCAATTTGTAACCTATCGGCTTTTGCCATCTTGTAAACACAAAAACAAATTTACCATACTCAGCCCACACACAGAGTTTCATACTCTACGTAGGCTTCTTACAATTGTAACATTTGAATTGTTAACTTCATACCTGTATTGTATTGATTGTGAGAATAAAATGAATTTTGAAATAAAAATAAATGAATATCTCATTGGCTCAGCTGAGGCTGAGAGCTCACCCTACAATCACTACAACAGATTCGGGGGGGTGAGACGCGTCGTTATGTCTTACCTTGGAATCCTTGCACGAGAGATGTGCAGGACGCCTGCGTCGAGCAAGACGAGCTAACGGCGTGGTGGACGACGGCGAAAGGGGTGGGCTCGTCGGCGATGTAGGTGGAGGAAGTCGGTGAGCGAGCCCCCCATTGGGCACGCGTCACGATGCGTGGACAGGCTGGTAAGAAGAAGAGTTGTTATCATGTATAATATGGATATAATCATTCATGTTTTCAACGTTGGTGAGTGATAATCTCATCAAAATATTGTTGAAAATAATATAAGTCAGCGTTTATTCCATTTCATGTACAGAAACACGTTTCTGATGTTTTGAATTTGATTGCAATCCATGAAATTTTCAAGATATTTTTCACCATTGGGAAAAAATTGGAATTTGAGAGTAGAGAAACGGAAGGTGACGATAAAATTTCGATTGAATCGTTGATATGTTTTTCAATAACGTACATTCTACTCCTATAGTTTGATTTAGATTGGAAATGTGATTGGATTGAGACCAAGTTTCATGTAAAATAATGAGATGTTTTTTGGGCCCATTATCGATGTATGCTCAGAGAAATGATTGGTTACCAAGGGTAATTATCCCCTCGAATATCGCATGATCATTCAATTCGTAATTCGTGGAATTGGACCTGAGGACGGTGGAACAAAGTTTGGTTAGAATCGTTCCGAGAGTTAGTGACAGCTGATGAAATTGGTAATAATTGTGATGACAACAATTGACTGGCCACTATGAATACCCTCGCTTCGTTATATATATATATATATATATATATATATATATATATATATATATATATATATATATATATATATATATATATATATATATATATATATATACATATATATATATTTTTATATTGGGTTTTAACGACGCACTGTGATGATGACTGAGATCTATTGGCGTCGGATGAATGATCAATGAGATGATGGGATGGATGATGAGATGAAGGTTTTATGGGTAATGGGAAGGATAGTGGGAAGGAAGCGGTCGTGGCCTATATTGTGGGAACCATCCCGGCATTAGCCTAGACTACAGAGGGAAACAACGAAAAACCCCTGTAAAGATGGATGGTGGCGGGGATCGAACCGGGTCCGATATGTCCCTTCACCTACCGGGTCACACGAAGCAAGTGCGCTAACCACTCAGCTGTTGTGCAGGTTCAAATATATATATATATATATATATATATATATATATATATATATATATATATATATATATATATATATATGTATGTATATATATATTTATATATATATATATATATATATATATATATATATATATATATATATATATATATACATATATACATTTACATATATATATATATATATATATATATATATATATATATATATATATATATATATATATATATATATACATATATACATTTACATATATATATATATATATATATATATATATATATATATATATATATATATATATATATATATATATATTTGTATTGAATATATATATGAACCAAGTATATATTCTCTTATTCCGTGTTCCACTTACTTGCTCGCTTGCCTGTAGAGCGCGGAGCGGCGGCAGCGCTAGCCACTAGGGCCAACAGAAAGACAGCAGTATATGAGACCATCTTCAACAACAATGAATTTCGAAGTGATTCAAAATTCTACACAAATACTCATATTTATATCAATATCATCTTTATTTGTTCACATAGATGTAATCACGTAAAATCCGTGTGCAGATTTGTTGAGATATGACCTTGAGACGAATCGAATACAGTCGACCCCATTGACCATATGTTTATTTTTCTTGAATATTTCAAGTAGTTATATATGAGATTTCATGAGTAATAATTGAGATTGCTCGATTTTTCTTATCTTAATTCCAACAGATTTCGAGGATTGTGCGCAATTTATTATGCAATCACAATACATGATAATACTATTTGACAATAAGCTCACCAAAAGCTGATTGAATTACCGAAATTGAATTACATTTCGATACACATTTCTAGAAACTTCCAGCTTGATCGGGTCCGCCATTTTGAAGAAAAAACATTAAATGTGCTAAATTGGTACCACTCGAAGCAGTTTTCACCCATTTATAACTTAAATGTCACCCAATTGGCGAATGTAGGCAAAAGTTTGGCAAAAAAGTCGACATACTTCGTCTAACAACGCATGTATGGCGTTTTCCTAGTAGGTCTACATATTTATAAGACGTTCAAATTCAAAGAGATCCCTTCTCATTTTTTCGAGTCAAAAAAGTTTGTGGTTCGAATCCCGGATTGTTTGGTATGTGCGAATTGGTTGTTTATGAAAAAAAAAAATTCGAGGAATGAATAAAACATTGAGCTAACAGTTTGTGAATAAAAATTGATCAACATGGTTGCATGACATGGAGGAGGATATGGGTTATAATAATATGAATATGAGTATGAGGTTGAAAATCAAGGTTTCTATATAATTTTCGAGTGCATTCCATAATTATATAAAATCTCTCATTTTAGAATATCTCTCATTCTCTCTCTTCACAACGAATATTGTACATTTTCTGAGACGTGTAGGCCCACATATTCATCATATGCTATTATCATATATAATATATATATATATATATATATATATATATATATATATATATATATATATATAATTTATATATACATATATATATATATATATATATATATATATATATATATATATATATATATATATATATATATATATATATATATATATATATATGTATATATATATATGTATATATATATATATATATATATATATATATATATATATATATATATATATATATATATATATATGTATGTATATATATATATATATATATATATATATTAAATATGATGATAGCATATGATCATATCATCATATGCACATATGCTGATCAAGATAGTATGATCGTCATAATACCAAAGCAATCATGATCAGGTTTGGAGCGTTCAAAAGTCTCATGTTATTGAAGATCGTAATCTGAGGGTCATGCTATCCGCTGATTCCAACAATGCGTGGCTGTATTTGCATGAAATCTGATGTTAGTACCTTATACATAATGTTTTCTTCCGATTGGAACATGATACAATTTTCAAAGATCACATATTTGATGTCAATAAATGTCACATACGCCCACACTCAGTTTCCGGTTCTATCGAAACGAAACCTCATAGATTAGTGATTATTTGATGTATTGAACTTCTTCAGCATCTTGCCCACTTATTAGGATGCTTGAAGACACAGCGTAATACACAAGCTGTACATTATTAGATGTGTAAGATCTGAATTCGAGCGTAGTACGATGTCACAATTATCGACCAAGCTAAAAATCCGAAAGATAAATACTCACAGAAGATTGTGACTGGCACGATGAATTAGGTTGCTAACATGAGTTGCTGTTGATTAATTGAGCGTAGGCGGATACCGGTACCAAATTTTACCCTACTCGGAAATAAAAGTGTGTTTCACACGTCAAACGAGAACGCGAGTGTTGATGAGACTAGGCACGCACATATGTTGTATTTTAATTAAATCAATTTTCATTCAATTTATAATTCATAATTCATAATTTATATCAACAATTTTCACAATTTTTATAATATTTTCGTATTTTGATAATGGTATTTCAATATTGATATTTATAATGTTGTATCTCTTTGATGCAGTATATTTCAGAAATGCAGTCGGCTCATCCACTTCTAAGAAATAAGAGAGGAAAATGGGAGATAATTATATCTTTGAAACATTCAAATTTCCAAGGAGTTCCAGTATACGAATGATGATCATTTTTTCGGGAGTTTCACATGCATCGGATCAGCCCAATCCCAATACAGGCCTACATAAACAAACTATTACGTGATCTTACAGATCAAAATATACACATGTAGGGAAGGGCGGGGTAAGAATATCACATGAAGCAAGTGTAACCGATCATCATATTACCTCGGAACGATTCCAGAACACCGAGACGGACGCGTGGCCGAGTGGTAACACACTGAACCGTCATTCGGGAGACCGGGGTTCGATTCCCGTCATGGTCGACCGTCCTGATAGGGGTTTTTCGTGGTTTCCTTCTGTCGTTCATGTTGATACTGGGATGGTCCGAATCCTTCCCACCATCCAAAACACCTAATGAAATAACCTTTCATCTCATCATGCCATCATCTCATTCATCATACACCGACGCCAATAGATCGTAGCCATCAGTATAGTGCGTCGTTACAACCCAATATAGAAAAAAAATCTAAAACGATACACGAAGTTACAATTTCACTCTAACACGATACACTTTCGCAATATACAAGTCTGGACTCTCAATTCCAATCCAGATTGAGCTACGTGGGGATGTTTTTGAGGCTGCTCAACACGAGTGGAGAGACTCTTTTCTTCCCCAGAAGTGAGTGATACAGGCTATGGTGGAAACACACTGCAAGGCACCATGCAAGTTACTATTTGAATAATTGAAGATCATGACAGCTCTGATCTACTACACAATCATGCTCACAAACTTTCATTTCGCCTTCCAGATCACTACCAACCAAACTTACAACTATTTCACTCGATACAGGAACGACATTCACTCGCAAACCCATAATTTATCTACCGGTATCTACAATAATATAGTACATCCGTTGCTGGAGCTAGATTTTTCCACAAAGTGCCACTACAAATAAAGACCATGCTCCACGACGCCGCTTTCAAATCTGAATCAGGAAATTATCTTATTGACAAAGCATTTTATTCCATAAAAGAGTATCAGCAGCGTCCACGAATTGGGGGATAGCTGATGACGAATCAATCATTCTGATTTCAACACAGACTCTTATTTCAACAACATCACTGTATTACATTTTACAAATATTACTTTTTTTGGGGGGGGGGGGTTTAACGACGCACTGTAATGATTACTAAGATCTATTGGCGTCGGATGAATGATTAATGAGATGATGGGATGATGAGATGAAGGCTTTTATGGGTAGTGGGAAGGATAGTGGGAAGGATGCGGTCGTGGCCTATATTGTGGGAACCATCCCGGTATTAGCCTAGACTACAGAGGGAAACCACGAAAAACCCCTGTAAAGATGGACGGTGGCGGGGATCGAACCGGGTCCGATATGTCCCTTCACCTCCCGGATCACGAAGCAAGTGAGCTAACCACTCAGCTACTGTGCCGGTCAAATATTACTTCATCTTTTCTGTTAAGTAGCGTATTCTATCTATAGTATAACATGTGGAACTGTTTCTTGGATACATGTTATATTATTCAGGTCTATTGTTATTAAACATACCCAGAAGTGTAGATGACGCGCCATGGAGGCGTAGCTCAACAACTCTCATGAGCACTTCCCAAGAACTTATATTTTCAACTGATTTGAATACCATGATTCAAATAGTTCTTCTTATTCATTACGTGTCCCACCAGCAAACAATAGTAGTTTTTTTCTATTTTAATGCTGCTTAACTACCCCATCAACAACCAGGTTATACGGATGTATGAAAGAGCTGGTATGATGAAACGATGAATTGATAATACGTGAATAGACGTTGATAAAAACTCATGCCTTATACGGGACTCGAACCCACGCACGAACTGACTCCAATTCCTAACGTACAGTGTGGTAGCTGTCTGAGCCACGTAGGTGACTTAGTATGTTCCATTCAATACAGAACATATATATTATCATATATATATATATATATATATATATATATATATATATATATATATATATATATATATATATATAAATTGTAGCGTAGACTTTGAGGGCCGGAAGATGATATATGTCTATAATATGTAAATGTATAAATATATATATATATATTCATATATATATATATATATATATATATATATATATATATATATATATATATATATATATATATATATATATATATATATATATATGTATATATATATATATATATATATATATATATATATATATATATATATATATATATATATATATATATATATATATACCTATATATCCTATATATATATAACC
Organism: Brachyptera risi; assembly: GCA_964007535.1. Taxonomy (NCBI): domain Eukaryota; kingdom Metazoa; phylum Arthropoda; class Insecta; order Plecoptera; family Taeniopterygidae; genus Brachyptera; species Brachyptera risi. The sequence continues at coordinate 15,973,459 of OZ023334.1, forward strand.
TATATATATATATATATATATATATATATATATATATATATATATATATATATATATGTATATATATATGTTTATATAAACATGTTATAATCGAATGTTTGTCTAGGTTATGATATCATTGAGAGAGTTTACGAGCTTATCTTGATGCATATGAGAATTAATCTGCAGCAATATGTGACAAACAACTCTCAACAACAAAAAGTTTCATTAATTAATCAAATTTTACAGTCCAAAACAAATAATTATTAAAAAATAATCTTATCTTTGATGGCTGGATCACTTGTTATCGTATCATGTGTCCAAGTCAACATTTTTCACACGAAAAGTGAATCAATAGAATGTGTCGTGTGCACCGCCTCGGTCGATGTATAAATGTCGCTGTTTCGGTTGGTAGGTTATACAGAGTGAAGTATTGAATTTGAATCATGCAGGTTATCGCCATCGTTCTCAGCGCCGTGCTGGCCTTGGCTGCGGCAGCCCCCTCCCCGCTGGCCAGTAAGTATTACATATTCATTATATTCACCATTGTTTCTTCTCAGAATAACATTCGGTTTTGGCCGAGAGTTTATCAATGAACTTATGATATATACATCATAATACATATAAGTTTTCAATATATACAAATATATTAACTTTTCATACCCCTAAATTCCGTACCTCACTAATGACGATTTGTTGAATGAGGTGAATGAACATAGTTATCAACTCTGGATATGATAGAAACACTTGGGATACTTCCTCCGAATTATCTATTTTTTTTTAAGAACACTGAAACTCGATACAGAATCATTGTTCTCCAATTAATGCCAAGGATGAAAAGTTGGATCGTTTGGACGGAGCTCCACAAGTGGGATCTTATCACCCCATTTTAATAATCAGAAACAAATTAGCTTGAACACCAGAACTGTATTGTCTGTGATCATAATTATTTTTCGTCGCAAATTACAGTCATTCAAAGTCTTGTGCAGTGGCCAACGACTTTGTGTCACCCGTATAACCTAGCTCACAATTAATCAAACATTGAATAAAAATAATTATAAACACTACTTTTTTATTTCCAGCTTGCCCTACCATCATCACTCGCTCGCAGTGGGGCGCCCGTGCTCCTACCTCCACCACCGGTCTGACCCAGTCCCCCACCCCCTACGTCGTCATCCACCACGGCGAGAGCGGAGGATGCACCACCCAGGCCGGCTGCTCTTCCATCGTCCGCAGCTACCAGAACTACCACATGGACAACAACGGCTGGGCAGATATTGGATACAGCTTCCTTATTGGCGAGGACGGTAACGCGTACGAAGGACGCGGTTGGGACAGGACAGGAGCTCACGCACCCAACTACAACGGAATCAGTATTGGAATCTGTTTCATTGGTAGCTTCACATGTAAGTTCAATTTGGAATCGATTCGAAAGCTCATTGGTATTAATTCGAGATGGGTTATTTTTTCATATTTGATTATTTATATTTGGTGACGAGACAGCCTTGAGTTTCGGAACAATCAAGAGGTACCGGGTTGGCAGGTAACTATGAATCGGTACAATAAAACCGAGTAGGCAGATTTCAGGTAATGCCCATATAAAAAAAATCCATTAACAATACACAAATTCATTTTTAAAATAAACGATATATTTTCTCATATAAGGTAGTCTACTGGGCCCACAGTTGAGAAAAAATGGTATGCAGTGAAACTGCTATATCCATGGCTATTCATGGGTAACAATTCCAATCCATTTTATTTTGAAAGTATCAACCAGGTATATGCGTTTTTGGAATTTTAATATCTCAAACGGGCTTACCATTCGAAAGATATCACCAAAAATTCTCTGATATCACTGCATAGAATAGCTTGGATTAAAAAAAAACATTCTTCTCGTACTGTTATGTACTCTTTCGAAATTGAATATTTTCATTTACTTCCTTCTCAATCTAATTTACGAACCAATTTTTTTTTTTTTAATAACATCGAAACTTGATACAAAATCATTTTTCCCCAATTAAGGCTATGGATGAAAGATAGAATCGTTTGGACGGGGCACCACAAGGGTGATCTTACCACAATTTTTCTAATCCATGAAACAACCTCAGAATTGTAAACTCTCACATTAATGCATTTCCCAAACCGATATATGATGATCTCTCATCTAATGATCCCATAATTATGTCATAATCACCACCTCCTTCACAATCTCATAATCCTGTTATTTCTGAATGTAAGTCAGGTTTTCGTGACCGTTCATGTCAGTTTTCATGAACGGGAAATATAACTGAATACTTTTTTGGAACTACGATAGTGAAAGTGTACCGATAATTATCAATTCGGATGCCACGAGTAAACTCAATTTTTACTTCGAGAATAATGTAATAATAAACGATTACTTTTGGAGGGAAGAAGGGATTTAAAATTAGCCTTGTCCTGATATGCTCGTGTTGCACCATTGAGTGTATCTAACTATATACGCAATCCACGGAGTAGTGATGCCAACCTATTTCTATCATAACATAAAGAAGGTGTTTCAACTCACATATGATAACATGGAAGGCATTTGTGGTTTCTTGCGGTCATTTCAGAACCGAAACCGACTGTCCCGATTGCCTGTCGCGATTTAGCGGATCCCCTTGTGAACTGGATGTAAATAAGAGTGGCTACGGTACCGGTGGCATTGTTGAACTCACAAAATCTATAATTCTCGTAATCTACTCGTCCGTGTATAGCATTGTTGAGCATTGTTGTTCTAAATAGTTCGAAATAAAAGCGGAAGTTGCACTACAGGCAATCGGGACGATGAACCTTTCTATTATATGATGAAATAGGTTGATATCACTACATCGTGGTGTATGCGTTATATATCGAGCTTTGCTCAAACACGCCAATTCATCGAATGTTTATTTATTTCTAGCCGCCAAGCCCAACGCAGCCGCCATTGCAACCGCCAAACAGCTGATCGCTTGCGGCGTGACCTTGAACAAGATCCAGTCTGGATACGACCTCGTCGGTCACCGACAGGTCACCTCCACCGACTGCCCCGGCAACGCTCTCTACTCCGAGATCCAGAACTGGGCCCAATGGACACCGAATCCTTAAATTATTGAAATAAATTTAATGTATTTTTTATGAATAAAATTGATATTATCTTTTCCTAAAATAGTTGTTTATTTTCTCGAGAGCGGGCAGACGTTCGAGACGGAATCAAACGTTCGTATCAAGATGCATTGAGGGTTGCGTTTGCCCGTTGGAGATGGTGTCCTCACTTCCTATCCCTCTCATGTTAAAAATATGTTCCGATTCACGTTCCACGTTTAAAGTACTATTGAGCGTATGTAGATAAGTGGTGATAAAAGGAACTAACGTTTCGTTCAAGGCCGGCTCGCTGGCATCAAGTTTGCCAGCCTATCAGGCGTTTCTACAAAACACCACCAGATAGAGCAGCGATCCATATTACACAGAAAAGTCATCACGGTATGGTACGTGTTTTCAAGATAATTGAAGGCATCATCTCCTGGCCGCAAACAAACGCAACCCTCAATGCATCTTGGTTCGTATAATCAATCACTCACCGAGTTCAGTGCATGTTTCAAACGAAATTATATGTCGGCGTACCCAGGGGTGAGCAAAGAGAGTGGCTGCCTGAACCGACTCTACAATACAGTATTATTAGTCTTCATCGCAATAGCTGAACTATGGCTAACAGATAAAATTCCATGGACATTCTAATATTTAGACTACTCTAGCTCCATAACGTAGCACTGGCCGCCATATGACGCAGTGTGAAGCCAAAACAGCTTGTTTCCGTGGGGCGGCAATCAGGCAAGGAACCGCGTGACTCGGACTTGTAGTGATACCAAAATCTCCCATACCGATAACATGGCCGGTATTTGTGATTTCTTGCGATCAATTGACCACTAGTGCTAGGCGTGGCTAATCGCCAAAACCACCTGGATCTATACTTCATGTGGGAATTTAGAGATACTCTGATAGGTCAATGTCAAATTTCCCACATAACAAAGCCCATTTGATTGGATGTTCTGTTTTGTGACGTTTATGGGCGGGTCAATCACTAGTCGTCAATTCAGAGCCAAAGGTCCGATTTGCCTGTATTGACTTAGCGGATTCCCTCGTGAACTAGATGTAGATCAAAGTGGCTATAGGTTGCACCGTATGGCATTGAAATTCAATTTGAATGAGCTTGGGTTTTCCACGACTGTCACAATTTTTGAACGATCCATAGATACACTATCTAGTAAGGAAGGGGCTCAACCCCATCTTGTCGATATTCTCATCATTCCGAGATAACATTGTGAATAGATCAGGCAAATTCCCGAAAGTTAATGTATAGACATTATCATTGCGATCTGTAATTAGGTATTGATCACATGGAAAGACGAAGTGGAACTTCAAGGGGGCTATTTAACCTATTTTCAATGATTTCAATCAATGTCCACTTGAAAATTCATAACCCTTACAGTCATTTTTTTAGACCAAATCCATGATACATCTTGACAAATATTTGGTGACTTACAGGTTGTTGTTTTTTTATCACCATTGTTGACTTTCACAACTTTATAAAAAAAAAATATATATATTGCAGCTGTAATCAGCTTGATGTACTTTTCCTGGATAAATTACTTGTTCAATCATCTCGGTTTCATTTCACATGTTCCAATAACCAATATGGTGACTCTGAGGGAGACCGTTTTTTTATTTGCCTTATTCTTCAATTTTAATTCTCCTTGATCGATATCAAATTAATTGCATGAGAAGAGCAATCAATGATTGATATTTCTTATGTTTCTACTCTTATGGAAATCTGGTTCCCTTAGATAATGCAAACAAACAATACAAATTCACAAAAAAAAAATAAAGTGATTTGGTTCAGTATAGTTTCTGAGATAAAAGTACAAATTGGTATTAAAAATAATACTAGCTGGCAAATGAATAAAAGATACACATATGCGTGGAACCATTCCACTCTGGAGCCTTTGTAACAAATGCATTAACACGAACCTTGGTATTCTGGAAGACGCATAGATAATTCGAAAAAATACATTGAGCTATGAAACGAAAAGCATTATTATTTAAAATCATTGGAAAAATCGAAAGAAATATATCATGTTAACGCCTCCTTAGTAGTCATAACTTTTTTATTCATCCAGTATGTTCGCTATCAGAGTAGATCTTGGATATAAGGACCAGTGAGCCACTACCAATCGCCATCTTGAGTCACATGAATTGAGTGGAAAATGAATGCACTTCATTTATGCATAGTATATATTGATATTTTCTATACCTGTACGTATTTTAATAGTTACCTACTTCCCAGTGGGAGTATCTAGTCTTATTATACGTTACGGAAATATTTCGGTCACACGACAATTGAGAAAAAGTCGTTCATTCAATTTCAGTTAGTCAATATTTCACGCTCTACTGAAATGAAATTGAAGTGAGAAGTAGAGAAGTTTCAGTAGACCCAACAAAGTAAACGCTGATCAAAAGAATGAGGAACAACATGGAGGAAGATTAGGAATAGAATAATACAATTCCACTAATATCACAACTAACTACACAAGTGACTTCTTCGACTGATGATAATGGATATTTTTTATATTCACATCCAATCATATTTCGTAATATATTACAAATTATCCATATTATTATGCCGGGACATATATCAATTTCAAACGATAATATTGAAGTAGAACCTCTTCAGTAAGCTTCTCGTTGGGACATTTTTCACCTCAGTAAGTTTTATTCTCTAATCCCATCCATATGCTCCCACAAGTTGTATAGTTTATAAGTATTTATTCATATTGGGTCTAACGACGCACTGTACTGTTTACTAAGATCAATTGGCGTCGGTGAATGATATATGAGATGATGGGATGGTGAGATGAAAGGTTATTTTATTAGGTGTTTTTTGGATAGTGGGTATGAGTCGGTCATGGCCTGTTGTTAAGGAACCATTCCAGTATTGATCTGAACGACAGAGGGAAACCAAGAAAACCCTTCTCAGGATGGTCGACTACGGCGGGAATCAGACCCCGGTCTCCTGAATCACGGTTCAGTGTATTACCACTCGGCCACACGTCTCAGTAAATAGTTTCTTGAGTACGTTTTTTTACTTCAGTGAATTTGTTTCTGTCTAGTCCCCTGAAAAACGTACTTAAGAGGTAATACTGTATGAGGTAATAAATACATTGAATAAAGAATTGACTCTCACAAAAATGAGAGAAATTGTGGTTTATTCAATCAAAAGTGGCTTACATTGATTGAATTTGTTTTCATCTTTCGAGGGTGTGATGTCCATTGCTGCTGAAGCTGAAGTGAGTATGGATCTTGAAGTGGTAAACGTGACTATGACAAATCATAATGATCTTGCCTTGCTGCTGGTCAGCAAGTGTGCATGAAGAGTGAATATTGTTGACGAGTTCGCTTTCTTTGTCTAGAATTGATGTTATTGTTCGCTCAATGACCTCACCAACAGCTTGGTTTCTTAGGGGTCGAACAAGCACGTTATAATTGTACAATGACGTGATGATAAGTAAACGGACGTTCACAAAACTAATGACTTTTTGGGGACACGAAACCACACGCAACGGCGTTTTCAGTTTTCAGAACGGTGCTTCAGTTCATTGCCTGAGCCACGAAAACTGGCCATTCATTTGTATTTTTGTCAATCTATATTCACACTAGCAAATCTGATTGATGTAGATTGGATGAATTATTCGAATTGGATTGACTTTGCAAGAATTTGAATGATAAGTATTTCATATTGTGAGCCTAAATGCAGATGACATGACAATTCGAGTTCATCGTCGTGACTCTTCCAATTGATTGAAGCGTTATTGCTAGTGAATCAGCTCACATATCAATTGTGCTCTTCAAAGTTGTGTAATATGAGTAGGTTAGCTTCATTACCTGGAAAGAGAAATCATTGTTGTCATGAGTTGTTCATTGAATTTTGAAATCAAAATACTCAATAATTTCCATCTATAATGGATGACGGTGATCTGCTGAGGTTTTTCACTCATATATAAACAAAACCGTGGAGCATTACCAAGTTACCATATGTAGAGTAACTTGTATACGGTGCCTGTGTTTGAATGATGTGAGAATCCGAGTGAATTCTCTCGTGAGTGAATGAATGAATGAATGTCAGATTTCAGAGGTGCGTCGACAATGACGTCATTTTGTACCTATTTAATATGGAGAAGTTGAAATTTGAGATGAGAATAATACAAGAAGTAAGTCAAATGAAAAGACGTTAGAATTAAGCTCAATATGAGAATTTGAAACATATCCAATAATTGAGCACGCGGTCAAGGAGTTAGTTCGAAAGTTTCGTTCATATTGCCTCCTTCTCATCGTCATTATTCACCAGTATTTTTGGTTCCATCGACAACTGATGTCTAATTGACAAGCGTATTTATAACATTCTCATAACACATGTTCGATGCTTGATATTTCATCACATTAAAATGCATCACATCTGGGATGCACTCTTTCTGGTGTGAAGATGTAAGCATGAGTGAGCATAGGATGACCATTACAAAGGTGAGTTAAAATAACCTCCTCCCGAAGGGAGTCTCTGATCGAAGAGTTCCAGGGTACTACAGTTTGTTTAACGTTTTCCAATTCATTGCTTATCTGTGAATCCCATTCCGTCCATTTTATTTCAGAAACTCATCCAAAGAACGATTCGAGTTCGTTGGAGAAAACTTGAAAAAACTTTCGGGTCGCAGATGAGAGACGTATTTAGCGTGAGAACTTTGACAGTGACATCAGCCACTTCGTCACATTCGATACCCACTTGTACATGTACTCAGCAAAATACGACACTAATATTCGGTGACAAGTGCCAATTGAACTGTAAGATAGACTACTCAGCCAACAATACTAATAAACGCGTTTGAATTCTCAACTTTTCCACGTTTAGGCGAACAATGAGTGGCCAATACAAAAAATTAAAATTACTTTCTCGAATTACCAGCCAAATGGTATATTCTTATAATTCATTGTGAACGAACTAATATTATATCCTCATTAATGCAGTTTCATCTCATTAATTTCACTCTTCATAATTGGTTTCAACAAATTGTATCTGCATATTTGAATCAATGTTATTCACCCTATGAAATGTCTCCATAGAGAGAGGAATGTATCCGGCTATCATAATGACTGCAGGCTGATTGGCTCTGGAGATGATGATACGCATGGACCTCTTGAAGCTCTCTGAAGCTCCAAACCAGTTCATGCCGTAAACCGCTTCACGGACGTTGGAGCTCTGTAAGAAAAACACTTTGTAATTTTTCCTGATCATACTCACTTGGGTCAAGATTTACGAACATTAACATATGTCAAATATCCAATCATTAGTTAGAGTGAAGAAATAGTATCAAAAAAGAATGACAACGATTCAATCCGCCAACTATCGTAGGATCTACTAATCAATGATTATTTGGTCATGTTATTATAGATCTTTCGCAATCAAAAGTGGGAAATGAATCGATCAGAAAACGAGAATTTCATTCATAATTAATTCGTTATGATTTATTTTTAATAACATCGAAACTTGATACAGAAGCATATTGTTCCCTAATTGAGGCTATATATATGAATGAAAGGTGGGATCGTTTGGACGGGGCATCACGAGGGCAATCTTATATACCAGCTAATTTTAATTATTTAGATTCAATAATTTTCAACACCAGAAAAGCGCTTTCTGTTACCCTAATTTTCTGCTGCAGATGAAAGAATTTCAGTTTCCGAAAGTGAGAAACGTTCCATGTGATATATATATATATATATATATATATATATATATATATATATATATATATATATATATATATATCCGTACTTTACCAGCAACGGTATTGAGAAAAATCTTCATGAAAAATTCTCCATTCTTCATTGTTTTTCTCATTTCGTTATGATTTTCAAAAATGAATTGCATTATTATTAATTAATTTGTCGCAGAGATGATGGGTCGAAGCAAATTTCCAGGTGCTGAATAATGTATCTGTCGTCCAGCCTATTCAGCCTATATTGTAGCGTGATATTCAGTCATTCAAATCCAATAATGGAATCAGAGTAATTTGTTGAACCAATCAAATAGTTCGATCATCGTTCTGATAATTACTATTGAATCCAAATGGATATCAAAATTGGCTATTTTCCCAAATGGACTATAGTTTGAATCATCGAAGAATATATGCCTCAATGTATCATTCGTAACCGTATTGATAACTGTCTCATAACCAATCAATCTGTGGGGGTTGAAAAGCTGTTTCATCCATTTGATTTGTTTGTTTGTTCGTTCTGATGTTAGTTCTGTTTGTTGTTGTGGTGAGTTTGTTTGATTATCAGATTGATAATTCAAAATCCAGTGAACTAACTTGAACACGTTGCTAAGATCAACAATCTCCGTTGCTACGCTAAAAACATCTTCATTGTTCTCTCTAGAGAGCCTAGTTCTCTCTTGAGAAGGCTCTTCTTGCATCATCTAGAATGCCGTGAGTGGTCGGTAAGACAGTAAACTACTACCGCCACATCATTGAGCCTTGCACCATCTAGAATGCCGTGAGTGGTCGGTAAGACAGTAAACTACTACCGCCACATCATTGAGCCTTGCACCATCTAGAATGCCGTGAGTGATCGGTAAGACAGTAAACTACTACCGCCACAAATCAATCAATTCAATTTTGAATCATTTTGTTCTCTATTATTCACACAGACTGATGAAACACTCATGAATAATCCTCATAATAATGATGATGGACAGTAATGATTAATCAATTTGATAATATATGGCAAGTGAAAATAACATGAAGTGTATTGATGTAATAGGCTGCTATTATTTCATGATTATTACTTATATAAATTTTGCAACTATATTTCGAATATTTCAAATGTTTCAAATAGGATTCTAAATTTGTATATAAGATTCAAGTAACTCACGTGAGACAAAGTCTTGTGTGCGGGATGTCTTTAAAAAATTGGAGTGACAAGGATTTAACCGACTTTCATCAGACAGTAGTACTTTTTATTCCGCATAACACTTCATACACAGTCGAAGGAACGTTATGAGGGCCTATATCGATTGGATCTAGTGTTGGCCTATGATTATATTTTAACAACTGAATCAGACTTACTTCCTCTGTCACCTTGTTGGAGAGCCAACAGTAGAAGAACAGTTCCGAAAATCCCATAAGCAGTAGCGAAATAAAAACTACGGCATTAGTCGACAGTGATTCAACCTGAGGAGAACAAAGATGAATGCCACTTTATTGGATGATAGAAGATTATATCCTGATGCGCGTCGAATGCTCGAAATAATATTCTTACAGGAGAGAGTCTATTCTAAAGCTTGTTAGATTGAAAGTTCGATTGTCAAGTATGTGCTAATTCGGATTCGGTCTTACGAACGAATGGACTGATCAGAAGCTATGAACGTCTATATCTCATTCAAGTCACTGATTGAATAGCGAATGACACAAAATTGGTCCAAGGCTGGATGTTATCATGAGGGACGAGTAAAGAAATGATGATTCAATTGTTATTCACTGACTTATTCAACGGTTTGAATAGGCATCACGAAGGCCCGGTATTACCAAGTCCAGTTAGTATTTATCTGGGAGTTGATGAAAACAAATAGCATGGGTAACCATGGTGATAACAGGTTTGAACTGTCAGATAAAGGCTAACTGGACTTGATAATTCCGGGCCTAAGAGAAATTAACAATCTTATTTGTCGGCTGTTCACGGCACAGTGATTGGCCACTGTAATCCAGCTTATAATTATCCATATAAAATACAATTCAATTACAGGAATTACTCAATAAAACGATTCACTGATATCCAGACATGAATTCAACGATGAAGAAGACGATATTTTGATATAAACAAGAAGTATTGTTATGATGAAGAATAATGAAGAAATGATGAATTGTAATGATGATAATGCTAATAATAAAATTAATGATTATGATAATAATAATGAGAAGAAGAATTGTTGTGGACGCAGTGGATGCTACATTTTGCGTTCATTTTGAACACTCATTGGGAGCTGATTTATCATATCCATCTATTCTAAGCTAACAAATGATTGGGAGATAATTTGGGTGATTTGTGAGTTTGATTTTAAATATGACTATATACGGATGTGAGATGAAACATTTCCATATATATATATATATATATATATATATATATATATATATATATATATATATATATATATATATATATATATATACGTATATATATATATATATATATATATATACATATATATATATATATATATATATATATATATATATATATATATATATATATATATATATATATATGAATATATGATTATTCATACCATGAAAAATTTGTGTTACATACCTTCGTTATCCATATCACACCCATCACGGTTGGAACAACATTGCACAACAGCTGATTCAACAGAATGTTTGAGAAGAGGGATTCAAACTCGACCACAAAACTGAATCACAAGTGAATTACATTAAAGCTGGATTTCCATGCACGCGATTCTCATATCGCGCGATAACATGTCGCGCCTCAAAATCGCGAGTAACGGATATCTTGAAAGTCGCTTGGCGATTCGATAGTATAGACATCTAGCGACAAAAACACGAACTGCTATTGGCGGCAATTATTTTATTCAGCTGTCAAAAAAACTCATGGTCAGCTGAGATTGGTTTGGTATTGGTTTTGGTCGACTGGTAATGAACTCGGTCGTATATATCGCGATTAATCGAAGTCGATTATCGATAAGTCGCCGGATGCATTATCCGAAACTGTGTACTTCCGCCAATGTCGCGAGCTCATACCGATCGAATGTTGAGCAAATCTAAACTTTTGTGACGCGATTCGCGACTTGTCCCTGAGTGGTCAGTGAAGGAAAATGTCTACCGCCTCGCGACTTTGAGCCGCCATGACGCGCGACATGGTATCGCGCGATATGAGAATCGTGTGCATGGAAATTCATATAAATCAACAACACACCTACAATGCCATGTTCAATTTCGACTTTCGAATTTGATACTGCTGCTCTACTCATTGCAAGATATTACAATTTCCAAATGATATCAGAATCGAATGAAATGATTGTTTCATATTATTTCATGTTTGGTTCATTAATATTTTCACTATCAGTCACGTAATATCCAGTGTTTTTTAGGTTATAGGTTGTTAGTGATTCCTAAACTCGGAAGTATTCAACTCTGTACTGACATGTACTAACCTGCATAACTCTTGATGATGTTTCACGCATTCCCCAAGACCACGGTTCATCTCCATGGCAACTTTTCTGTTATCAAGAATTATCTCTTCCAGGTCAATATCACCGACATGTTTGGTTGACAGATTGTGTTGCATTTCAATATCGACATCTTGATTTGTTCGTCTCGAATTGACTATAATATTCACATTTCTAATGTTTGAAATCATCATTCCAGCTTGTCTTATTTTCTGCTCACAGGCCGTGAACGTTGAAGTAGCATGTTCAAAATGTTCATAGGGTACTCCCATGTTTTTTTCATGATTCAAATGTAAGTCAGACATCATTGCGTTTGAAACTTTATTCTTGATGTAAAATCTTTTTTCTCTGGTATAACCCTCAAGATGTTTCATCTGGATTGTTTCAATTTCATTCGATAGCTTCGAGGTCAAAGTCGTCACATCCTTTTGTTCTCTCATATTTCCAAAACCTGAGGTATCGGTTCGTCTCTCCTTCATATCATTCCTCTTGTTTCGAATCCTGATTTCCAGTCCTCTGGTAATACCCTCACATGCAGTGAATGTTGAAGTGATATGTTCAGGAGATTCCAATTTTATATCTTTGTCATCACGCAGATCAAAATCAGACAATAACATTCTTGGATGATTATTCCGGTGGTGCGAGATCTCCACCCTGACCATCGAGCGGAGATTTGTTCTCTGCCTCGCTTCATTTTCTTTCAAAATACTCCAGGCTGATTTGACTCCACGTACTTCTCTTTGTTCTCTAACTGTTCTATCAGCCGAATAACGGATATTTCTCAGGTTATGATTCAGTATTTCAAACTGACCAATTGTTTGAATGAGTAAAGACATCAAGAAAGCGTCGATGCATGCCACATAGTTGCTCGCTATGATGGCCATCGAGTTAAGTAAGAGTGTGATTTCAAAGACTGGTGATGCGTAGACGTCGAAAGGAAACCATCCACTGGAAGTGAACAGTTCATGGGATGGATAAATATACAACCAACGAATTCACAATCATACTTTGGAAGACGTTATGAAACATTATATGGAATATCACATCGTATTTTATATCGAGTTCCAACTGTGCGATTTATGTATCCATTTTTTGCAAGTTCATTATTAAAATGAATGTTCTCACAACGGAATGCAATTCAGTCCTCATAGTATATATTTACCATGATTTTTCATGATCAGAAAGCTGACGTTTCTGACAGGTGTTTATATCATCAACAATATGTTTTATCAAACCAATATAAGTTGGTGTATAAATCATCCACTCATCATTCCTTGTTAGGGTCTCAATACATATTTCATTAACGTGTAAGAATCACAATTTCAAGAGAAAAGTCAACTAATTAAGATTATTACTTTGGAAAACCAATGTGAAATGAATGTCATCAGTAGTTGGTTCAAATAACAGACCACAGTAATTCATGCGAGTGTTGTACCATCGAGGAATTCATTTACTGTGTGAGATGGTGATAATGAAACCTGGTCTAGATAGCAGTAAACTAAGTAACATGTTTCGTTTGCATTTTTTTTAATGGAGATACATTTTGACTATTATTCGTACAATTGTTACAATCGGGAATTGCAAACAGTATTCAACCTACCCGAAATAGAGTTTTCTTTTGTAGAGTAACAGGGGCAGAGATCCTAACGCGAACAACAAGGTATATACGGTACTCCATAATATTATAAAAACCGTTACATTCGTCCAGTTTTGTTTCTCCTTCAGTATTCTCAACTGATATTTTGTTCCCGATTGAAGTTTCTCAATCATCTTCTCCATCTTGTTTGTCAACCGTTTTACTTTCTCGTGTTCGAAAAGAAAGTAATAACTTTTCATTAATGTCATTGAATTAACGAACGTCAAGGCGAATGGTTCCAAGAATGCAGTCAAGTCACCGTATTTGCTTGAAGCATCCATAGGAAAGAACATCACCGTGAACATGAATGTCATGAATATGGCAAGTCTTGGTAGAATATACCGGAGATGAAGACTGGAGTTTTGATTTCCACTGTAGGATGGCCACAAGCCTAATGAGGAGAGCATCCTTCATTATCACACACAACAAGAATTAAATTGATATATCAACATAAATTATTGATTAAATTCTGATGATTGTATTTATAGGAACTAATTTGTGACAGTGAAAAAAATATACGGATAATGAACGGGAATGAATTGTAACTCAAACGGTGGAGAATATTTACAAATTACCATTTATCAGAGAGAATAATTGGGTAGCTTCTATTGAATAGGTTTTCATACTCCTTATAGAAGAGACTAATCAATAACTGAACACACTCTGATGAAGTTTCCATACTCCAGGGCAGTGGAAGGTAGACCAAGGGCCGCTATTCAATATCTTTTGAAAGAAATGAAAGTCGGCATAGTCAATTTGTTCCAATAATTCTGTACACTTCAACATGGTGTAGCAGATGGGATCTGACACTTTCCTCGGACTTTCATTCCATTCTCAGTTATAGAATAAGGGTCCACGCTTGTGTCTCACAACAATGTTTGGGGCCAATTTTCTCAGTAGGCCTGAATGTACCGCGATTATAACTATTTAATCAATGTCCTCTCGAGCAATGATAACTATTTTATATAAGGGATTACATCAGAAACGAGCCGAAGTTGTATTTTAGTAGGTGTGCACTTTTTGATTGATCGATACATTGTCGTCAAATAACTTTTTCTTATTTTCCATTAAATTTTGAAGGGCTTATCATTGTCAGAAAGAGAATGCTCATGTGCATTCCAATATAACTCTAGGTATGGTTTTTCAATTAGGATGATGATTTCCTATAATTAATTAGGTCATCATTTATACATATTTTTAATCATCCTTTGTTGCTAATGGCAGCCATTATGATTGAATGGCAGAACCCGAATGAGAATATGTTCATATAATAATATATAACATGTCTCTGGTTTCCAACATCAGTATTTATGTCGAAATAATCTATGGATATCTAAAGAACACAGAATTGGTTCTGGTTATAGCTGAGAGAGATGGTTGATTAGCTATTTATCCATCAAAAATGAGAAGAAACTATTTGTGACAAATAACTTTATTTTGAATCAACTTATGCAGAGCCATTGAACATTGAAGTGAATTAATATTGAACAGATGAAGCATCGACTCGATATATCTTGTCCCGTTTTTTCCGTGTACGGGCAGAATAATGTGAAACGCTCGTGGCATACGGGATTCTCACAGGAATGATTCTGAGTCCTGAAACATCCTGAAGTTGATTTTCAGACTGGATGCCTTGTCATCAGATGGTTATGATTTGCATGAGTCAAGAATGAATGGATATTTGCGTGTTCACGCCGCGTTGACATCTGGGTCACTTTGCGCCGGTGAGTTTTAAATATATAGTAGTGTAAACATTAACTTCGGCAAGTAGTTTCAGAAGTTCACAATTATTTTTGTGCAATGTCTGCATGCCACGAGCGTCTTCAATTATTTGGCCGGTGCACAAAAAAAGGAAGAAAAGATTCTGAATTATTTTGTCATCAGTTTACCATCAATAAACCAAAATGGTTCTGGTATAGTTGATTCAAGATATAGTTATTTTCTCATAGGTACGTTTCCTCGTTTTCAGATGGATGAACAGCCATTAACTGACATTTCTCGACTTGAAGTAACATCGTGTGTGGGACAAACCATTATAGAAGAGCACTTTCTTGTTGTAGTGAAGACCTCGATTACTGTCCATCATCCTTTTCAAGTGTCTCACCACCGAGTTCATCGTGAGATATTAATAAACTCGGAACTTGAATGATACGTACAGAGAGCCACAGTCAATATGTATAGGCCTGATATGTGATATGTTAATGTGTGATGAATATACATTTAGATATAGAAATATAAATAAATAAGTATATATATATATATATATATATATATATATATATATATATATATATATATATATATATATATATATATATATATATATATATATATATATATATATATATAGGAACGAAAGAGTTGGAGATGAAAATTCATGTGAGTGTCCTATGACCTATGACTTCTATGTATGACAGGTTACGGCATTCTAAGCCGGAGCCTCTAATTCCTAATCTCGCTTTGAATACATTTGTCGATGATTTCAATGATTGTGAGGAATAGTATAACCGTATGGGCGATGATGAATATATATATATATATATATATATATATATATATATATATATATATATATATATATATATATATATATAACAGAGGGTGCGGGATCCAAGTCCCGGTCGAGGCACATCTCTAATGACATGACATGACTTCAATGTTCTCCCTCTCTCTCTCTCTTTCTCTCTCTCTCTCTCTCTCTCTCTCTCTCTCTATGTATGTATATTTATATATATATATATATATATATATATATATATATATATATATATATATATATATATATATATATATATATATATATATATATATTTAATAATGGTGGAAAGGCAAAATGTCGTAAGCTCCATTTTTTTTGCAAATATACTAGCCAGATGGTCATCTCCTTCTATGTGCAAAGTGTCGTGAGCGACATTTCCATACTGAAAGCGTGGTTGCCAATTCAATTTTGTTGTAAGCGACTATAGATTCAGTTTCCTTCTGCATATTTTGTTGTAAGCAACATCAATTACCAGGAAAATATCAATCATTCAATTCTCCAATCATTGAGCCAAGTTATGAAAGGTATCAGAATGCGTGCGTGAGGTATATCATTGTTCGGTTCTTGTCTCGTTTATTGTCTTGTTCAAATGTATCATCATTTTTCATTCAGAAAACAAGAAATATACATGATACAGAAAATCAAGATTGAATCGCCTATCCACAGAGCCTCATAAAGGCTGAACTGGGGTGATCCCAGGAATAATCATTCTATATTGGGCCCTACAAAAAAAGAATTATGTCGAGCAAGGCATGGAAAGCTTCAACAGAATTTCACAAGTTCGCCATCCATGGTGTAAGTATGGAAATCAATCAAAAAATGAATGAAGCTGACGATGAATCAATATTTGTCATGAATGAGAAGAATACTTATGCATCAAAATGTGATGACAAAAGAATGAGAATCGGAATAATTACACAACATACCACTCAGAGATCACAACAATGCTCAAAACTGACCTCACTAAAAATCAGTATCCAAGGATACATAATTTCTGTTTTGAAATTTGTGTAACTAGATCAATGCTCAAATTTACTGGAATTTTATCGAAAGTAATTGGTGTTAAATATTCGAGATCTCTTTTTTCGTACTCATTATTGAATGAGAGAATTTTGAGGTTGTTCAATATTCTAGATCTAGTATTTGCAGACTGACTGATCCACAATATTTCCGAAATAGTGATGGAAATAATTCTTGAAAATGTATTTGTAGTCAGGTTGTTGATTGAGGAAACATTGCAATGGCGAAATATTTCTCTTCATGTCATTCCATCATTTTTCTGAACTTGGGAAGGAGTGATACTTTGGATCATTTTTGTTTGTGTAGAGAATCTATAATGTGGGCCCAATAATAACAATTTCACTCAGTTATTGTAACGCAATACCGTTGGATCTATTGACAGAAATGACCTGATTAACTTGAACCATTTGAAGATAACAGACAATTCCAACGTGCACTATAATCATGACACAATATGTCGTAAGCGCCAAATATGCCATGCAATTCCCCGAATGATATACAATATTTTGTCGAAACGCGAAAATTCGTGAAAACTCGATATCTTTTCATGAAAATTTGTGACGATCTGTGAACGCATGAACAATTATCACAGATGAATTTTGAAAATCATATCTTCAAAATTGAATGTATTAAACGTTTTTAACTCCATGTGAACAATTTTCGAAATGGCGCTTACGACATTTTGTCTTTCCACCATCGATATGTATATACATTTTCCTTAACGTCTTCATTTATTCGATTATATATAACCTTTTTGGTTTGATCAATTTGACTTTGTATGCCTACGTCAAATCAATCCACAACCGTCATGATGACAACATCATGTGAAAAGCGATCATCAATTTCCTATCAATTCGATTGATCCCTCGAATTATATACATACATAGTCCCATAACTGTAATTCGCAATAGTTTCCATAGCTTATAGAAATATCGTAATAAAAGCTCCATATTTCATCAGGTAGTTTCACATAGTATGTATCGGTTGAATCTCCAAAATTATATCTACTAGGGAAACGCCATATATGCGTTGTCAGACGAGCGGATTGTAATAGTATGTCGATTTTTTTGCCAAACTTTTGCCTACATTCGCCAATTGGGTGGCATTCAAGTTATGAATGGGTAAAAACTGCTTCGAGTGGTACCAATTTAGCACATTTTATGTTTTTTCTTCAGAATGGCTCAACCGATCAAGCTGAGAATATCCATAAATGTGTATCAAAATGTACTTCAACTTCACACAAAATTTCATTCTTTTCCAAAATAAAAATATTTTTATTTTTTTCCCGCCGTGTTATTCTAACGGGTATTTTCGAAATTTCGAAAATTCATAAAAAAAAGTTACCACCCGATGATGCCACAAAACTATACAGATCTAAGTTAGATCAGGAACCATGACAAAAAAAAAGTCTTAAGTTGATAGCTGTAGCCGTTTGACCTATGGAGAACCGACAAAAAAACATAAAAACATAAAAACGAACACCAATTTTTTCAGTATGTCAAATTGAATCCTCGCTTAAGCTCGTCTAATCAATATATCAAGAAACGATTTGAATTAGGTCGTATGGCATTCAGTTTATTTATGAGGTTTAAACAACACTTTCAATAAACACATCGTGATAATATAACGAAAGAGACCGAAAAAGAATGTTGAAGAACACAGATAAAACACATGAAACCATCGCTATAGAACACCACAGCTTGTCTGTCGCCTATAAATCTGGTGTGTTGACGTCACTGTGGGTAATAACACACAACCGCTGCACGATCAGGGTTTATGAATTATATATATTCTGTTCATGATGGAGAAAATAGCAAAACTTCAGTAAAATAATATTGGAAACTTTGTTATTCATTGAAATGTGATAATTACTATAGGTAATTTATCATATGTTAGGATTTATATTTCCAGTTTTTGTCGTGTACGAAGTTTGGATTCACTCCCATTTTGTCGTTCAAGCAATAAGATATTACATATATCACTGAATCATATGGACAATTATCAATTCGCACTCTCTTCGAGCTTTGAAATGGGAGTGAGCTTGCTTGGAGAATTGTTTCTTACTAGGAAAACGCGTTATGTGTTGCCGCGTTGATGGATGAGCTGGAACATATCAACTTTTCTTTGGATTGGTTATTATATATACATACACCTTGAGATCCAAACATCACCATTACATCACTGCCATCTCATTTTTCATTATTAATTTCTATGATAATAAAAAAGGCTTCGTTTTAATCGTTTAAAATCAAGTGGTGTCACCTGTAGCTTGGATTTAATAGGTATCTTAATAGCTTTGAATGATTTATAAAAATTACATTATATATTTTTTTACATCAAAACGGCTGATCCGATTTGAGTGGAAGTTCGGAATAATGTGTATCATTATCGGATTAAAATTCCCTGAGAATTTGAATTTTCTCGGATGAAATATGTTTCCTGAAATTTTTTCTCTGAAAATTTTCTCTGAATTTTTTTTTCTCTTATGGGATTTTTTAAAACTTTGAAATGAGTTTCTCAGAAGTGGTTCAACCGATCACGCATCAAAACTATACAGCATTGAATTGGATAAGGATACTTGTGTGTGCCAAGTTTCAACTGATTTTAAATTTTCGTCTGACCTGTGGAGAGCGAAAAAAAAGTACTTTTTTTCGGGTATGGTGAAATTGAGACTTCGCTTTGCTCATCCAATAAGACCAAAAATAGCTGTGGGAGGTTTAGATCGAAATAATTGAAGTTTGACAGAAGCATGCTATTTCCAGGACCTATTCAGAGAGAGAGCTGTTTCTTTTTGGTTACGATTGGATTTCTCATCTGTCTTAGGGCGGAGAGGTTTGAGGCGATGGGTTGCTTTCGGAGGTAAAAAATAATCAACAAATATTCCGATTTCGAATCTGTTTCTCAAGGGATACGTTCTTGTGCGTGAACCATGTCTATGATATTTCTCGAATGATTGTGATTCTGACACAGGTTGGGATCAGAAAATATTTTATGATCCAAGATGACGGATTTTCTCTCCATTCGAGCTTGTGGCATCTCTTCAGAGTTGATTCCGATGGTCAAATTCATTCTGAACATATGACGTATATAATTATTGTGTAATTTAATAAAAAGAAGAGAAGAAGAGAAAAGAAGTTGAAATAAGAAGACAAACAAACACTTTTTTCATACATCCTGACTCTGTTTTTCGTTGTTTCCCACAGTGTTAGAAGCAAATGCTTGGTTGAAGTACTAAATTGGCCACGACATTCATCATACATAAAAATTTCGAATTGATAATAAAAAAGTAATGTGTATATCACTGTGATTGGTACGAGCAGGAGACGCAGCAAATTTACCGGGATATCATTCCTTTTGCAAATTGGATATTTTGATGATTTGTTTTGACTGGCATTTGTGAGTAACGTCGAGGTGTTTGCAACTCGCACGAAGCACTTTGACGTCGATCCATGACGATCCGTTCAACCCTTTCCGAAATGTGCTTGTTCGAATATTTCACTATGAAGCGAGGTCAATTGTCATTTATATCGCATGCTGATGGACTTTCGGCACTCCCATAGATTATCCTGTGAAACAGATGCGTTTGACCATTCTTATGCAATAGGCTTCTCCGCTTCTCAAATGTCAGTGTGAATCAAGATGCATTGAGGGTTGCATCAGTTTGCCGGTTGGAGAGGGTGACTTCACTAATTTCAAAACACGTTCCATTTCCTGAGTACTTTTATCAGAAATATTGATCGCTGCTCTATGTGGTGTTGTTTTGTAGAAACAGCTGATAGGCTGAAAAACTTGATGGCAGCTGTTATCAGCTGAGCCGACGTGAACGTAAAGTTAGTTCCATTTCATCTACGCACGATCGATATTTCTCAAAATGTGGTTCGTGAATTGGAACATATTTTCAACATGGGAGGGATAGGAAGAAAGGACACCATCTCCAAACGGCAAACCAAGATGCATTGAGGGTTGCGTCGGTTTGCTAGTTGAAGATGGTGTCTTCACTTCCTACCCCTCCCATGTTGAAAGTATGTTCCAATTCACGGTTCACGTTTAGAGAACTGTTGACCGTGCGTAGATAAGTGGTGATAGAAGGCAATAACTTCACTCAATGACATCGGTGCAGCTTATAACAGCAGTCATCCAGTTTGCCAGCCTATCAGCCGTTTCTACAAAACAACACTAGATAGAGCAGCGATCAATATTTATCAGGAAAGTACTCAGGAAATGGAACGTGTTTTTGAATTAATGAAGTCACCACCTCCAGCCGGCAAACCAACGCAACCCTCAATGCATCTTGGTATGAACCAATTCATACAACCATCGGGGGCGCTGAAGTGCGAATACTGGAATAGCGATACTATTAAGACCCCGTTTACATTACGGACATTACTACTAGAGAAAGTCTACTTGACCGACCTACCTACGGACATTTTTGTGTGTGAACGATCGTAGGTAGGTAGTGCGGCCGGTAGCTCTACCGGCGGTAG
Organism: Brachyptera risi; assembly: GCA_964007535.1. Classification (NCBI taxonomy): domain Eukaryota; kingdom Metazoa; phylum Arthropoda; class Insecta; order Plecoptera; family Taeniopterygidae; genus Brachyptera; species Brachyptera risi. Next base: position 15,995,409 of record OZ023334.1, read on the forward strand.
AGCTACGGGAGTTAGTAACCCTACCACCGTAGATATGTGTGTGTAAACGGACCTCGGTAGTTGTACTGCCATCTAAGCTCTGTCAAGTGCATAGGAATCACGAATTAGAGAAGGCGGAAGACTTTTAGCGGCAAAACAGAACCAAAACAGAAGAGGCAAAATAGAATTGGCAAACCTAACCCTACTAATCCAGGGATCGCGTCATTCAGGGTCGCCATTTTACTGCACAGAAAACGTGACCGAAATTGACTGTGTGAACGCAGGTAGACCTACCCGCCAAATCGACGGTTACTCTACCGGAGTAGTTACTACCGTAATGTAAACGTAGCGTTAGAGTGAAGAAGGGCTTGACGTGTAGGAATGCCGTAAACAAACTACTTTTTCGGGGAATTGTTTAGAGCACAAAGGAGCTTTTGTTAGGGGTTTTGGTTTAGGTTATGATCGTATCCTCGAATAGGCCATCCTCTTTCAAAGTAAACACGCCAAGCCACGTTCACTCTTGGTAGTATCTTCATTACAGTATTCGCTCTTCAGGCGCCCCAACCATCCGCCCATACCACCGGCCGGAGAGGGAAGGGGAGAGGGGAAAGGGGAAGGGAACTTCAAGTACGTCAACTGTTAACATTTTCGCACAGCGCGGTTTCAGATTCTCCCGTATTTTGGCATTCCATCCTGTCACTATGTTACTTTTTTTTTATACTGGGTTTTTAACGACGCACTGTAATGATTACTAAGATCTATTGGCGTCGGATGAATGATTAATGAGATGATGGGATGATGAGATGAAGGTTTTTATGGGTAGTGGGAGGGATAGTGGGAAGGAAGCGGTCGTGGCTCATATTGTGGGAACCATCCCGGCATTAGTCTAGACTACAGAGGGAAACCACGAAAAACCCCTGTAAAGATGGACGGTGGCGGGGATCGAACCGGGTCCGATATGTCCCTTCACCTTCCGGATCACACGAAGCAAGTGAGCTAACCACTCAGCTACTGTGCCGGTACTATGTTCCTCTTTTTTGGCCATATTTGGGACCTCCCCAATGTATATAACTATCTTGCCGTGAGTATTCTCCCGTCGATCGCATTGACGCGTTTTCAAGCGAGCCACATACATATACGTGTAGGCCTACATCTCCACATACAATCGTCCCATACAGTCAAACCTTTTCGAATATAATATTGGTGGATGTGCGTTCGTGGCATTCATTGGTTGACAATTGAAGGTGATGACCTCAGACGCCAACGCCACGGATAGTAGATGATCAATAGCATGATACATTTTTTCAAATTCCTTCTGTGAATGTGTAATGGAAATACATGAATGACAGAAGTGACTTAATATATGTTGGTACTTGGTACTACCATAGTCGATAGAGCAGTTCTACCTTCAGAAGGTAGAACTGCTTTATCGACTCTGGTAGTACTATTCGTTCTTATGCGGGCTTCTTATTATTAATCAACTTATTTCGCACTAATGGCAGTTCTTCTATATTTTTTTCATTTTACCTTTATATTCGTATTGAATTTATTTGTTATCATCCCCATGTGTTTTTTATTATATTTCATATTTGTCATGTGATTGTTCAATGTGAATAAAAAACATGTTGAAATTGAATGAAAAAATATTACTCTATGGTAGCACCACGAAATTGTAAGATTTTTTAATTGTGAATCTCTCAACCTTCAAAGTTGAACGATAATAAGCCTAATTTTAATATAATTGTATTAACTAATAACCAATAAAATGTAATCAATAATTGTTTCAACTGCAAAGTAATTGAATGAATAAATAGATGAATAAACGATAGCGGAGACTCACACGAAAGTGTAATTTTTCGATTTCGTCTGTTTACTTGTACGCACTGCACAGGTAAAGTGGTGTGACTGATCGTCATCAAGTTTTTTGTGATGACACAAACTTATCCATGGAACTTCATTGAACTTCATTAGCTTCATTGTTTTTCAGCCAAATCAATTCAATTCAATTTCAATACTTTTTATTCACACATATATACACATATTAACTGAACAATAATTAATAAAGAGAACATATAACAAGCAATAAGTTACATTTCATTTAAGCACTATAAATTAAATTAATAAATGTGTGAAACCCGCATAAGGAAAGTTCCTTGTGTGCGTGCATAGCAAAGAAAAGACAAAGAGATAAATCAGTTCGCTGCGCTAATCGTTGAGCCACTTTTGGGAAAATGTTTCCGCTTAATGTAAACACAAGTGATACAACATCACGAATGCTCACTTGGATTTGACAAGCCGTTTCGAAAAAAAAAATGTAATGCATATTATATGTTCTATATCAGATGGCTGAAATAATGCTCATTCAGCTTCATGTCACCATGATTCATGGCTGTCCGGACTTGATAGTTTCAAAATAGAAGTGTGTAGAGTCAAAACGCATATTTCATCCAGGTCAATAAGTTCGGAGAACATACTACACATGGATATCAGACTCATCTCACAAAGTTTCTTCACATTTGCCTCATTTATATATTATTATATTATTGCGATACTACCGGACTTCCACTCGGTCACAACCAAGACTAGGAAAGCCAGGTCAATTATATATATATAGGTAACTATATAGGTGAATTGTTATCAAACAACCAAATACGTGTCACTGAATGATACATCGATCGCTTCCCGTGCAATCCATAAACTTGAATAATTGAGCCCAATTGCGAACCAATTGTTAGATTCCAATCGTGTCTATAAGCGTCACGATTCAACTGTGTTGTATGACATTTTTAAAGTCTTACTTTTGACTATGCAATCGATATGTTGACGTGAGTGGATATACCATCAGACGTGCCGTATAATGATGCTCAGATAGCTTGGTAAGCTAGTTGATAAGTTCTTCAGCGCAGAGAAATACACACTAGATTCTTGAAGTTGGTTATATTTGAGTGTTTTTCTGTTCTGAATAAGAATGTATAATTTTGAATTACCAGCCAGGTTGAGTATGAAGCATAACATGATATTGCTCCATTATCTTGGTAAGTTTTTTTGAATCATTTTGGTAGGTAATTAGAAAAATGAATGAAGACATCACTTACTTACTTAATAATTAAAGTAATCAGTGATCAGTTAAATGATCAGTGTATCATATTTTAGTACGTAACCTAGAGAATTGTGAAAAGTGATTATTTCGAGTGAGAGAAAAACTGAAAAATCCAGTGTTAAACACAAATCAATTTTTATTTGTTTTGAAAAAACTTGAGTAGATTATCATCCTTCACAAACATACATTAATATTTTTAAAAATCCTGAAAGTGAATATCATATCAAAGTAACAAAAATTATTACTAACGAATGATTTTTCAGGTTTGTTTCACTTTGACGACGAGCCCAAAACACTGCTCTATCATTGCCGCTACTATTTACCCCACGTGGCATTATTTCGCTACTTCTACTCGTTCCTCTTCCAATGTCACAACATGCGGCTAGTCTGGGATGACACCCAACATCTCGTCGAATATTGCATCATGAGCGTGGGTTTTCTTTTCATGGCAATAAAACTTGCCAATCTCTTACTGAATCGTAACAAAGTGCAAGCAATGTTCGAACACGTAGAATCGCTCAATCAAGTTGATGGTTCTACTCCGACCTATGTTGGACATTTGATATTCAAGACCAACTATCAATGCCAATTATTGACGAAATATGTTGGAATAGCCACGTTATCACTTACCACAGTGTTCATGGTTTTTGGTGTGAATTATGGGATGAGAACGAGGACGATTCCATTCAGGCAAGTCTTATATTCTTATTTTTGTTCAGTGATTTTATTATCATTGAATATTATTGCGTTAGTGAGCTGAATACACTCGGTGAGGAGCTTTGAAAATAATTGACAGTGTGATTTTGTAGGTATTGGTTTCCTTACGACCACCAGCAGACTCCGTGGTTTGAGTTGACTTTAGTCGTAACTGCCATAGGAAACACATTTGATTTCTTCATTATCTACGCTGGTGCAATCACGATAATTGTGTTCACTTTGCAGACTGAAGCGCAGTTCAATATACTGAGGTAAAAAGTACAGTCATGTCATCCACTTTATTGCTCTGTTTCCACATACATAGATGTTGGACAAAATATGGGTATATAGACCTTGAACCGAAGGTTATTTTTTGGTTCATGGTTATATATATATATATATATATATATATATATATATATATATATATATATATATATATATATATATATATATATATAAATATATATATATATATATATATATATATATATATATATATATATATATATACTAATATATATACTACTACTATACTACTACTATATATATATATATTAACTTTTCTTGGACCTAATTCTCCCAGAGGGTGAATGACAGTGATGAGATAAAGATTATTAATAATCGAGCAGAACGAATGAAAATACCGCACATGTGGGCCTCAGCCCGGCATCTCATCTTGATATATATATATATATATATATATATATATATATATATATATATATATATATATATATATATATATATATATATATATATATAATGGAACAGAACTGAATAAGATAGCACTCCAGTTCAAGACTACAGGCCTACTATCGAGGCTATCAGAGAGCAGCAGGGATGAGTATTGCAAGTTGAAGGCCGTCATTTTGGTTTCAACTGATGTAGTCATTTTTGACCCTCTGATTTTTTGTGGATCAATCCACAAAACTGATGGATATATTTTGATGGATATATATATATATATATATATATATATATATATATATATATATATATATATATTCGGTGAATACTGCTTATATTTTTTTGGTTCATGTTGACAGACACAGAGTCGAAAACATGCAGGAAATCGTCAAAAAGATGATGGAGGATCGTAAAAGAGAAAGCAATATTGCTAAATTCAAAGAACAAACGAGTGGATTGTTATCAGGTCTTTTATCAATGGGCGTGGAAGAGCAACTCCAGACTTGTTCATTGAATACACAATTTATAGATGACTGTGACGAACGCAGCGTACTGACAGATATCCGAGAAATAGTGGAAGTTGACAATGTAAGAATTACTAAGAGATGGGAATCAGAGATTGAAATAAATAAGGCAAATGAAGATTTGAAATATGAAATGGAAATGTATCTTGGTAATTGCGTGCTACACCATCAAGCGTTGATTAGGTAAGTTATACATCGAACTAGAAACGGGCACAGAGATTTGCATGTTTGTATATAGAGTCAATTCCATATCTAGACGTTGAACATACGTTGACGTCGGGCATATTGTTGAACAAGAAATAGTTAGTTTTGTCTTTGTCGGAAAGCAATTTTGGTTTTTGAATGCTTGGTGTAAGTTTTAATCACAGTTTTCAAGCTATGTACGGGTGGTAGTTATAAAATCCCTCTCGAATAATGAACAGGTCGCCGAATATATATGATACTGAAAATGTTTATTCAAACCTGATACATTCCAGATAATCACACTCGAATTGCATATTATTGCACCTTATTATCATCACAGTGAAAAATCCCATCATCTATGCCTTCTTCAACTGTCCTGAATATCATGACAAATTTGCCCAGCTTCAATATTATCGCTTAATGCTTTGTTGGTGGTATTTTTCCTATTATCAGATTGACAGATGAAATCAACGTGGTGTTCAGGTATCCGCTGGCTATCCAAGTGTTCATCACTGTTTACACGGGCATAGCAGGACTCTACATCAAACATCTGGTGAATACATGAGTCATTAATAAATAAGACGGTGCTAATGAATTAATTTCTTTCAAATTTCTGGAGTACAGGTTGTTTTTGGAATACGTCATGATGATTGTTCTTTGTTGACATTGAAAAAAATCCTCGAATATCTTGACGAATTACAGAGAATGAACTGATAGTGTGAAGTATCTCCATTACATGATCCAAATTTAGAGTAATTTGAATGTCTTTTTTATATTTTGAATGGAATTGAACTTGACCACTGTTTTCAGGCCGATTCGATGGACTTTAAAGTGACGTTATTATTGTCAGTCGTCGTTTGTGTGATCTTCGAGTTCTTCTGCTACTGTTGGTTCTCTGACCAGATAACAGAACAGGTGAGAATATATCTTTCCATCACTACCTCCTGTCTCAATTTGGGCTCAAGTTCGATTATCACATGAAAATACAGGATGTGGAAACATCATTCATTCCGTACCTCTTAATTTATACTTTAAAAGTCCAAATGATCGAGATGTTGGTGTGGTGCTTCATCTGAGAATGATCATCATTTTTCTCACTATGACAATACTTTTTCTGCCATCCATCTCATCGTTTACTAACACAATGGGTGAAGATAGTTCTATTGAAAGTCGTCCACTAACCATGAAGGTGTATTGAGGGTTGCATTGATTGGTCGGTCTATTATGGACAGGTGCTTCAATCTCCGATCGTACCGATGTTGAAGAATGTATATACCGTGCCTAGTTATCGCCCGATTGTCGTAGTTATCATCTTGACTGCCGATGGTGACTAATCTTGCAGTGAAACCAGAAATTGTCTTTCGACAAAGAGACACTAAATTACATCCACGTCAGCTCAACTGTATGCAGCAGTCATCTGAAATGCTACCATTCGAGATATATCCGGGAAAGATCTCGTACAGTTCAATCACCACGCAACCGGCATAGGTAGATCAGCGATAAGTAGGTTCGAGGACAATATGATGAAATGAAATCATTTTTTGAATAGAAAAGCGCCATGAGGTACCGACTGATCGATCCAACACTTGATCAGAGTAGTATTTACTGATTTCATGTGTATAGAGTTTCAGAATAAGAGAAGCAGCGTACGCGTGTGATTGGCTGGAATCTTCGGAAGGGTTCAAACGTTCAATTCGTATCATCATGGCCAGATCACAGAAACCTCTCTACATAAGAGCAGCTGGTGTACCACTATCAAGGAGGACTTTCAAAAAGGTGACTATTGAGTATTTACACATAGATACGGGTTATATTCTTAACTTTTCTGAGACCTAATTCGCCCAGAGGGTGAATGACAGTGATGAGATAAAGATTATTAATAATCGAGCAGAACGAATGAAAATACCGCACATGTGGGCCTCAGCCCGGCCTCTCATCTTGATATATATATATATATATATATATATATATATATATATATATATATATATATATATATATATATATATATATATATATATATATATATAATGGAACAGAACTGAATAAAATAGCACTCCAGTTCAAGACTATAGGCCTACTATCGAGGCTATCAGAGAGCAGCAGGGATGAGTATTGCAAGTTGAAGGCCGTCATTTTGGTTTCAACTGATGTAGTCATTTTTGACCCTCTGATTTTTTGTGGATCAATCCACAAAACTGATGGATTGTGTTGCCACTATGGCACAGTGGCATCTGTTATAACCTGTCAACGTACAGACCAAAGAAGCGAAAGTTGAAAGAACGCAGACCACAGGTCATCCGGTGCATTGCCATCAAAATGACAGCCTTCAACTTCCAACATGTATTGCAGCGTTGTTGCCTCTCCTGGAATAATTGTTTTATTCATCACCGAATTGTGACGAATAGTGAGATTAATGATTCATGAATGTAATTACCGGAAAGTACCTGATATGACGATGTACGTATGCCTGTTCCAGGTATTCAAATGCGCACACTACCTGAATATGCTTCTTGGAAAACTCTACTTCGGTGAAAAGATACTAAAGACGGATAACCATGTCGAAAGGACACATTAGTACTTTTGGACCGGAGCTCGGGGATCTTGAATTTGAGAAGTACTTTCTTAGACAGTTCATCACATCGAAAAGACGTGTTGGAAATACCACAGCGAGCACGAATACATTGAATTTCAGAAGAACAGATATAAGACAGATTATTACAACGAGGCTGTGCGTTGGCAATATCAGTCCTTAGCTCGGTGACCATAATATCTGTGAGAACATCCTCAAGAGGATCGATCATCACATGGAAGTGAAGCATCAGAAATACCAGTCCTCAGCACGGTGACCTCAAATTTGTTGAGAGGATGCACCAGAAGATAGATTGTCACGTAGGCGTAGATCACCGTAGGCGGTGATTTGAAAATATCGGTTCGTACTATAATTGTGACCTTGAATTTGAAATTGGTTTCCAGAAGACAGATAATCACATCAGAATGGCACGCTAGAAATACCAGACAGTGGCAATCAAATTTGAGAACAATCTCCAAATGACAAATCAACACATCGGAGTGGTGCGTTAGTAATACCAGGCCGTTGCTTGATGACCTTGACGACATATACTAATTATATGATTCATCTGAGACTTTTTTGTTTCATTACATTACATTCGGTAAAGTTATATGCCAGCAACCAATGTCAGACATATGAACCTCTATTTTAGTACATTTGCTGCCATATTTTTGCTGCCATATTTTCGATGCATATGACGTGAAATCATGGCATATGATGTTATTTTTGAGTCATTAAAACACTCCATTCCTATCGCATCATGATGTACAATTGAGATATTCGATGTTATTTCAGGGTATCTCCATACCATATTGTCAAGTCTCTGTGGAGAAAATCGAGGCAGAGTTTATGAGTTGAGATGAAGTGTAAGGGATGAATTCAGGAATAGGGTTACATAAAAGCCATGATGGCAGGAGTAAAATGAACTTGAAACACTAGACGATGCATATTATTTTTCAAAAAGGGAAACATATCAGCTTAAAAATGATCTGAAATTATCTATTGTAAGATCAATCCTGATGTTGCGTACTACAGTTCATGATTCCTCATCCCATACGGATTGAGTGGGTGATGGGTGATCGAGCATCTGCACCAACAGAATAACAGTTGCGCCTTTTTCTAAATACAACTATTCCGTGGATTCGTACACACGTGAACCAGCGTTGAAGGTGAACCACTTTCATCTTTCACGGAAAAGTGATCTTGTCCCGCTCTATCAGCCAAATCCATATTTATCTTGGCAAAGATGATCGATCTTTTGTCGGAGTCACCGATTGCAACATCATGTTCGATTTCGTACCTGGCTGGACGACATAGGAGCCAGAACATTGTGAAATCTCAGTACTTTGTAAGTTTGTCTCACCAGAGCTGAAATGGTTGTTCGAATGACGAGCACAGGTCGGAAAGAAACATACTTTCCTTGTTCAGTTCGACGATATTTAATGAGCTCGTACCTGAAGATGATACTTGAAAACGTTGATACCGCTCACTGAGAGTATTGTTTGCGTTGATAAAATTCTCACAGCTTACTTTCGTAGTTTAGAAATTGAATTTTCCTAATAGACATAGTGCTTTTCTCATAGGCTTCTTCCGTATCCTCAACTGTTCCACCCGGCCACCTCAAAACAGTGTAACACGACGTAGAATTGATTCAAAGTTCGCCAGATAAAACACTCTCATTTCTAATCATGTAATTTCTGATTACTTAATATAATATATGATATGTAATATAATATATGTATGATGTGTGATATATATGGAATCGAAGAAGGGCTACACCAGTACAACACTGAAAAGGATCCTGAGCTATACCAGCCTCGGGAATCAATGAGGTCGAATACGAGTCATTGAATTCATCTCGTACTGTTCTATTTGCGATTAATGATCCAGTAGCTCAGGTTATTGGAGGCGGCATATTCAAGAGTTTGAATTATAGACCATCATCCCAAATATTGTCAAATTGAGCGCTGATTATCATTAGTATCATTAGTATGGTAATAATAGTGAGGATAATCAAGTGAATTGTGAACCTTGACCTGTATGCTGCGTGAAACATTGAAAAAATAAAAAATAAATAAGGAAAAGAACATTGAAACGAAGCCAATTTTTTTCCGTATATGGAATGAAAAGATTCGTTACGCTCATCTGATCACCTATTTGTTATGTAAAACCAGGGTCCGACCGGCGGCACACTGGTCTCTCGAAGAGAGTAAACCAGAACATTCAATCTTATGATATAACATCATATTGAATAAGTTTATCAATGAACTAATATTTACTGTATTGGACTCTCGTGTGATATGACGTGGGCTGTTATTATTATCGATTAGGGCTGTCTAGTCAGCATTCCTGTGAGTATAGTGTCCGTAGAAAGTCCTAAACGATCGATGATATCTTCGTGCTTTGTTTGACTCAGAATATCATTATCTAAAGTCTAAGCTCATTGTATGAATTCTTCGACTTCAAGGTTGACATTGTATAGAACAAATGTAAATAGTTTAGTATATAGCATACAATAGTACCAATTGATTTACACACCCCTTCACCGAGTTGTTCAATGAATGGTTGATATTATATTAACACTTGAGAAATACGAACCAGAAAAATTCAAGTATCACCACTGGGAGTCATCGGAAACGTGCATTTAGTTCGATTATTGACATTATAGGATAAATTAGGCTATGTCAAGATGCATTGAGGGAATTACGTTGAATTTCTAGGAATTACGGACAACTTTGGTCTGTTACCGAGACTGTTAGTTTTGAGTTTCGTGTTTGAAATTAACTCGATGGGCCTTGATGAAGAATTGTTCCCTGAGCAAAATTGGTATTCTGGAAATGTGATCAACATGAGATGAAAATAGGGAAAAAATACATTTTTCTGAACTAGTATGAACTGCAATTCGTCAGAATCTTTGTCGTGATGGCGTGATGAGTTCCGTTGATTGATGAGAATAATAATTGGTCATATATCACCATAAATATGTATTTAATGTTCGTAACATTGACTCAGTTTAGTTGATCTCAAGATTCGATGTACAATACACTCAATGTGAATACAATGTGAATACAATACGATACAATCAATGTGGATGCAATGTGAATACAATCGATGTGAATGCAATGTCAATACAATTAATCTGAGTATAATGTGAATACAATACAAAAAGTTCAAAATACAATACAATATGGGACTACCGCAATATATGGACTTGGAACATCCAATCAAAATATTAAGGTTACCAAGTTATTAAACATGAATTTCTCCACAAAACTGAAACCAACGACGGCCTTCTGAAGTAAATAATTTCAGAGTTACAAGTTCCTGAATTGGAAGAAGTGAACTAATCAAGTCTAAAAAGAATACATCTTGACATTTTCCAGTATCAACCTTTTTTTCAAGATTGAAGTTCGATTAAATGATAACATGGGCCTATATCTTTGAAGATCATTATAAGAGAATGAATTATTAATTCTCCCCTCAAAGAAGAATTCTGGAAGTAGACTCGGACACCACTACTCGGACAATCAAAAATATCAAAATTGCACAGTTTTTTTTTTCTTTTTTAAATAACTTTTTCGAATATTTTCCTCCCTTTCTTATATTTATTTTTGTTCCTCTTCTTATTCTAATGAAGTAACCAATCATAATATTCAATTCACTAGGTTATGACCCAATATTATTATTTATTTTTTCATCAAACACTTTTGTATTGTAATTTTGCTCTATTTATTAATAATTATGTTATTTCCATTATTATATTTTGTTATTCTGTGTCTAATGGGCAACCTTTTGTAAGGCAAAGACTTAATTTTTTTAATGAGGTATTCATATATACCATATGCTGAATTCAATTATGCGTGTTGTGAATGTCAATATCACTCCGACCAAGACCCGTGCCGACTCGTGCCCATAACACACGAAGGAGAAATCAATTTGTGATGGAGAGCCATAGTCAGACAATGGTTGTTTGCAGAGGGACCCAAGTACTCGCGGGATGCAAACTTTTTAGTGCACTTCCGGAACAAATACGGTAGCTTATAATGACGTTGGTTCAAACAATAATAATTTTGAGTATGAACTGACAGAATTCCTGGTGAATCCATGTTTCTATTCAATGGATGAATATCTTATGAATGATGTTTGTTAATGTATGAACATTTTGTATCTCACTGATATTTTTAATATCATTATTCATTCATTTAAAAATATTGGGTTAATCGATGCTTTTTACTGATGACTACGTTCTATTGGCGTCGGTGAATGATATATGAGATTAGGGGATGATAAGATGAGAGTTTTCTTCATTATGTGTTCCTAGATAGTGGAAAGGAGTCGGCCGTGACCTGTTGTTAGAGAACCACTCAAGTATTAACCTGAACGACAGGAAGAAACTACAAAAAATCCCTGTCAGGATGGTCGACCATGGCGGAAATCGAACCCCGGTCAGCTGAATGACGGTTCACTCTATTAACCACCCTATCATTTCTGATGTCATTGAATGATGCAATTCTGAACAGTTGAACTTTATCATCATCATTATTATTATCACTGTTGAAATTTGCAATGCTTTTGAAATAAGTAGTTGTGTATCTATTCGGTGATCTTCTCATGAAAAATCATTCACTCTCAAAATATCACGGCTTCACGAATAGAGCCTATGGTGAATAGCTTGTTCCGTTGTTTTTCTAGTGTTTCTCGTGTTTTTGAAACAAAAATCCTGAAATGATTCTTCCATCACTATACTACGTTTTTTCAAGTCGATAGTTTTTTGACTACTTAGTATGTTTGTCAAGGATCTTTTCACATCAGTTGTTTTTATGTTTCAATGTTTTTTTTAATATATATATATATTAGGTTTTAACTACGCACTATAATGATGACTATAAGATCTATCGGCGTCGAAGAATGTTTCTTCCAAGTTCAAAGGGTACATTGATGCCGTTGTTTCAAGAGCGTGTGTTAAAGTTTATTCGATTATTATTCGACACTTTGTCATTATGAAGCATTTTACGAATGGTGACATCTTTTTATTCATCCATCAAATCAGTTCGTACTCAACATGACATTTTGCCTCTTCAAACACCGAAAAAAAAACTGGAGTAGGCCTATTCAGATTCATTTTGCTCCGAATAAAAATGGGGCTACATTTTGAAATTCATGGGTGATGTTTCCACTGTCTAAATCTAGTTTTCATAGTTCACTTGTAAGCCTAATGCTGTTGTATTGATTACAGAATGTACCCCCATATAACTCAGCTGTTGGTGGGGTCGTTAAGCAAACAATAATCACATAATGTACCAAGGAAAAAGTACAGAAAATCTCCAATAAATAACTGATGTGTCTTGTCGCATGTTGACGGGCTGGTTATATCTTATGTCTCACGTCGTCTGATAGCTCTGATGTAAATTATTGATTACTATAACGGTACTTGTGTCAAAAAGAAATGGAAACCAATCCAAATATTCTCAAATAAAAGCCAAAAATTTGATCGAATTCAAAAATACAATCATTCGAAAGTACATATCATTGTTCTAATTGTATGAATTTGAAAGAAGAAATATTGTTTCTGACTGGATATATTTAATTTCTTATCCATCTTGATCGGAACCAATGCAGTAGAATACAGAAGAAGAGTGTGGAAGAGGTTCCATATACTTTCGAGGCCAGACTTACAACGTTTTCGTGTATTCTCAGTAAAACTGTCCGAATCGCATGTTTCGAAAATATTAAGAAGTATTTTTTAACTTTCATATCTTCATGAATAAAGAACATGGTATATAACAGTGATGATTTGTTTTCCCCCGTTTCACCGGTTGACTAATATTTCCTCACTCGACTGGTTTCACTCGAGCAGACAGGAATCGAAACCACTTCGAATACAGCAAACTTTGAAACACTTCGAACTACTGGAAAAAATTAACATCATAAGAATACCTTCATTTCAATGATTTTTCTCTGCATACATTTTCCAATTGGTTTGAATAGTAAATAACTATTGACGTTTTCAAATTCGATAATTTCAAATGTGATTCTTCTTCCTGATAAGTAGTGGTTCGCGGTATTTCAGAATTGGACAATGATAACAAGAATAATAACTTGATATTTCTGAATATTTCGAATATATATTATTCTTGATCCGACTAGAAACAAATAGTAATCTATTCGGCTATTCGGTTGTATGCATTCAATTAAAAGCCGATTACTTAAAATCAAAAGGAAAATAAAAGGAAAAGTCGATTTCAAGTGAATCTTGTCCCCAACACTCGCATACTACTGGACTGATCTTCTACAGCAAATGCACAATGCCGTCATTAGGAAGATTGAGTACACGGAGTTTGGAGCTGGAATTGAAAATCGCATCTCATTTCGGTAATTATGAGTTATTTTGTATAATACACTTTCAAATGCTTCGTCCATATCACATGGTTCATTCCATTTGTGTAGTGAAATCATTGTGAAGCAGTGATTTCATCTTCAGAATTGATCACAAAAATAATATTTTGTTGTCATTTTGACTTTTAACGACGCACTGTAATGATGAATAACATCTATTGGCTTCGGATGAATGATTAATGAGATGATGGGATGATGAGATGGAGGTCTTTATGGATAAGGATAGTGGGAAGACAGCGGTCGTGGTCTATATTGTGAGAACCATCCTGGCATTAGCCTAGACTACAGAGGAAAACCACAAAAAAAACTATAAAGATGGACGATAGTGGGGATCGAACCAGGTTCGATATACCCAGTGCCTCCCGGACCACATGAAGCACGTGCGTTAACCACTACTGCCGGTCGAAAATAATATATCAGGACACGGATTTGTATATGATAGAGGTTAGTTCACTCCAAGGTGGACATTCCATCTGAGAAAATAAATCGAAAACAAAGATCCAATCTAAATAACGGTATAGTTCTCAGATACACATTTTTTTCATTCAATATTTATCATTATACCAAAACACTTGTTTAAGGAATTGCAAATGATATTCAAACTAACACATGGCCGATTCAACGATCACATTTACATTCTACACTCAAGTGAAATAAGAATAATAAATGGAAATGATGATAAATAATAATAAATTGCAATAATGAGTATAAAAGGAGTTACTTATTTGATAGTTTGGAATAAAATGATACCCGCATAAGTTGAAGCAATTGTGTGTGGGAAAGGAAGAAGAATAAAAATGAATCAAACAACAATGACCTCGAATGAGTATGGGTTCTGCCTCCACAAATGATGAAAATAATATAATAGCTGATATGGGAATGCGAATGTGGAGACCCAAAAAAGCGAAGCGAAAAAAAATTGACTATACTTTTTGCAGATTGATGACAAATTAAAGAAAATTATTGATATAACATATGCCATTACATAGCATATAATAATATACCAACATAAGCAACATAACATAATAACCAAACATATGGAATACTTTATACTATAAACTGGAACATTAATATCTAACTATACGAATTGGAAGTACCGGTAGTGAAAGGCGAAACTAGAGACGATAAAATGAAATTGCTGACGTCGGGCAATTTGAAAATTGAACTGATCTACACACACCTCATCTATATTACTTTGAAAACACTTCAATTTCCAGATTTTATTCCGACAAGTTTGCTGGATTATGCAGTATGATTGGCCAATAGTCAGCCAGTGATCGGAAGAGGTGGAAGCATGCTGATTGCAGACAATGGTGATATAAATGAAGATGTGGTGGAGATTTAGGTTTTCATTCTGCCAATAAGTGTTAACTGCATCCATTAAATAGAAACAGAATGGATCAGTATTTTGAATTTGAAAAATTAGTTGATTCAATTTTTCCATTCGATTCACGTTCCTTCACTTATTGGCATGTTACTTCGAAACATTCCATTATAGATGTGTTCATTCCAAATACAATGAAAAATTGAGATGTATTCGATATTGAATGATTCCGTCACGTTGTTGTAGGGAATTCTCCACCTAGCACGTGACGAAATCACTCAATATAAAAAACGTCATATTTGGGTTGAGGAAGCCTGAAAAATTTGAAGACGAATATAAAATTTAATAGTCAAAATTGCATCTTGAATAATATATTGACTTCATAGGATATGGTTGTCACAAAGAAGAAAGCTCGTTCATCTGGCTGAAATTACTGCGATATGTGCCGCTGCTCCATTCGTTACTGCAGGTGTTCGTGATGCAATCGATGAACATTGTTATACCAACTCGGAAACTCTATCAGAAGTTTGTCAGTCAATAACGTTCATCATTTTGCACTCGTTCATAATCGTGACTTGCGTAACGTGGTATCATTACCGAGTAGACATTCAACAGTTGGTAGACGACTTGAATGCCATGGACCAACATCAACAGTTGGAGGACGAGTATACAAGATCAGTGCAACAGAGAGCGGACCGAGTCACAAGGGCGATCACATTGCTATACTTCTTCGTGGTTGCACTTTTTACAGGAATTGTATTTCCTTTCATCGCCATTCCTATAGCGTATAGAAGCAGGAAATATTTCCACAGGTAATCTCAAACATTGCTATGTATAATGAGAAAAGACCATGGTTTATATCGTTATATTGGTGATAATAATGATATTCATATTATATCAATATTGAATTGATTGATGATATTATCAATATATATTATTATATTATTATATATACTATATATAATAGACTTAATGGATTTTATAGTAATGACTAGAGAGGCTAGATAATTAGAAAGAGTGGCCAACTCTCGCTCAGGATGCTATTTTTCTGATCAAAAGTGTGGTTAAATTACCAGTTTATTGGTAGAATTATTTGTCTATTATTTGTATATCTTCAACAAGTGGCACGCTGGACCCCTGTGATCACTTCTATATGCATGAACAGCTGCCGAACAGAAGGATTTCTCTCAGAATTCACTCTCGATATGGCATGACTGAATGAATGAAATCATATCAGCATGGAAATATGAGGATTGCGAAACAAACTTCCGTGTGGAAATTAAGATTGACCATCATATTTCAATTATTCATATTGATTTCATCAACAAAACTTATTGCATCACATCGACTCTTATTATCAATTTTGACACAGCATTTTCCTCTTATTAATAACTGTCAATCATATCTCTATGAAATGTGTATATTCATCGATCATCATGATACCTTCAGTTAAAAACTCCATACTTCAGTCAACCAGTCTTATTCTTTCAAAACTATATACACACCTGTGATGAGTTCCTCTTCGGAGGTGTCGTGATGTTCGACTGATTTTGAAATACATACAATACTAACCATGATAAGGTAATGGTTGTCTGTATCTGTCAACAGTAATGGCAGTGTTCGAAATTGTTGGTCAACGACAGTTGTGTACTACCAGTATTTGAAAAAAAAATTCATTCAGTTAGATTTTCAATCATAATATCAATTATTCATAAAATGTAATTTTCTAGTTGTTTGCTCCGATGAAAATTGTCTTGACCAGAGAAACGGAGATCCACTGTGCATGCATGTTGAACTTGAGAGTTATCACCAGAAATGTGTGTCATGTTAATGTTCCACAGTGTCTGGTTACCGTACGATGGATATTCCTCACCTCAGTATGAAATCACATTCTTCGCTATCTTAATTCTGTCTCTTCTCGGCTGCATCGTTACCTGTTTGATTCTTATAATATTGATCAACATCTGCATACACGCCGTGGCTCAATTTGACATTCTGGAACACAACTTGGAAAATATTCGAAAGAATGCAACAGATCTAGTGAGAGCGAACAAGGCTGGAAACGGACCCATCCAAGATACAATGCTTATTGTTGATTTGGAATCACTTGACAATATGAATGTGCATACATATAACATTGACACACATATTGTTGATCACGAAGTTTCACTTCCTTCATTATCGGAAAAGATTTGTGCCCCAGCGGACTTATACAGCTCATACAGCTCCGATACATCGTTGGCCAGGGACAAGTGAGTACTGTGTGTGGTACCAATGACTATCAATAACGTAACGGGATAAGCAACATGGCGCTTTCCTTTCACACCATGCGTATATCAAAGGGATGCCGCCTCACAAATGTTATGATGATTTGCTGGTAATAATGTATGTTGATCTATTCAAGTAATAGATGTTATGCAATCTGTGAATCCAGCTCTTTCCAACTGCATTAAACAATATTGAAATAATTTCATTCGAATTGGCCAATCTAAATTTAAAATACATCTGTAAAAGCATTTAGTCCCCTACAGTCAAGAGCCCTATTGCTATATTTATCATTTGATAAGTGGAAAATTACTCATCATCTACGAGAGAGATCCGAAACAACGCAAGTATACAACTATGTACTATACATTGAAATACGAGCCTAATACGTACGATTTGATTTTAAATTGCGAATCTCAGAAATGTACACAAAAGCGCGCTGATTCCATCATGGTGAAAATGGCATAATGTTAAAATGATAGGTCTTACGCCATGTTGCTCATCCCGTTACTTTATTGATAGTTGTAGGTGGTACACAATAATTTCTCACTAGTAACTGAGAGGTTAGAAATACAATATTAAAATATTTATCAATATTAATTTGGTTTGAAATGAGTGGTCAATGATCTATTTGGGAGAATCGGACACTTGTTTGATTATTTGAAACCATTTTGTTGATTCGACTATAGATATCATGCAAATGACACTTGCATACTACGTATTGTGAAGTTTACTTCACATCTTCGAATTGTTGGTTTGAAGTTATTTCAATAATTGAAAATGAAAATGGAATCCCAATGAATACTTGAAGTATTGTATTCCCACGAGATATGTGTGTAGGCCTATGATCATTCATTTTTCAGTGATGAGAATAGATTCGTTTACTCTTATCTAGACAAAATGAAGAAGTCCATGACTATTCTGATGAAAAATAATGATTTCAAATGTATAGTTGGATTTTAATGCAGGAATCCTAATTTGCGCCACCTGCTCGATCATCCAAGCCCCTTGCTTTACGATTCATTTTCCAGGACTACTATATGTTTTTCTAAATTGCAATTCAACACTGAGTCTTGGTAATTCCTGGTTCATGGATATTCCAGCGGGAGAAATCGTAGCTCGAAAACCAATTATCCGAAATATTTTGTCTCGATATAACTCTTGGAAGTAGAAAACTGGTCCATTTTAGGAGACCATATGACTTCCTTGTTGACTAAAATCAAAAATGTACATTAGCTGTTCCCACAGTACGTGTTTGCCCGTGGTGCGAACTATGGTTTGACCGCAGTTGAAATATTGTTGTGTTCAATCAGTGCACACCCTGGTTCAGCCCGCAGGATCTCTAACCCCTGTGCAGCTTGCGAGAATTTCTCTGCAAGTCTGTTTTTGAATGAGACCAAAAGTGACTAATGGGAGCGCCAAGATTAGTGACGTCATGGCTCAGTTATCGACCCATGCTACGATATAGAATCGTAACGAATAGTAACGTTGTGCCGCTATTGTTAATATCACTGCTTCCCTTGCTTGGAGGCTCCCCGCTTGCTTTACTCCCGAGTAACATTTTTCAACGAAATACAAATTGGATGATGTCTTGAGCGCGGACTTATGATAAAACTTCTCTCCTGAATTGAACATGGCAACGAAAATATCCCCACAAATATTGTATTTGTATGTATTTTTTGAGTGCCATCTGGCTTGCAGGGAAATTATCGCGTGCAGGGTAGGGTTGAACCGTGGGCGATGATGGTTAGGGTCAGATAGTCCACTTTTCTCTCACTCTCGTGGACTTCCACCTCCAAGGTTGAATATTCACTCAAATGCCAAGGCATATTCTAATCCAGTAGATCATGAACATGGACTGATATTCTCTTAACAATTATCCGAGAAACACATGGAATCATTACATACTACTCCATAGTATATATGGTAGGAAACGTCAAATGTAACTGTTATTCGAGCAGCAAAACCATGAGTTGAATTTGAATCTGGGCACAGCTGTCAAAATATTGGTCACACGGGCTGAGTTGACAACACAACAAACAATCATATTCTCATAATGTTGGTGCACAGCTATTTGAAACCAGAAACGTCCTTGAAACAAGCAGTGGCAATTTAAAGGTGTGATCAATCTCCTTGTTGAGCTCTGGTGAAGCCTATAGGGTCAAAACCCGGGGTTGAATTCATGGGGGCTAGACCGTGAGTTAACTAGGTTTAGTGTGAAAACAGCTCTCGTGTTGTAGTGTTGCAGTAGAATACCCAGGTCGTGCGTACATTCACGAAGGAGAAAGACTCAGAGAGGAGGATGCCAGTTTATGTAACCTACTTCAAATAGAGACAGATGTTTCTGGACGAAATCACGTCATCGATGGCGCAATGGACCATTTCTTGAAAGAGTCAATCATCCATCATCAGGCACTTTTGAGGTAAGTAGAATGCTATACATTCCAATACAGGATGTTCAAGCAATCAAGACAATCGATATCATACTGGAGAGAGTTAGAGACAACAGAGAAGATTGAAAGACAAAAAGATAACCGATGGTGAAGTGGAAAATAACGTGTATATGAGTGAATAATCGGATTGAGATACACATGAGAGACCAGCGAAGAGTATGCAATAATGGTGAGGTGACTGAAGAGGAGCGTGATCAGAGTCTGTTTTGTATACAAGACGTGATCGTCGTATCTGAAATATTTTGTCCGACAATGATTGGATGAGCATGGTGGAGCTTCTACTCGACGTAACGGAAAAAATCGGGCTTCGTTCTTGTATTTCTTTTTTATCCAGGTCAGAGAAAGTAATCAATTGACTTCCTCTTGCGAACACTGGATTGCGATACGAGAATGAGTTGGGATAATTTCCTAGTGGAATGGGTTCGACGTTTCTTCAAATTCTTGGAAGAATGGTGTCGGCTCGTGTTTTCAATTTTTCGATAAAAAAACGTCAACGATGATTTTTTATTTCATCCAATCAAAATGAAATTTTCACAGTTAGCATTGATCTCATACCACCGAGTTCCATCAGAACATTTTACAGAAAGGTTCGAACGTTTGTAATGAAATAAATGTGCCACATTGAATGAACAACAAATATTCAAGCTGGAGTTCGATAACGAAAATCAGATGATTGCATGATATAACGATTCCTGGAAATGAGAAAGAAATGATAGAAATGAATGGATGAATAGGAAAGACTTGATATATTTTAAAACGAGGTGTGAATGTGACTTTCGAGCAGCCCTACATGCATATAGACTTCTCCCTCATCCTACAAGGCAAATGCTGACTTTTCTAAGTGACACTAATTAAGATAACAATTTAAGATTGTAACAACATTCCTACACATCCATCCTCGTCTAATACTTCTCGTTCCTCCTCCCGGTTTGGAGAAACACGTATGTAACAAACTAAACATGCACAGAAGTGTGAGTGTCGATTCTGTCTGATGTTATCTTTCTATTGTTCACAGGCTTCTCTCAGACTTGCAAACAATTTTCGACCCAGTACTATTTCTCATTGTTTCCGTCAATTATCTAATATTTGGTCTGTCGCTCTTGTTCTTCTCATTGGTAAGTATGCTCCTTTTTGCAAATCAGACTTATTATGTTTTTGGTATTTATGTTGGTTGTACTTCAATTCCTCTTCCCACTATTTCCTTCACCACTAGGGTGTTCAATGATTAATGGTAACAGTATTTTGTTTCCGTTCGTTTAGGCAGACAACTCAGTTGGCTATTCGTTTGAGCTCGTTCAGTTCAGTTTGTAGTTATCTCGGCTATTTGTTTGATTATCTTCAGTGCATTGCACTACCATTCTGTTCATTTTAATTGTAGCCAAGTTGAGCCTCCTCATATGAATGGAACGCCTCAATCCTTAATCATCTCAGTGTTTGCTTTCTTCTTCTCACTGCAGTAAGTAAAATAACTTCACACGACCACGCCAAGTTTTGACATCGTACTTGATGATTCATCGCTTCGCACTGGACCGTGAGATTTGCATCATATCTCGTCCCTCTTAAATACAGTCTACTTAATTTTCTCAGTATCACTGCACCCTTCAGCTTTAACTGTGAGTGGTACAAATATGTCTCCGAAAATCTATGTAAGTGGATCAAATTCAAGACTGCTAACTCAAAAAAAAAAAAAATCACTGGAGAACAAAATGTATCAATTCGATGAAAAAGATGAGATTTTCCATCGATTATCAGAATGACAGCCTTGGATCTGAACTCTGTAGAGGAGAGCCTACAACATATTGTACCATACACATTCCAGGAATAATTTCTTCACTTTTGTGGATGTGAACAATATAAATTTTCAACAAGCTAGTGCCAATAATGATTGCTCTATCGACTCTGAATATACATGACGTTTTTTCCAGATAGATACAATTGAGCTCGTGTCGCTGTTTCTGTTCGCATTAACTGCAGTTTCTTTGTCCACTTTACTCGTTCTGACATGGAATATGAATCAGCTCACTGAACGGGTATGAAATTTGACAGAGGGTTAAGATTATATTATGAGATTATCAGGATTATTCAAGATTGAGATTCGAATTGAGATTTGACGGAACCGAGGATGTCCAAGTGAAACGCTTTCAAATAACAAGTCAACTGTAGGATATGTTATGAATAACATATCAATATTACTATAGACAAATCAGCTATTTGGAGTACAAAAATCGGCTGAATCAATTATGAATGAAATCGAGTTAAAATTCATAAAATATTGTAGAAATAACTGAATATAAAAAAATTCCAAACACAACTGCTATGCTATAAACATGTTGATCGTGTTGTTACAGAGCACGAGCGTGTGTGACGCGGCCTACTCGTGTGATTGGACAGATTCAACTGCTGAGTTTAAACGCACTTTACAGATCATCATGACTCGGGCCAATAGCGAAACAGTCATCATGACCGCAGCGTTTATCCCTTATTCCCTTCCAACATTTGTCAGTGTGAGTATAATTATGGGGTCGGTTGAGGTTAGCAGGGGGAAAATTAGGCATTCCTCTTTCAAGTTGTAGCTCGTGAACCAAGTCAGAAGTAGCACATTCAAATCGGAGCATCGACTATCTATGTGTAACAGAACTTTCCATTTTATCAACACCTGTGGCTGTATTCATTTATGTGATGATTTTTTTTTTTTAGAAATCAAGATTTTTTCTTTCATTTCTCATATTTTGAGTGAGTGAGGAACAAAATGCACAATCTAACTGTGGAAATATTTCAAATCGAATATTAAATATAATATTAAACCGTTCGACTTTCGGGCCAGACAATTAGTTGATATCTCTTATGTTTCAGGCTACAAATTGCTGAGCTGTTACGTAACTGTACCAGTACTTGACGCACCGTCAATCTCTATTTTTTAATTGAACGGAATCTTATTACCTTCCACAGGTGTGCAATACTGCCTTCTCTTCCTACAGAGTGATGGAGGAAATGTCCAAGCACACGATGTAACCCAGCCAAGGTCAACCAAAGTAAATTGAATTATTTGAATGACCGTCTGGACGTCCGATAGTCCAGCCAAATGATCGTATTTTGGTTTCGTCGAGTTATTTGAACATGCCAAGAGTGAAGGGCTTGCCAAGAACATGCCCAAGACTCAAGAGTGCTATGTAGGCTACAATTGTGCTGTATAACATATACGTGCAAACAACTTCGTATATCGGGTGTTATTTTAGTTACAACGAACGAAGATGAACGGAAAATGTGATATAGAAATCCTGCTTATCAGATGAGTCTCAGCGATCGTTCCATTTTATAGCTCTTCGTCAAAACACGCTTATGATATAAACGCTCGAAATATTCATTCTGTGGATATTCTCATAGATATTTATTCTGTTTTCAAATTTCATCCGCGTGACGTTGTATTATTTTCAAAAGAAAAACGAATGAATTGTGATACATTTCGAGAACAATGTTCGTTCTGAATGAGAGCTCATGCACTCAAGCATGCAAATAACAATAACTATTGATTGTATCGATACCAGTATATTATATTATATTGTACATTATACAGTAAATTGTATACTTCTCACAGTAGAATTAGATTCATACTTTAATCACGGATTGTATTATGGAGGTTTGATTGTCGAGCTTTATCTTTGAGAAATGCTTCATCTACGGCTATCACAGTGTATTTCTGTCCAATCGTATGATAAATCACATCGGAGAAAATGAAAATGTTGAAACAGAAAATGGAATGAAACATGAACAAGAATGAACATGAACAATGAAACAGAAAATGAAACAGAAAATGGACGTTGCCACATACTCAATTTACTGCTGATACGCTCGACTGTAATGTTTCTGATCACCTTGCTCTCACAATGAATATCACCCCTACTCCACTTGCATTCATTAATACATCTTTCATAACTAAACGTATATTTTCTGAGGAAAACACCATCCACTTCATCTCTCTCCTCCGAGATGAAAATTGGATCAAAACAATAAATTCATTCGATACTGACTCCAAGTACGATTCCTTCTCCGATACCATCACTAACCATCTAAATACCGCCTTCCCTTTGCGTCAATACAAACAAGGTATTAAGCCAAAACGCAATAAATGGATAACACCCGAACTCCGCTCTTCCAGCAAAAGTCTAAAAACTCAACATGCCATTCTGAAAAGGAATCAAAATGATCCTGATCTTAAATCACAATATCTGGAGAGGAAAAAATCCCACATTAAAGCCCTGCGCAACGCAAAACGCTTATACCACGATAACATGATAGCCAATTCAACAAATAAGTCTAAAACCTCTTGGAATATTATCAACTCCTCCTCCAAATCTGTCAAGCCTCCAGAATACCTCAAACTTAATATCGACGGTAAAAACATCACAGACCCTTCTACTCTTTCTGAAAAACTCAATACTTTCTTCATCAGCTCAGGTGATGTTGCTGCTCCAATCCCTCTAAACCCCACCCTCCTGAATTACAATAATGAACCTATCCCATCAAATACCATTTTCTTGTTCCCCACAAACCCAATTGAATTAAGCCATGTCGCGCGTTCACTTAAATATGAAAATTCGAGTGGCTCTGACGAAATCCCTGGCTCACTACTTGCAAAATGCATAGAATATATATCGATACCTCTCACCGCGATCATAAATGATTCCTTCTCATCAGGAATCTTTCCCCATAAACTCAAACAAGCTTTAATTATTCCAATTTACAAAAAAGGCATCAAGACCGATATCAATAACTACAGACCCATCTCCCTCCTCTCCTCTTTCTCCAAATTGATAGAAAAAGTAATGCTTCTCCGTTTAACCTCATTTCTTGACTCAAATAATATCATTGCTGACTGTCAACATGGGTTTCAAAAACATAAATCTACATTCACAGCCATTTTTAACTTCCTCTCCACCCTCTATGCCGCTCTCGATAAGGGTGACCATGCCATAGGTATTTTTTATGATCTAAGTAAAGCTTTCGACACCATAGACCACAATCTTCTCCTTTATAAATTCAATTCCCTAGGAATTCGTGGCTGTGCCAATAAATGGATTGCATCTTTCCTATCCAATAGAACCCAAGTCGTTCGTATCAATTCCCCCAACTCTGCACCCTCCATTTCAAACCCACAATCCGTTAAACAAGGTGTACCTCAGGGCTCTGTCTTATCCCCTCTCTTATTTTTACTCTATGTTAACGACCTCCCTCAATTATTACATGTCGGACATCTCTTCCAATTTGCTGATGATACGAATCATTTATTAACCACACCAAGAATCAACTCTCTCATTTCCCTCATTCAAACTGCCAACTGTCAAACTTCACTAATATCCTCATATTGCTTAAATAACAAACTTGCACTGCAACCCACTAAATCAATTTTCATGAACTTCCACAATAAATCTAACCCACCCATCGTGTCCCCATTAATACGAGTTGATGGTAAAATCATCCCCAGTACTTCATCGACAAAATTTCTCGGAATTCATATAACCCCCAATCTAGACTGGTCCCAACATATTGAGAAAACCGCAGCTAAAATTAAAAGTGCTTCCTTCCTTCTTCGTCGACTCAAAAAAATTGTCAATCCTCATACCCTCTTACTTGTCTACCATGCCTATTTCCACTCTCATCTCTCTTATGGACTTCTCTTCTGGGGTTCCTCCCCAGGAGCTAAGCGAATATTCATTATGCAAAAACAGGCAATCCGCATCATTTCCGGTATTTCTCGCAGTTCCTCATGTAAATCACATTTCACAAAGCTAAAAATTCTCACCCTCACATGAACTCTTATTCAAATTGCCAGTTCTTATGTTCACTCCAACTCTAGCCTCTTTCCCAAAAATGCTTCTATCCATAACTACCCTACCAGTCACAGTAACTCTATCCGTTCTCTAACACACTCCCACGCTTTTTTCAGACACAGCCCTCTCCATCTTTGCACAACCATTTACAATAAACTACCTGCCCATATAACTAGCCTCACCAAACTCTCATCTTTCAAATACAAACTTAAATATTTCCTACTTCAGAACCCCTTCTATGACCTCAACGAATTCCTAATTTCAAAATCTCATTAGACCATCATTGCACTACTATATATATATCATTCTGTCTTTTTTTCAATCCATTCTTTTATCTACTAATTTTTATATCTAGTTGTTAGTTTTTATACCTCCTATATTTGTGCCATGTACAAATCTTTGGATTAAATAAAATGAAAAAAAAATAAAAAATGAAATCAAATTGTGTCAATAAATATATATTCCAATTTCAAATCTGATATTTCTGTGCTGAGATAATACTGATTATCACATCGAATAGCAGACTGAACCATCATTCAGATAATCTAGTTTCTATTACCTCCATCGTCGACCATTCTGACAGAATTATACCTTGTTATCGTTCAGGTTGATAGTGATATGGTTCATTATCCTCAACAACAGGCCATGGTCGACTTCTTCCCACTGTCCAAGAACACATAATGAAATGACCTTACATCCTACTAGGAAAACGCCATATATGCGTTGTTAGACGAGCGGATAGTAATAGTATGTCGACTGTTTTTGCCAAACTTTTGCCTACATTCGCCAATTGGGTGACATTCAAGTTAAAAATGGGTCAAAACTGCTTCGAGTGGTACCAGTTTAGCACATTTTATGTTTTTTTTTTTTAATGGCTCACCCGATCAAGCTGAAAGTTTTCAGAATTGTGTATCATGATGTAACTCAACTTCAAGCAAAATTTCATTTTTTCGAAAATAAAAATATTGTCTTTTTTTCCGCCGTGTTATTCTAGTGAGTATTTTGGAAATTTCTAAAATTCATAAAAAACAAGTTACCATACGATAATGCCACAAAACTATACAGATCCAAGTTAGATGAGTAACCGTAACGAAAAAAACTTTGAAATTGATAGCTGTAGCCGTTTGACATGCGGAGAACCGACAAAAACGCATAAAAAAAAAAAAAACATAAAAACGAACCACAATTTTTGTCAGTATGTCAAATTGAATCCTCGCTAAAGCTCGTCTAATCATCCTACTATCTAATTCATCATTCACCGACGCCAATATATTTTAGTATTGAGTACATGTGCGTCGTTACAACATCATATCAGGGTCTAACACCATTGTGAAATACGTGCGAATGGTGAATTGATTAGTATTAAATAATTGAGAGTTATTGATTGAATATAATTATGCTTTCTATTCCATTCCATGGATGAAAAAACATACAACAAGAGCAAACATAGCATCAATCTACTTGACACAAACGTAATGGTGCA
Source organism: Brachyptera risi (assembly GCA_964007535.1). Classification (NCBI taxonomy): domain Eukaryota; kingdom Metazoa; phylum Arthropoda; class Insecta; order Plecoptera; family Taeniopterygidae; genus Brachyptera; species Brachyptera risi. Next base: position 16,022,902 of record OZ023334.1, read on the forward strand.
TGAAATATCGTAATATATCATTCATGACTTCATATAACACAGATCTTCTAATGAACTGCTGAGGTCAAGAAGTGTTCCGAATTGAACGACGATTTGGTGATATACTTTGTGAGATCTTATAATGAGTATTCATCTATGAATTTGTGAGAAAAATAATGTGTAAATATATATATATATATATATATATATATATATATATATATATATATATATATAATATATATATATATATATATATATATATATATATATATATATATATATATATATATATATATATATATATATATATATTTATTGGAAAACAAAAGTTAGAAACATTACAATAAAGACCTGGTATTACCAAGTCTAGTTGGCCTTTATCTGACAGTTCAAACTTGTTATCACCATGGTTACCTGTGTTATTTGTTTTCACCAACTCTCAGATAAATACTGACTGGACTTGATAATACTGAGCCTAAATCGTTTAGAAGTATTCAAAAATTGACCATTGTAGATCGTCCGCCCTCGTGATGTCACAAAATATAAAAACCAATCAAGTGAACAGTGAAGCATGGGAAATAGGGAAATAGTCAATCAAGGTATCTAAAATTTACCCTGTTTCGTATAAGTCACGCCCATCTACAATGGTCAATTGCATCAAATGTATAAGACCCAATCTTTGATTCTGTATCACATTTCGCTGGTAAGATTGTGTTAATGAAACTTATACAATCCAAATGAAAAAATTATAGTGAACTTTTCATTTTTCGATTCTCACTGGGTGTTGAAAAAATAAATCTACTCATTCTTTATAATGATATTTCTTTATATCTCAATGTCTAATTATACATGTTGAACAAGTCTGATGTAATAAGTGTGTTGTAATTGAATGGAAGAATAACTGACAATAAGAGTGAATATATTTCATTTCTCTATCGTGATTAATGAAGTTGAACAATTGAACCATCCGTTTGTACGTCGTACTCTATAGCATTCGGCGTCAGAACATGATGAGAGGACTTATGAGACAGTGCTATTTCCTCAGCCCTATGTTGACAATGGTTTATATTGTTGAAAGGAGCATTATTAGACGAGCTTTAGCGAGGATTCAATTTGAAATAATGAAAAAAATTGGTGTTCGTTTTTATGTTTTTTGTTTTCATGTTTTTTTGTCGGTTCTCCACTGGTCCAACGGCTACAGCTATCAACTTCAAACTTTTTGCCATGGTTCCTCATCTAACTTCAATCTGTATAGTTTTGGGGGCATTATCGGGTGGTAACTTTTATCTTTATGAATTCTAGAAATTTCAAAAATACCTATTAGATTTGTTAGAATAACACGGCGAAAAAAAAAAATTCAAAAAAAATGAAATTTTGTGTGAGGTTGAATTGAATCTTGATACACATTTCTGGAAATTCTCAGCTTGATTGGGGCAGCCATTTTGAAGAAAAAACATGAAATGTGCTAAAATTGGCACCACTCGAAGCAGTTTTCACCCATTTATAACTTGAATGTCACCCAATTGGCGAATTTAGGCAAAAGTTTGACAAAGAAGTCGACATACTATTACTTTCCGCTCATCTAACAACGCGTATATAGCGTTTTCCCAGTTATACCATATTTCATAGTGCAAGTTGAGATTGAAAAATGAAGAGCGAGAATGATTGAATTCCGTTTATTATGGTTTTGAAATTATAATGTTGCGTATAATTAACCGAGCTATATGTGTGAATTTATTAGATGAGCGTAGCGAAGATTCGAATCCATATAGGCCTACCGAAAAAAATTGGGCTTCGTTCATTTTTTTCATTCCTTTTTTCCATCCTTTTTTTCATTCATTCATACGCAGCATACAGGTCAGAAAAAAATCAATCAACTTGACAGTTTTTCTGCATATTGGTGTCACACCAAGGCAGGCTGGGATCGTTTCTCAGAGTAATCGGATCAACGGTTTCCCTTGGAACAAATCGGAAAGCCGGAAAAGTTTCCATAACAATAATCCGGATGGAAAGTACTTCAATAATTAGAATTCTCAAAAAGCACCAACATTCATAATGAATATGGCAAAAAATATATCATATACATTGTGCGTTATTCTTACAACATTCGAATGAGAAATAACGGATAAAACACATTTATAATGTTATTTTTTCACTCAGTCAAAGCGTATTGAGAAATCAATTGAATCTAAGCAACAAGTGTTACCAATTAATTGAGAACGATCAAGATGAGAGATGAATGAAACAGGAAGGCAATGCCATTTCAAAAGTTTGAAGTAATCCAAGGCCCATATGTGTGGATTGAGCGATAGAATATTTTCCATTCTGGATTTCCATACTTCCAAGCTCATCTCACAACGCATATACTGTTTTTTCCTAGTGGGATTTTTTTATCTTCTCAAATTGTGCATGTATGGTGAAAAACATTGACTATTGAAATTTCCCAATTTCTCAATGATTCGAGGCAGTATGCTTTCATATTTCATTCTCTCACATGAAAAAAATATTTATCAATAATAAATAATAATAAATAATGTTCATATTATATATAAAAACATATGAATATTTAATATAAATATATGTATATATATATATATATATATATATATATATATATATATATATATATATATATATATATATATATATATATATATATATATATTCGGGTGTTGATTACAAAAATGTTGTACTCATTGAAGGACATTGCAAATATCTCAATATTATTGAATTGTTTGTGATTTATTGAGCAATTTTGATCCGCATAAACGGAAACCAAATTCTTCATCACGTTACCGATGTTTCATTTCAAACATTGTTGACAGAATTGGCAATGCAAATAAAGGTAAGACACCCATTGACTCGAACAGTGAGATACATTTAAATCAGGAAACGGAATACGAACCTAATATCGATGAATATAGTTATCAATTTTGTGATCGTGAGTAGATGTCGATATTTTATTCTGTCAGAACCTGAACAGTGAATGGAACATTTTTTCATTCTTCAACGGTTCTATGAGTATCCCAGAATTATTTGAATTGATTGTGATATATAGATATTGATTGATCGACATTAATTTCATTCACCGGAAAGTTTGATTATAAATTATATTTTGTTGTGCTCGATACTGTATCTGTAGTACCCCTATTATATATTGTGAGTCTTCATCAAGATTATATAAGAACCACTGTGAAATGTATCAAGTGTCGACTTTCCGTGTGACAAACGAATACCGGTATAGAACGTACCGGTATGTGAAACAAAAATCAATCCTGAAAGAAGATGGTATCCTCATTCGAATGAAGCTGAAGATTGATAATATTCTTGGTGAGATATGGAATGAGAATGAAAGCGAATTGAGTCTGGAGACTACTTTTCTACACGAGCAAATGAAGTCCGTCTTGCTTCGAATGAGACTTGTTGGAGCGTTTCCTCTGAAATATTCACCGAAAGGTAAGTACGCTTGAGGACGGATTGGGTGGTAATAAATCGGGCAGTGATAACAAATGGTTACCGGAGAGAAAGGAATCAAAATGGCAATATACTTTCGAAAAATTGAACGGCTGAGCAGAAGAATTATAGAATAACATTCCAGAATTAGAATCTTTAGAAGTGATCTGTGAGGGAGCGTAGTATGAGCATAGTTATGAAGCATAGTAATCTCTGAATGATGGATTATTGTTATTCAGTGCTCAATCTATCCACTCTTATAAACGAGAAAAGACGATTTGTCAGTCCCAAAACATGGTGAGTATGATGGGGCCTGGGTGACGATCTCCACCCTATCACCCGCTCCTCGTGGATTTCTAGTACTAGCCCTACTGCATAGGACCAGATAATAATCCATTCTTGATTGAATGACTATTGGGATTTCACGGTGCGTCGACGACGAGGTTATTTTGTGCACCCATTCTTGTAAGATAGTTGTCAAATATGATGTTAAAAACCACATTTATATTCGATGCAACTAGTATAAAAGTTTGTAGATTAGGACCATAATTTAGGAACGCAAGGCAGTTGCTTACGAGATGGGCCCATAACGGTTCTGGTTGAAAAAAATTTGTGAATCCGTACATTCATTATTTTCTCAGGAATATGAATAATGAAGAAATAGAACGTGTGTTTGAAATGTCATATGTAGAAACGACGCCTCGTGAAGTTATTCAGGTGAGGTTTTGCCTACACCATTTCCATTTTTAAATCTCATTCCATCCAAATGTCGTCGTTCTGAACAAAAATCGAACCGAGCATATACTCTTTTATTCCAAAAGGTGTGTAATATTGTTTTTTCCTGTATTCTTCAACAATTGATATATAGAGAAAATGCAAATGGGACCAGGAACACTTCATATTATTGTGTCTGATATGCTCATTTTTTCAAATTTGTAGGAATCTTCTGTTGTCATATAGTTGTATTCAGGAAAGAAGGAAGTCGTATGGACGTATACCAATCAAATAGCTGTAGACTTTTTTCTAATCACATATTCTTTCTTTAATTCGAGGATTTGAACGCTTGATGAATGTTTATTCAAGATTCTTATTGTGAACCCTTCAATATGTGAGATAATTATACCCTGGAAGTACCTCAGATATACGCATTTAACGGTGATATTTATTAACGGGTATGGTTGTTATGTTGATAGACGCCCTTATTCCGTATACACACAGGTATCCATTCTGTGACAACACCGGTAAATTCTTTTGCAATACTTTATGAATGTAAAAATTCTTGATTTTAGGTGTATCTTACCACTTCTTCTCAATGCCCATGCTTTACTGCATCTGCGTGTACTTGCTGCTGTCACCAGTGCTGATCAGTACCATCAACGACATGGCGGAGAATATCCGCACCTCTGAAGGGTTCGACGGCATCATCTTCGGACAACTGTTCATCACATTGTTGGTCCCTTACCTGACATTGCCGCTATCAACTTGGCAGGAAGCTAGAGATATCGCCAAGCATTTAAATGATTGGGTTGAATTTCAGGTGAGGACAAGAAATCGAGTCAAAGCTAACCAGTCAAACCAGTCGATCTTTTTAGATTGCATAGGATTTAACGAGTACTAAATGATGGAAACAGACTTGCACTTTATGCTTCAAGCACTACATCAGACAATTACACAATACCAAGACAATATAATCCATGTATCAGAACTGTGGAATGAAAACAAAAATCGAATTATAGACTGAGATATCAACTATTTTCGAGGAAAATTCATCACTCTTTTGACCATTATTATTCTCAAAAAATTCATCATAAAATTGCTCACCCCTGCATGAAACCAATATTCAATGATCATGACAATTCATTCTTCCTGCAGAAATACTATTATCAGGTGACTAAAACACGTCTTCATTTGAATATGAGAAGAAAAAGTTCTATACTCGCATGGTGGCATACTTTCTCTGGGCTCATTCCGTTGACCATCTGGTACATGAATATTCCTATCATCAAGACGTATCAACTGCCGATATTCTATGTGAGCCGGTTCATCTTCAAGTATACAGTAAGCATGTTCTGGAGATATTCGTGTGAGGCGTTAAGCAAGGCTGGGACCAATATTGCTTATAGACTTGAGGTATGTGGAAACTATTCGTAGAGAAAATTCCAAAACAAGTGTTTTCTGTTCTCAGAATATATTATTTATTAGGTAGTGGAGAGCCCATGTTCACATGTTATTTCAATCTTGATATTTCATACTGTGCATAAGTCATCATCAACTGATTGATATTTGGTTGAATCGACACTCATGCATTCCTAATACACTTATCTTTGTCTCTATTCAGATAGAGCTAAACGGCAAAGCACCGAGCGGAAAAATTGGCGAGTACAAATTACTCTGGTTGAAGCTGAGTGCGCTGACCGAACAGTTTGGTAACTGCACATATCGCACGTACAGCGTTGACGCTCTGTCGACTCTGTGGTTCATTGCCTCGTCACTGTTCGGCGGTCTATCGAGTCTGAGAACGGGTCACTATGACAGAATGGTGATATTGCTGTTGATCAGCGTGTTCAGTCTGTACCCATTCTGCCAGTGGTTCGAAGAAGCTCATGATGTTCCGCTTTGCGTAAGTTTCAGGACCAATCACTTGGTTGAAGGCAACTCGTCTAGTAGTTGTGTTATGCAGAATGTATTCATTGTCGAGTCAGTTACTGTATCAATGACTTGATTGTAGGCAACTCATCATGCTGTTGTGTTATACAGATTGTATCTATTGTCTTGTTAGTTGCCTTATCAATAACTCAATCGTAGGCAACTCATCATTCAGTTGTGTTACACGGGTTGTATTTATTGTTCCGTTATTTACCGCATCAATCACTTGATTGTAGACAGCCGTGTAACAACACAAGAACACAAATAATTCAGTGATCAAATTATTTATATTGTATTATCAAGATAGCAATTACCAAACCATTTTGATGTCTGATGAAATACTTTTTTTCATCTTGAATTCTCACGAATTCCAACAATACTTGGAAACCAAAGAAACAACTTTATGTGAAAATTAAGAATGACTAAATGCCCTCTTCATCTCTCAATCAATTGACCAAAGCCATCAGATTGGGACAATTATCCAAACCTTAGCTTCATGACTCATCAAAATCAACTCGATGTCGAATAATTATTCACGACATCAAAAATTGTATGTTTATGGTGGTCGATGTGCGAAGTTATCATCAACCCAAGACCATCATCCCTCATCCATTCATCTTCATCTTCACAGTCTTTTTCTGCTCTTTTTCTCTCCTCTGATCTCCCAATCTGATTCACCCTTGCCCTAATTTCTAGTCATCCTGATGATTTTTTGCTGTCTTGTCTTCTCGTTGAATCTTATCACATCTTCAGGTGTACGTGGTTTGATTTCATATGGTCCTGCTGTACGTGTATTTGTCTTCCTCATGTCTGCTGTCTCGTTCATCGTGCTGACGTATTCTGTTTGGATACAGGAATAGAGATTCAATCGTTGGACTGTGACTGCTCCCTCCAATTGCTCACCTGCTTATTACGGATTTCTTGTATCCTCTGAATCGGTGGGTACAAACAAGCCGATATATCCACCATCAGCCAAGCTTGTAAACTGTGATTCTCAACTGGTATAGGGATTTTCTTCAAGTCGTTGGCCCAGTACATAGAGATAGAAATGTGTTTAAGTACAATTTATGTTAGTTCATGTCACTTTCAATCTGAGTGACTTATTAATTCAGGTCTTCGATTCAGTTCGGTGATGCTGCTCTCAGAAAAAAGTGAATGTGCGAGTCTTACATTTCTTCAACAGTCTTTACGCAACCGATGAACTTCCAGGCTTGAGTAAATGCACTGTGGAGGAGAATTTCTTGTGCACAATTTTACTTTTACCGATTCTTCCGGTTTCTGAAGTTCCCGGTGAAGGCGTGCAGTAAGATCTTCGACCATCGCAAAATCGTTGAAGCGGATGTCCAAGTATCTACCGAGCTTGATGAGTTGCATGCAATTGAGTGAATAATACGATAGCTTGACTGACAATTAATTCAACCCTGATCACACAGCTGCTAGATGTGTTGCCTTCAATTTGGATAGAAACCATAGAACTATTGAAGATGTTCGAGATGAAAATAATTGTTTTTTTCTGGTATACTCACGAGATCCAACAATACTTGAAAATCACGCAGAAACCATACGCAAAACCAAGAATAATGCCCTGACCTCTTGATCTTCCAATCTATTGATCAGAGTCAGTTGATTGGAACATGTTTTATACAGGTTGTATTGACGATTTCATAAAATACGGTACTATAACCACACGATTTAACACATCATACAGTTTTGTAATACATGTTTTATACATTGTCGAATCGATTACCGTATCAATCACTTGAATTTACTCAACTCATCATGCAGTTGTATAATACAGGAAGTATTTAATGTATATCGAGATGGATATCGTTAATTTATATCGTATATGGATGTATATTGCAGATGGGAGGGTAGTTATGACACCCTTCTGGGTTGGCATCGTCAAAGGTCAAGTTATCAGAAAATGTGGTTGTCACGCCCGTTGTCGACCTTCAAGCGTGGATAGCCTTCTACAGCCGCTTGATGACGTGATTACACAGTATATAAGACCTGGAAGTATCATCAACGTATGAATATTCATTACCCAATTTCCAAAAACGATAAACCGACCTTATTGTCAATTGAACGGATATATGCCGTTGATATGAGCGGAGGATTTGGGTGGGGCAGCAAGTGGGCTCGAGGGCGAGGAAGAGAGTGAACTTTAATAATGACAACCAACCATATATTTCCTAGTATTGGTAGCCCTAAGCTTTCATCCATGATGTTTCGACTTTAACTTCGATTTCTTCATGGTCTTCTCACTTACAATAATTCTTCCCTTCCAGATCATGTCCAATCAATTTCCATATGTCTCTGTATAACAATAGATCAAACAATCTACAGCCGTTTGATGACGTGATTACACAGTATATAAGACCTGGTAGTATCATCAACGTATACATATTCATTCCACATAGTGGTTGTATATTTTTCCAAGCATGATCTGAATTTCACTTGATGTTGATGCATTGTTTTGTGTTGTCACTGATTCCAGGTGAAGTACAAAGTCCAACAGCAACTCCAGCAACAGTTGTCTTCCTCTTTTCATCCAGACGCGTGGGAAGAAGTAAATACACCAAATTACATTAGAAATGATTATTCTTCACAAATCGATTTGAGGATTACTCAACTGTACTAAAAATCAACTGTCCTAGGCTTCTGCCTTCTACTTCTTGAACAACCCGTACAGAAGTTGAATTCTGAGGTACGACTCTTCCCCTTCACAAATTTTAACCTCTTATCAAATGTTTTATGGGTACTCAGATTTTTTCACGTGATAGTTGGTGTTGAGGTGGTGGGTTTGTGTCGAGTGAAATTTTCTGTGAAGGGAAGGAGTCAAACTCGATATTTTTCGACTCATGTATAGGTTGCTCAAAAATTGGAAGTTCTGGACAGTTAGTTCTCAGTAGCATTCGATTTTCATTTCAGAACAGTCGAGTCGTAGGACAGCTGTTGTTTTCTCAAATTTCTGGTACTTATGGTGCCTCATTGACGATTTTATAGAGGCATGTTTCCATCACTATTCAATGCCCAACGGGCATACATACAATTCCAAATGATTCACAATGCTATAGAAAATACCATAGTTCATTAGAGTGAAATAAATATTGGAATGGTGACAATAAACTAATACATACGATACAATACGCACCCTGTCACATCATATATATATATATATATATATATATATATATATATATATATATATATATATATATATATATCATAAATGCCCTTGTGGTCACGGGGTACGATAGGAAGTGTGCTCTGTTATCACATAGATCTATGAATATTATGATAAGATTTATTCGGATGATTGATTTATGTTTCAAGGTGAAAGCTTTCCTTCAAGTGATTGCCTCGAGTTCTCTCTCAGTGACTCTCGGTGGATATGTCGATGTCAACAGGCCGTTCGGTCACGCAGTAAGTTCATTCGAGATGTCATTATTTCCGTATTTCTTGCAGTTTTAATTCTTTTTCTGGTTGAAAAAACTCCTTCATGCGCTTCAACCTCTTTCCCTCCCTTTGTTATTCTTCAAATCTTTGCTAATCCTCACCAATTTCAGAATTCTCACCCTTTCAACATTCTTTTAGAATTTTCTCACCACCACATCTTCTATCTCCTGGCCTTCTTGCTTTCTCTGTGAAACAAATTGTATCAGTCAACTTTCTTGGTGCATTCTCAACCTTCATCTACTTGATTTTAATGACACGGACCCAATCAAATTGAGTATTTTCAACTTCGATGTTCGGACTGGAATTATTACCTTCCTTCGAGGTCACCCCTTTGTTAACAATTTATAGATGGCATTATTAACAGAGGCGTTTGGCTCTATTGATCAAGTTATTTCTCCAGGGTGAATATGGTTCTGACATAGTATGATTCTACAGTTTTCTATCAAGTATCGATAAAATTATCACTGGACCCACCCGCTTTAATATTCAATATCCACCCTAAAGAATATTCTTTCATGAGCCGGTCGGGTGCAAATAGTTCGGTGTGTTCTGCTGTACTTCAAACTTGATGGGCATCACTCATAGTGTTTACTCTGTCTTGGTAGGTCAGTGATTTTGGTCATTAGATTAGTAGAACCATGCTTTTCGGTTGAAGCCGTTAATCTATTCTTGTTTCAGGTAACTTTTTCAAAAATTGAATTGAGTGCATGAATGAGTGTTTGAAACCAAAAAACGGATCTCTATTGAAATTTTTTTTTCCGGTTGGCTGAATTACACGATCAACATCCAGGCAATTGTATCCCGACCCGCTCGTATTGTCATATCCGACCAGAGATACATCGTTAAAATATATCAGCAGAAGCTGATTTGCTTCTGGTCGAGTACAAATCTAATTCTGAACTTTTCCGCAGGCTGGAGCTACGATCGTTACATACCTGATTTTACTCTGCCAGATGGCTTCCTAGTTGAAGTCCCTAACCGACTTTGAAACAAAAGTATTTCTTGTTTTGTGAAGTGAAATGATGCCCAATCATCATTGTACGCTCTCTCTCATTCATACTTCATTCGTATTGATTTTTTTCAAGAGTCCATGAGAGTCAATTTAGTAAAATATCAGTTTTTTATTATAACTTTCGAATGGTATGAGAAATCAAAATTCCAATAAAGGAAAAACATAAATATGTTTAATACCTTCAAGTTGGTGTAATCTATATTCATTCAACTCACATCACATAATTCTCAGGCGTTTACAGCAAAAGTTAACGCTCTTTCCAGCCGTATACGCTTGACAATTAGGTGTCATGAGTTATTTATAGTTATAACTTATACCATCGTGTGAGGTATTGAAATATATGTTACATGTGTATCATCCGTATCGGAATTATGCTATCTCATACCGTTCGAAATTAATCACCGAAAAACTGACATTCCACTAAATCGACGGATTTTTTTTAAGCTTGTAAAGACACCGGAAGTAACCGCTGTCGACAGTGCGACGGCTAAGTGGGCCAGTCAGATATACCATCATGTTGTATATCCAATTTGACTTCACATTCTCCCACATACTATACCAATGGGTGCATCCACCATATCATGAAGATTCAACAGGCTCGAATAGTTTTCCAAGTATTCCATCTATTTCAATGGGGAAGAAAATAAATCATAAGACATGAACACTCACTAACATATTGTATGTTGGATGAGTAGAAGAAAATTGTTGATTGTTATTGTTTTTCGTGCATCGTGAGCATCTTTGTTAATATGTCGCATTATGAGCGACTCAGTGTCTCAGTGTGGGCCCCTATTGTAATATCAATGATGGAGCCGATTAGACGAAGTGATAATCAGGTATCAAATAATGGATTTTAATTTGAAGTACGAAAAGGACATACATAACCAAGATTGATAATGAGTGAAATTCGCTTATTATTGCTACATTTACTGATAGACAATTGCTACAACCGTCTCTTATTAGAAAGAATTGGTTATAGTATAACGATTCTTTTATATGAAAATGCCTTGACCCACCATTGACTGTAGAAAAGGACTGAAGTTTGGATTGAATCCAGAAAATTGTGCGTATGAACATACTTGCAATTGACAAAGTTCTCAACGAGAGTTGTGGAGTGAATCGAGGGTATGTTTCGGAAATCAAGGTTTCAAAATTAAAATTCTTATTCGTTTTACTGTATTCAATTATAATTTTCCGAGAGGTAATGAATTGGAAGAAAAATTGACAGAATGAAAATGTAAATTTCAACGCATGAAAATTCAAATGGCAATTCACGTTCAGAGAATACTTTTCAATGTTTGATGAGAAACATCCGGACAGGTTTCATATATTCTACACATTTGTATAATAATGTGTTTCATTCGTGTGCTTGAATACCTCTGATTGTATTGAGTCGTGATTCTCTATTGGAGCTATATTCATCAAATAGATAAGATATTCAAATCACAAAAATATTGGTATATGCAGTAGAGAGAAAATCATTTTTATTGACGGCTGTTCATCTTCTTGATGACTGACCATGAAGGTCCAGCTTACTACGAATTTGGAATTATAATTGCCGAAAGTGAAAATGAGTTATACAAATATAGTGATAAGATCAAAAACTTAATTATTATACAAAAAAAAAATATTGATATAATATTTGTAGATGTGTTGTGTTTCCTCTCACGTATTATTCGTTCGAGAGTTGCTTTACTACGTGTTATATCGCGGTAATAAGTGAGTAGTAGACATAATGGGTTTGAAACATGTGTATGTTTTCACTTTGTTTCCAGCTATTGATCTAGTAGCCTTGATATTATTATACAACCCATTGGCTGTAGCTAGATTGTGGTTCAGGTACATGAATAAATCAAAAAGTTGAATTTCATGTATACATTGACGAATCGGTCGAGTCGAATGGTTGATTACATTCTCCTGGAAATGAGAGTGTCAAATTATCAATGACGTTCAAAATGATGGATTTCTTAGGTTGTTGAACCAGTCCAATTTGATTACAGGCCGTATCGTAATGCGTTTACAGTGACTGCACGAACACGTGTTTCCGTAAGATGCGTATACATGTAATTACCGTTCAATTAAAGTTGTATTTGCCATGATTTGTTGTATCAGGTCATGTGAGGTGTGTGAAATATCAAATGATCAAGATAGAAGAATCAGCTTCGAGATTAAGTAGATATTTCATCATTTAATTTTCCAATGTTTGTGACCATGTACTTGTGCCTAGAAATTTATTGAATGCGGAATAACCTCATATATAATCTACACTAGGCCAAACTGGTGGATCAGCACATTTGATTATTCACCGATTATAGTTGAAATTGAATCAAATCCTACAAAGCTCAATCGGTAGAAATATACCAGCCAGAATAGAGAGACTTCACATAACTATAGTAGGCCTACGAATGGTTGATCGAAGGAGAATCTACCAACCATCAGTACGTTGTCTCTGCGTGACAGATTGACATTTACCAGTGTTCTCTAGAAATTAAAACCTTCCAGCAATACTTGAGTGCTGAAATTGATCGACAATTTCTATCCCAACAATGAGCGCTCTGAATAACGTTTCTTTTCTAAACGCATATGGTTTCACTAAAGGAGACATTCGATTAAGTTTGACGTGAGCTTCCGCTCTATAAACTTGAACAATTGAACGTACCCGTCATATCAATTCGTTCTTTGAACGTATGCTTGACCGATCGCACATCTCGAGTTTGGATACCCACACAGTAATCAAATTCATTCACAATCAAGCCTGGTGCCGGTGTCCCACAAACCACAGTGATCATCCCTCTCGCAAGTCTGTCACCTTCTTTACAGCTATCATAATACCAAACTATATTGGGTTTTAACGACGCACTGTTCTGATGACTGAAATCTGTTGGCGTTAATACCAAACTTGCAATAATATATTTGTACGTCAATGCGCTAACGACACATTCTTCTGAGGCTCAGGATTTTCCTCTCGATTTGCTTCTACTTGTTTACAACGTCAGATTTAATCATTTGAATAATGGCTCGATCTCCAGCTGGAGAGTTTCTCCCATTGTTTCTATAGTTCGACTGATTTAATCTATCCACTCGATTTGTTCATTGGAGCAAAGGGTACGATCAGGTAATTTTTTGTAAGCTTTTGTGAAGAATTTTTAATTGGAAAAGATGTAATAGAGCACATAAGTTTATTGGCTTTGAGAGGATCAATTGCCATTTTACAAAATCATTCATACGGCCAACATCTCATTTAATTTTCTATTTTCATTCTAGTGTTAATCTATATTCGCGTTTGTTCTCTTGTTTTACCAACTCACCTTTAATGCCATCCCATTTTTTTCCTCAAACACATCTTTTATATAACGCTTGATACCCAATTTTTTTATTATTAAAAAGTTTTTTGAAATAATGTCTCTATTATATTTGTTTACATTCAATTATCTTATTTGAAAAACAAATAATGCATTGTTTTCATAAATGTTGTTATACTGTGTATCCGTGTGGCAACCGTTTTGGTGGCAGTGTTTTAATAAACTGCTCTCTCTAGTGATGAACAACTGTAGTGACTGGTGAACATAATGAGAATAGATAACGTGTGTAGTTTGATCCATTAGCAACTCAGATTGATTAGTAAGATGAATGAGTATTGAGTGAGTATAAGTGTAGTTCCAAATTGTTTGGAGGTGTTCTTAGAATCGGTTCTTGTTCAGTTGTATCGATTATAAAGCGGATATATGAATTCGAATTGCTGCCCGGAGTTTTGAAACTGAAGTTATGAATGTAAATAAAACCGAAACGTGTAGAGAATCATGAATGTGTCCCGTTTTATATACACCCGGTATTCTAGTTTGAACGCTCACTTCTTCTGTAACCTGGAATTAAATTCATTGATCAGTACACACATATTCACGTAACAAGGTTACAACTCGAAGCCGAATTGAACAGAATCTATAAATACTCAATTGAATTCAAGTACTGCGATGAACGCGATGACGTTTCGATTGTATTCATTTGATTAAAGAAGCATTTTTTTGTGAAAGGAAGTCAATTTGCTGTATGATATACATTTTACGTTTACTTGTGCTATGCAGCAGTATGAGAGCTATTCCAATTGGTCAAGTAAAAGAGGTCTACAATTATTGTAACTCACCGTACCCTATTTATTCTAAAATCCAAGTTGATCGCGTGCTCAAATAATATTTTAATTCCATGAACCACAACAATTTGAAACACTATCCCAATCATTATAATAGTCGGAATTGTAGAACTTTGGACAACGGACGTTGTTTTTCATAATTCAACGGATATTTTTTCACAAGCTCTTTCAACTGTGTTCATCGAAGAGAAAAAGCAGTGTTCATATGCAATACAAGTAAATTAACTGAAAACCGTACTTTAAGATAAAGGTTCTGCATTATTTTACTTCACACTATCACATCAGTGTACGTGTCATATTGTTGACGATTTTTTCTCATTTAAACTAAGCTGAGTTTCTTATTTTGAATATATAGCCAACAGTAAATTTCATTTGGCCAGAAACGGTTTTCTGTATTGAAATATTGATGGAGATGGACGATCGTTCTATTGTTTGTTGTTTGTGAATTTTCCAAAACTGTAAATATGTACTCAATTCAGTTGGTTGAAAATTTGAATCAAGTTTAGTGGGCCTACAGCTATGTGAGTTTATTTCGAGAAAATATCGATATAAGCCACTGCTCATATTTCTCAGACGACAAAATGCCATCATCAAGAGAATCAAGTACAAGAAGTATGGAACTGGAATTGAGAATCATATCTCTTTTTGGTAATTATTGAAACATAATTTAAACACATATTTCCCAAGTTCTATATACACTCACATATCAACAATTAAATCTATATCTATTGGTTGTTTATTCCAATTATTGTGGGTAATTATACTGTCAATATTCGGGCATAGTCGGGAGAGTTTAAGAATGCTCGTGTAGTTGATAATAGTGGTTCCTTTTTTCGTGATTTTTTTTAAATAATGGAGAAAACACGAGAAAGATACTATTATATTTCTCTTTCACTCTCTCTTCTCTCTCTCATCCTCTCCCTCTGCTCATCTCTCTCCCTCTCTGTATCAATTCAAATGAGATACCAATGCAGTGAGATCGTACACATACCTAATTCTTGACAATGTCCATAAGAGAAACGTGTTGATTGGTGAAACAACTTGCATGCTAGAATAATGCTCGAAAAACGACGTCGCAGTACGAGGTGCTACACCTATTTAGTATTTATCAACTAATTGGAGGTAGAAAGATCAGGATGAAATTGAGTTACATATTTCAGAAGAGTCAGGCATTTTTCAAACTTCAACTTGTATAAATATGTATACAACGATAATAATATTATGTGCGAATTTTATATCGATTACTACGAACTGACCGAAATCTCAGAACATTCATGAGAAAATAGACTTCGAACCGAATACTTTTTAAAAAAACAATGGTAGCAAAAAAAGCAAAAAAAGCAAAAAGCAAAAAAAAGCAAAAAGCAAATAAAAAAAAATTTAAAAAGCAATAGTATTGCTTGAATGATATCAATGTTCAGAACTTTCGATACCATTTGTTCCATGTCCAACCTGCATGCGGCGCGAAGAAAAAAAGCTTATAAGCGAACAGTTTATTTCCAATATGAAGTGAATTGGAAATCTTCGTAACGCTAATTTGACTGGAAAAAACCGACACATGTGGCTGAGTGGTTAATGTACTTGCTTCATGTGATCCGGGTGTAAGGGACATATCGCACACGGTTCGATCCCAGCCACCGTTCATCTTTACAGGGGCATCTGTGGTCTAGGCATGCCGGGATGGTTCCCACAATATAGGCCACGACCGGTTCCTTCCCACTATCTTAATTTCTCCTACTTTGAATACCTTCATCTCATCATCCCATCATCTCATCGATCATCCATCTGACGCCAATAGATCTTAGTCATCATTGCGGTACGTCGTTAAAACCCAATATAGAAATCTGAGAAAAGGAGGACGGGCGTTGTAAGTCAAGTGAGATATGGGCCACGACCGGTTCCTTCCCACTATCTTAATTTCTCCTACTTTGAATACCTTCATCTCATCATCCCATCATCTCATCGATCATCCATCTGACGCCAATAGATCTTAGTCATCATTGCGGTACGTCGTTAAAACCCAATATAGAAATCTGAGAAAAGGAGGACGGGCGTTGTAAGTTAAGTGAAATATGTATATAGAACGTACTCGAACGCTACACAAAGATGAATTTTGAAGTTTCCTAATCTGGTCGCTGCAGCTTCTTCAAATGCTTCTCAACATATTGGTCATTTCTAACTGAATCAAAACTCAATATTTCTCAATTTTCAAATATATAATGAGCTATTTTCATGAAAACTACCGGAACAAATGTCAAATTCGTTAGTAACATGTATTTAATTTGCTCGATAACTTCATGCACATCTTGTTCTCAAGCTATTATTTTATTCTGCCTTCGTTTTACGACACAGATTATTGTTGATCATCCCTGAAAATCATTTTTTTTCTTGATAACCAACTACCCAAATATCTCCAAACTTGGTAGAAATATGTGATGAAACCAATCATTACATTCTGTTAACAATCATTTCCAATCGAATGGAATTGAAATACTTGAATAATGATAATATCAATGAAAAGATTGATTGCTGAATATTGAGAACGAGAGAAATACAATATACTTTATATGCTTATATTATATAGTTATATGAATACGTTATATCCGAGGACACCCGTCCAGCAAATTTCTCCTCCATTCATGCGCATTCGATCATTGAGTAAACTGATGATTTTACACCTCTTCCACAATTTCGCTTCGATAATATATATTCATTTTCAGGATATGGATGTTCCAAAGATGATAGCTTGTTCAGCTACTGTGGTAAATCGTTCAGATACGCAGCGCTGCCTTACTCATTACTGCAGGCGTTTGTAATGCAACCGATGAACATTGTTACCAACTGGGAAAATGCATCAGAAGTATGTCAATCGATGGCGTTCATTATTACTCACGGATTTATAATCGTGACTTGCGTAACGTGGTATTATCGTCGAGGAGACATTCAACAGTTGGTAGACGACTTGTATGCCATGGGCAAACATCAACAGTTGGAGGACGAGTATACCAGATCAGTGCAACAGAGAGCGAACCGAATTACAAGGGGGCTGATTTTTATTTATTTTTCTCTCGTTACACTCATAGCCGGAATAGTATATCCATTTTTTGGTATCCCGTTAACGTACTCGAAGAGAAAATTTTTCTACAGGTAAATTTAGATGTCAATCAAGTTCTATTGAACGAGTCTATGTGTTATTTTTTCATATTATTAAATGGGCCGGTATTATGATATCAGGATGGTGGAATTATCTGGTGAGTTGAGCACTTATAACATGGATCAGCAAGGGTATTTGTTAATTGTATCTCGTGAAATGAGTTATTCGGCGAATGACCATGAAGTTTGACTTCATAATACCGGTCCTTAATTGTTGTTGTTACAAGTTTTTTTTTTGTCACAAAGAAAGAATAACAGATACATACACACTAAAAAATATCTACAAAACCTTTGAAGGCTTGTCTGTACAATAGTGAAATGATATATCGAATCAACCAAACATAAACGACTATCGATATCATGTCAAATTGTGTATGAATGTAGCATGCAGAATTAAACTATGAACGCAAGTTTGATGTATAATATTATCACATCATCTCAAAATCATATCAATTCATAATAAGTAATATATATTTCATTGTGTCATCATGAATTATTCATCTTCTCAATTATCATCATTTAATTCAAATTCCGGAGAGCATAAAGGTGTAATTTTTACCTTCAACAGCTTCTGGTTACCGTACAATGTAACTTCGACTCCGCAGTATCAATTGACATACATCGCCGTCTTAGTTCTGGACTTATTCAGCAGTGTACTTGCCTGTTTCATCGTTGTGGTAATTTTCAACATCTGCATACACGTCATTATTCAATTCGATATTCTCCAACACAACTTGAAAATGATTCGAAAGGAAAGGAAAGCAAAGGAAGGAAGGAATGCAATAGCTCCATTGCAACAGCTGAAAACAGCTGAAAACACTATCCAAGAAACAATGCGTGTAATTGACTTGGAATTGCTTGACAACGTGAACGAACTTACATATATCTTAAGCAAAACGTTATCTCACCACGAAGTTCCTCTGGCATGCGGTCGAACATCAGTGAACGTATCTACATCCAGCTCCGGCATGTTGATATCCAGGGTCGAGTGAGTATAATATTTATGGACACACGTTCACCAATCGTCAGAATCGGCTTCAGTGAATTATCAGGATTGTGTAGTCCTGATAGCTGATATAGATTTGTGGATAAAATTCCTGATGATATGGTATTTCAGTTATTGTGAATAATTTGTTCACAATTTCCACTCAATAATATGAAATTCTATCAAAATGCCCTGTGATTTTCAGTTATGAACATACGATGAAGCAGATTCATTCAATTCACAATCTGATTTGTTGGTTCGTATGTTATACTCCATCACATCAATCATAATATATCATGATGCATTTATGTGATAATGTTTGTTGCGTATATTGTATCAAGTTGAAACGTTTCGAAACCGAAGAAAAATATAACATCATCTTCTACATTTGAATGTAAACGAATTTTCCAACTCTGTAGCACACACCGAAACTGCATTATTGTTGTAGATTTGCAGGAGAAACTTCGGATGATCATCTGTACGTTGAAGACAGAGATGGAGAGGATGCGAGTGTTAATAATCTATTCGAAATAGAGACCGATATACCAGATGGTGATCACGTCATTGATGCGATGAACTGTTTACTGAAGGATTGTATCAACCATCATCAAGCACTTCTAAGGCAAGTGTTCGTACCATACTTGTATCACAAAAGTACGTTATATATATATATATATATATATATATATATATATATATATATATATATATATATATATATCACTGTTTCGATTGCCCCACATCTAGCTGAACAACACCTCAAATACCTCCATCAGCAGTCCTGGGTGTCAGGGTCATCCGCTGTTTGGCAATAGGGTATTATATTTTCGCCATTACCGTACCATGATCCTTTGCGCACATTAGACTAGCCGCCATTGATGAGGTGTAGAAATTGTCAACAAACGTCAGTTTGAGACAAAGCCTCTATGGACCGATATGGGGGATGTTGCCCAATAAAGTGTTCTCATAGTTTTTCTAATTGTTCGCACATTTTAATATGAGTGGGAAAACGTGTGCAGTGGTTAGTTGCCACAATAATTCTGTTGAACTTGGCAAATGGAAAAAACCACATGTTCTGAACACTTGGTTGTAGAACCCCGGAGTTACGTTTCTGCTTACGGGTAATATGAGAGCCGGCTCCTTGTAGGAAGAATGTGCTTTCTCATATTGAGAATGGTGTGACAGTTTCACCATTTTTTCACGCAATTTAAATACTCCATTTCTTTATCTCTTCATGAAAAATTTTGAAAAAGGTTCATGGCTTAATAAACGTGTACCAGTATAGAAGTGAAGGTTTTGGGGCTGATACGACATCAATGTGATCACAATTGTCAACAGGTTTATTGCGAGCATGGAGAACATAATCGACCCAATACTTTTCATCGCTATTCTCGCCAATTATTTAACGCTTGGGCTGTCGTTGATGTTCTTCTGTTTGGTACATGTAATTGAAATTGGAATGATAATAGATGAGAAAAAATTAAATGCGTCATCGAAGCTCCTCATTGGAATGATCAAACGCTATATATATATATATATATATATATATATATATATATATATATATATATATATATATATATATATATATTATATATATATATATATATATGTATATATTATATATATATTTATATATATATATATATATATATATGAATATATATATATATATATATATTTATATATATATATATATATATATATATATATATATATATATATATATATATATATATATATATGTATGTGTGTGTGTGTGTGTGTGTGTGTTATTTCTCTACACGCACCTCACCACAGTTAGTGGAAGGCAAAACAAGTACGATATAATTCAATGTGTGTGTGTGTTTTTTTTGTATTCATTTTATTTTTTTATTTGTGTGTGTGTGTGTGTGTGTGTGTGTTTATGGAATGGTATTTTCGACCATTGACGTTATCGATAATTCATGGTCCCGATTAATTCCAGATGGACGAATTTGAAATCACGATGATGTATTTGGCCGTGATGACTACTGCTGCATCGACACTATTTTTTTCTCTGACCTGGGTTATGAATGAAATTACTGATCAGGTAGGAAATTGATTGATATAAAATTGACTCGACTGCCGGTCAGCGTCAAGACGAACCCCAGAAACAGTCTCACACTATAGAATCACAATAATATTGTTCACTTCTGGTTCGTATCAGGGAACTCATTCATGCACGTTTTTACTGTCGCAAGTGATCACCTCAATTGTCCCATCATTCATATTCTAATCATGAATATATAGTAGAGTAGAAATTATGTTTCAGTATTCATTGAAATAATTGCATGAAATATAAAATAGAATCATGTGCATACATTTCTCTCATCTGAATATTCATGGAAGTGCAATTGAGTTGGGTCAAGTGATCACCCACGACAATCATTACAACGTTCAAGGATAAGGCTGAAAACGAGATTTCGATCTTGAACCTCGATGTACTTGAAACTGTGATTTTTCGGATGATTCCAAGTTTGTTAATCAGCACATTTTTCTGTATGGAACCCAATCTTGAGACCTTTTCTCCAATTGATGTGGATGGGTTAGAACGTCAGGTCTTCTATTC
>OZ023334.1:16049328-16236828 GCA_964007535.1 Brachyptera risi
ACATCGGTTCGACTTGTGTCTCTCTCTTCCTTCCATCTCTTTTTGGAACTGGGAAACGAGCACGATGTTTTGCTTCTTCAGATGGAACTTTGCTTTTGACTACATATCTTGTCAGAACTGGTTTCCATGCCGGAGGGAGTCTCGAACTATCATCTCGGCTGTTTAAATTTAGAGGTCGTTTCTCCAATTCAATGGATTCTCCAATTTTTCTTTGTAAGCATCTTTCTTGGATATTCAGCACTCTCGTCCCTTCAAAATCTATAGCGTGGCCATATTCTCCTTTGTGTTGGGCAAGTGACGATGTGATGATTGCCCACTTAACATCTCGCTCATGCTCTGACATTCTTATTGAGATTTTTCTGCCAGTCTCTCCAACGTAAGTCTGCGAACATTCTCCGCAAGGAATCTCATAAATACCCGCGTTCTCAAGTGGTATCCTATCTTTTACACTCCTCAAAACGTTCTCAATTTTATTTACCGTTGTAAAAACCGTTTTCACATCATACTGTTTTAATATCCGGCTTATTCTGTCCGTTGTATTCCTTACATATGGCAAAATAGCGATAGGAACCGACTCTGCTACCGTTTCCGTGGCGTTGGCGTCTTCCGTCGATGTAACTGTCTTCGAAATTGTCTTCACCTCTCGGTTAAACGCTTTCTTGATGTACGAATCGTTGTAACCATTTAGCCGAAGAGCCTTCTCTAGAATTACCATTTCGCCTTTTCTACTATATTCATCCGAGAGTCTGACTGAGCGAGTAAAGAGTGTATTTGCAACTGATAATAGTTGTGTAGGGTGATGATGTGAAGATGCATGTAGGTAACGGTTGGTATGCGTACTTTTCCTATACACACTGTGTCCCAAACTCCCATCCTCTCTCCTCGTCACGCAAACATCCAGGAACGGAAGACTTCTATTGGACTCTAATTCCATAGTGAACTGAATCTTGCTGTGCATACTGTTCAAATGTGCTAGAAAATCCTTCAACTTTTCTTCTCCATACCTCCAAATCACAAATATATCATCAATATAACGCCTCCATAGTACAGGTTGGAGCTCTGCCTTCTTCAAAACTCTCACTTCGAAATCCTCTAAAAATAGATTCGCTATTATCGGCGATAAAGGTGAACCCATGGGTGCCCCATCAATCTGATTGTAAAAATGGTTATCATACATGAAGTATGTCGACATCAAACAGTGTTTAGTTAGTGACAGGATATCTTCAGGGATACTATGGTTGTTTCTTATAACTTCTAGTGCCTCTTGAACTGGAATATTGGTGAATAAAGACACTATATCAAAACTCACTAGAATATCGTTCACTTCTACTTTTATTCCTTTGAGAAGGTCAACAAAATCATTAGAATTTTTGATATAAGACTCCATTTTCTCTGCCAGTGGTTGCATACATTTAGCAAGGTGACGAGCTAATGCTTGTGTTGGAGAATTTACTGCACTCACAATCGGTCTTAATGGAACATCCACTTTATGAATCTTGGGTAGTCCATAGAAACGAGGAACACGTGATGAATTTTCACGGGGCATCACCGAATTGAGCACATCTTTGTCTAAATTTGAGAGTTTTATCAAAGTTCTAGTCTTTTTCTCTAAGTAGGTGGTTGGATCCCTTGGTGTTATTACGTAACATGGATCGTTTAGAAGAGCTAACATTTTGTTTTTATACTCTTCTGTATCCATTACCACCGTAGCGTTACCTTTATCAGCTTTTAATACTACTATGTCCTTATTGGCATTCAGCTCTTTCAACGCTTTAATCTCTTCGTTAGAAACATTACTAATGGGAGGTTTAGCACGACGTAAAACAAACGAAACATCCTGCCGTAAAGATTCGGCTTTGTCTTTTGGAAGTCGGATAATTGCAGACTCTATACCACTTATAATGTCCTCTACTGGAATACGTTTAGGTGCCATAGCAAAATTAAAACCCTTAGTCAATAATTTGAGGGCTGCAACATTTAGAGTATGACTGGACTTGTTATATACCCTACACAACTATTATCAGTTGCAAATACACTCTTTACTCGCTCAGTCAGACTCTCGGATGAATATAGTAGAAAAGGCGAAATGGTAATTCTAGAGAAGGCTCTTCGGCTAAATGGTTACAACGATTCGTACATCAAGAAAGCGTTTAACCGAGAGGTGAAGACAATTTCGAAGACAGTTACATCGACGGAAGACGCCAACGCCACGGAAACGGTAGCAGAGTCGGTTCCTATCGCTATTTTGCCATATGTAAGGAATACAACGGACAGAATAAGCCGGATATTAAAACAGTATGATGTGAAAACGGTTTTTACAACGGTAAATAAAATTGAGAACGTTTTGAGGAGTGTAAAAGATAGGATACCACTTGAGAACGCGGGTATTTATGAGATTCCTTGCGGAGAATGTTCGCAGACTTACGTTGGAGAGACTGGCAGAAAAATCTCAATAAGAATGTCAGAGCATGAGCGAGATGTTAAGTGGGCAATCATCACATCGTCACTTGCCCAACACAAAGGAGAATATGGCCACGCTATAGATTTTGAAGGGACGAGAGTGCTGAATATCCAAGAAAGATGCTTACAAAGAAAAATTGGAGAATCCATTGAATTGGAGAAACGACCTCTAAATTTAAACAGCCGAGATGATAGTTCGAGACTCCCTCCGGCATGGAAACCAGTTCTGACAAGATATGTAGTCAAAAGCAAAGTTCCATCTGAAGAAGCAAAACATCGTGCTCGTTTCCCAGTTCCAAAAAGAGATAGAAGGAAGAGAGAGACACAAGTCGAACCGATGTCAGCTCCCTTGACGAGAAGTAAAACTGCGAGGAAGAAAGTTTCGTCAAAATGCTGATGTTTTGCAGCAACTAAATCACACTCAATTTTTATTCGTATTTTATTCACGCATTTATTGTTTTCTTCTTTCTTTTACACTTTTACTTCTTCTTAGGAATATCTAGACCAGAATTTTCGACTTTCATGCCAAAAAACAGTACAGTTATATATTTTTTAAAGTGTTTGATATTTCATACGCAGAAGGCTCTGGTTTTTTATCGGCATATTGGAGCGATATTTGTTAACGGCTTGTTGGATCAGGATTTGTATTATTAATTGTTTTTGTTTACCTTTTCTATCATCAAGTATTGTTATTGGCATTGGAATAGAAAATTCTGTTTTGCAGTTCATTTTGTGCCTGTGACCAGGGTGTGTGCGAACACATCGAAACGTTAGGCTTCTTTATTATTTTATTTAATTTTAAAATAAATAAAGCCCTTACTTGATCAACCAGAAATTTTATCTTTATCATAATTATGGATCAAGGAATCAACTTCAATCATACCATTTATATATATATATATATATATATATATATATATATATATATATATATATATATATATATATATATATATATATATTCATTCACTCATCTCACCTGATCGGTTGAAATACATTGGATGAGGTGGAATAAATGAATATGTACCGGTAAAGTGGGGTGACTTTGACCCCCTGGTGTGACTGTCCTTCCGTTGGAGATAGTTTCAAACTGCTACAAATAAAAAAAAAAAAAATATCGTATCTATTTTGATACGTATTTTGATTCTGATATGTATCTATTGAGATACCAAAAAAATGGATACGATCAAATTAAAACATTTTCATTTGTAGCAGTTTGAAACTTTTTCCAACAAAAGGGCAAAGTCACACCAGGGGATCAAAGTCACCCCACTTTACAGATTTATCATTCATAGATGATTTCTTCCATGACTCGTCAAATTCTTCATATTCTTCATGTATATTATCGAAGTGTCTATAGTTACAATCAAGTTTCATCAGCCTTCAGGACCCGAGGAGACTGCTGACACTAAGTTTGTTACTTCCGGTTCAGATACTCGTTGGCGCTCTCAAGCGAAGGCAAATCTGAACACTATTGATACTCAGCTTCGTATTCCCGGTTTGGATATTATGAGCTTTCAGTTTGTAGGTATAGTATGTACTAAATTATTAATTATATGATCAAACCTCAAAACAAGGTGTAACACTATAAAATGAGTTTTATCTAGGCCTTGAAACGACGAACAGGTCAAGACAGGAAACTAATAAGTGATAATTATTACAAAGTTTTCATCTCAAATGTCATGAATTCATAAAAGATACGAAAGTTCAGAAGATCGGCTAGGAGTGAACGTAGGATTATTCATATTTTACAACGATCAAAGGTTCTAACTAAGACATATATCCAATCTCTCGTCAAACAGGAATGTTGGATCAAGTCTTCAGCGAGTCTTCCAGAAAAAATAACAGTCGTTGGCGCTCAAGACCATTTGGCCTTATCAAACTTCAAAATGAAGAGAATATAGATGAGAAAATACAAAAATGAATGCTATCGTGACCATTACAGATCAAGATTTCATCCAATTTGAATAATATCTTCAATGATCATTCTCTGGATAGACGTGAACATTTATGATGAACATTCTACAATACAACTATTCATGGAGTCGATTATACCAATATGATGTAATCAATATATGTGAGTGGTTTTCTTTAACAAACCTGATTGTTTGAAAATAATTTTGTAGAAAACTGCGTTTGTTTATGGATGGTGGGCTACAGTTTTCTTCGTTCACTATTTCAACGCTCCAATCAGAGTTGAATTCCATGACTATTTGTAGAAAATTTAAAAACATTCTTACCACATTTTTTTCAAAAATGACTTAATGATATAAAATTGATCAATATAACAAATAATTTGGACTGACCGCCCTGAACGTAATCCTTGACAACGGTATTCCTGCTGCTCTTATGAAGAGTCGCTTCTGTGCTCTGCTCATGATAATTCGAATAGTACGTTTAAATCCTTCCGATGCGTCCAGCCAATCACAGGCGTAGGCCGCCTCGTGGATCAGAGCACTCTGCAAGAGAAACAAGAATATCAAAATGAGGTAAAAACCTTGTTGTTTTATCAGACGAGCTTTAGCGAGGATTCAATTTGACATAATGAAAAAAATGGTATTATTTTTTGTGGTTTTTTTGTGTATGTTTTTTGTCGGATCTCTATATAGGTCAAACGGCTACAACTATCAATTTAAAACATTTTTCATCATGCTTCCTCATTCAACTTAGATCTGTATAGTTTTATGGCATCATCGGGAGGTAACTTTTATTTTTATGAATTTTAGAAATTTCAAAAATACCCATTAGAATAACACGACGGAAAAAAATGAAAATATTTGTATTTAAAAAAAATGAAATTTTGTGTGAAGTTGAATAACATCTTGATACACATTCCTGAGAATTCTTAGCTTGATCGTGTGAGTCATTTTGAAGAAAAAATATAAAATGTGCTAAATTGGTACCACTCGAAGCAGTGTTTACCCATTTATAACTCAAATGTCACCCAATTGGCGAATGTAGGCAAAAGTTTGGCAAAAAAGTTGACACACTATTACTATCCGCTCGTCTAACAACGCATATTGCGTTTCCTTAGTAATATTTGTAACTTTGTGTTTTCCCAAATCTCTCAATGATACGATCGGGTCAAGTATCAATTGTCTGAATACGAACGTTGATGAGTTTTCCGTCCGTGGATCAAATTCCGTTGTGGTCCACTTTCTTCCATTGAATTGAGTACATAAAATGGTGTTCAGTCAACAAGTTATGTGATGAGTTATTTTTATTTGTATGAACAGAAAAACTGAACCAATCAACAAAGACAAAATTCACGATAACCATTCAGGATGCCGCACGTATAATGCCTTATAGAGAATGTATTCAAACAATCTATTATTAGATGATTATTGTTTGCTTAACGACCCCACCAACAGCTAGGTCATACGGGGGTACGAATGAGCGGATGATAATGAAATTATGAAGTGATGATAAGTGAAAGGACGTTTACAAAAACCCGTGCCTTATGCGGGACTCGAACCCACGCCCAACGGTAACTTCAGTTTCTGAAGCGGTGCCTCAGCTGACCGAGCTACCGACGGTGGCACAAACAATGTTGCTGAAAGCAAGTTTTACACTACAATTATCTCGTGTATAGTATAGAAGTTGCAATTGTGTGCATCGTTTTCACACCGGTTTCTCGTACTTCAGAACACATTTCATTCCATTTCTCAATTCAATGCTTGAAACTGTTATTATATCTCAACTCTGAAGATTCATTCACAATTCTCCTGGAGTCTGCACGAGGTTTATTTCAATTGCACACATTCAAGTTAACAAACTGTTATATGATGTTTATAATTCTATCCATGAAAACGGAAACACAATCAGGTTGGTTTAATGTCAAATTCAATACTTCTTAAATCAATTGTTATCTTTTTTCATCGTTTCCAGCTGGATTGTGATTGGACAGACGTGTTACATGAAGTGGTGGGAAGTGGGACTTATGCTCAACGTATATTTTAACCGCGACGTGATTATTGTTTCAGCAAAAAGCTATTAAGGCACTGTGCTTAAAATACAAATATGAATGAAGCGACTATTCAACATTCAAATGGTGTCTTCGACATGACGTTCTGTGAAAGGTTGATTATATTTCATTTCAGACAACAAAATCCAAACGATCAGTTTCAAGTGCCAAAGTAGAGAAAAATATGTGATCTTAATATACCGGAAAGTTGATGTTGGGAGACCAACCTTATGTTATACATTTAAATTATTTGGTTTCTGTAGTTTAGAATGAGAAAATCAGCCAGAGATGCCTGAGATGCGAATGCCTGAGATGTCATTGAAATACTCAACAGTAGTTCAATTCATATTATAATTTCAATATGGCGCCTTAGCTGAATGCTAAAACAATACTACGACCGGAGCATGGCGTATCACGTGATTTACCTCGTTGGTGAGTAGATCAGCGCATGCGCAGTACCAGAAGAACTGGGCAGCTAAACAGCAAATGGCAGTGAATATCAGAAGAACTTTGCCGTCGATCAAAGATTCTGCCTGGAAACCAGGAAAAAATCGATAATAAATTGAAAAAATTGTTTTTATTTTTGTTTCAGTTTCACAATCAAGCAAATATGGGGGTAACATCCACAATAATAGAGCCCACAGTATTTCGGTTCATCTTCGAGAAACTTTGACTAAAAACCAGAAACAATCGATGACAAACGAAAAAGAAAGAAATGTTTCATTTCGACAATTGAGCGGATTAGACTAAACGAGTGACAATCGAGCCCATATAACCTATTGAGGTTTATCTGCGGCAGAATATAAAGCCGGTCGATAAACGCTTAGACCATGCAATACGGAGTATAGTATATATATATATATATATATATATATATATATATATATATATATATATATATATATATATATATATATATATATATATATGCTTTTAAACTTTTTTTTCCATGATGCATATAATTGAATAAGGACACATTTTGGGTATATTCATGGATATCTTCCTTAATATATATATATATATATATATATATATATATATATATATATATATATATATATATATTTAACTACTTATATATGGTACAATGAGGACCAACGCAACTCTCAATACATCTTTGTTCGAAGCCACATTCGACTTGATTCAGAATTGAGGAGGGACACCACTGAAAATATGTTTACAATTCAAGATTCATCTTTTTTTCTATAATCAATTCACTTCATATCCACTTTTTGGGCTACTGAAGAAATAATTTGAATTAATCCATTGGTATATTACATATTGAACTTTCAATCATTCAGTGTCGAACCAAAATCGCCTCCGAACGTAACACAGATGATTGTTCGATGGATGCTTACTTGGCATCTTCTTTTTCAACATTATTATTGTGGAATCGAGAAGTGAATAAATCTATTCTATTGGATGGATTTGTACAATCCTTTCTGTGTGTTCCATGAACTAGATATAATAAATGAAGTTATGCATCATCATCAGTCCATCTTGAAAATAACATGCATGACTTAATTGTTGGATTGTTGACATAAATGAATAACTATACGAAATAACTACGACTTTTATCTACGGCAAAAAAATATGGTCGCCGACAGCGCAGTCCTGGTGTTGAAGTTCATAGTTTTTTAAATAATCAAAATGGGGTGGCAAGATCGCCCTTGTGGTGCCCCGTCCAAACGATCATATCTTTCATCCTCAGCCTTAATTGGGGAACAACGATTTTATATCAAGTTTCGATGTTATTAAAAAAAAAAACACGGAAGAAATATGTGTCTGATAAATTAATTTGTCATTCCTACAAAGAGAATTTTGAAGTAACATCAATGCATAACTTCATCGAATGCACTTTCGAGAACACTATGAAGTTTTCACAAACTACTTATCTCAATCCGTTTTCTGGAAAGAAAAGTATCTCCATAACAACTGAAAATATTTATGTGATGGTTGAAACAAATGAAAAGAATGAAACCATATATCACTTTGAATTTGTTGGTGGGTAACTCAATACCACAATGAAAAGATCAACTCGATAGGATGTAATATGTAAGACTTGAGGATTTCAGAAACTGATTTTAATAGAAGTGTTACTAACAACCGCACTGATGTATAGCCCGAACAGTCCTGAAAGCATGGTCAACATCAGAATGAATGAATATTAGGGTTTTGAGGCGCATCGACAGCGAGGTCATTTAGCGCCTGTCAAAATAAGTTGCAACAAAAGGTGAAAAGTGTGATATAAATGTGGAAGTGAAATTTAGATGATATAAATGTGGAAGTGAAATTTAGATGAGAGAACCTCAATATATATTAAACTAAGACTAAACTATGTCTAAAGTGTCTAAAGACGTTATACACTAATTTGTTAAAACCGAACATGTGTGTGCTGTAAAGGGTCACACCCATGGGACTAGGATGAGAACGTTTTACTACTTGTTCTCAGTTCAAACTCGCACTCAAATAAGAGTGGAGGAACGACAAACCATAATGAATATATGTTGAAATATGGTTAGGTTTAAAATATTCCTGATGTCTACCCCAAGAGATCGACATCAAGAATAAGTATCAAATGTCAAAAAGTAGTATACTGGAAGAAGATGATTGCACAAACAACGTCATCTTGATCAGACATGTATATGTCCTAATTAGGGCAGTTTGAAAAATGATACTGGTAACACGACGACTTCATCGTCTCACGCAAACAACGATGCAGATCCACGAGCATGTCAAATGAGATCCAATAGGTTCGATAATCTTAGAAAGCTGAATATGGTATCTATCGATTTTGAATGATTCCCTAAAATCTTTGGCATTGTGTCTTCCATACGAAGCTGTCTCCTCAGAGCAGTATATTTCTGACACTCGAGTAATATGTGTCGAACAGTTAAAATCTCGTTACAAATCTCACATCTAGGGACGATTTTATCGGGGGTGAAGAGATAGGAATGGGTTAAAAGTGTGTGTCCCACTCGCAGACGAGTGAGAACTACTTCCTCCCTCCGTGAACCTCGGATTGAAGATTCCCAAGCACTAACAGTAGGCTTTATTTCTTTCAGCTTGTTGTTGGTCTCCCTGTCCCACTCTTTTTGGAAACGAGATTTGAAAAGTAGTTTGAAATACGCCTTGAAATCATTGATAGGTACTCTCGGGTTATCAATATCTTCTTTCTCCGTCGCTTCTTTGGCAGCCGTGTCCGCCAACTCATTACCACCAATCCCCACGTGTCCAGGTACCCAGCAGAACACTACACTGACATCCTGCGAGGCAAGGGCGGTCAGGAGTGTCTGCACTTTCTGGACCAGATGGTGAGTTGGAAAGATCTGAGTAAGGGCTTGGAGTGCACTCAAAGAATCGGAACAGATCAGGAAGCACTTCTCAGATCGTTGTTGAATGTGCTGTAAAGAGGTGACAATTACAAACAACTCGGCTGTATAAACGCTACTCATCGAACCTAATCTAAAACTAACAGTGGAGGATTCGCTGACGAATGCGCAGCCAACTTTGCCGTTCAGTTTCGATCCGTCCGTGTAGTATCTAATATGTCCGGGGTAGAGTGTGCAGAGCTCTAGGTATTTTTGCTTATACTCTTCTGCACTCGTGCTTGCCTTCCTACTTGATGACAAGTTCATCAAGCACTCCGGACGTGGAGCCAACCAAGGGGCGGTATCACTGAATTGGATTTGATAGACTCGAGGGTATACAAATGACTCTTCGACCAAAATATGATTCAAACGAATTCCAGTTGGTATGGTGGCAGATGGTTTCGATTCATAGAGAGCATGAAATCTAGGATTGATAACTGATTGGTAGGTGGGATGATGCTTACTGCAGAATAATTTCGAAGCGTATGAGCAAAGTAGATATGCACGTCGACTCTTCAACGAGGGCTCGCCAGCCTCGCAATACAGGCTCTCCACCCGACTGGTACGGAGTGCTCCTATGGCCAGTCGGATGCCCGTGTTGTGAACTGTATTGAGTGGCTTCACGTAGCTCTCTCGTGCCGAGTCGTACACAACACTACCATAATCCAATTCGGAACGTATTAATGCTCGGTAAAGCCGCAGCATCGTGGTGCGATCCGCTCCCCATTTGGTACCACTAAGATAACGGAGAAGGTTAAGTGATTTGAAGCACTTGAGTCTGAGTTGCGAAATGTGAGATTTCCAGTTCAACTTCACGTCAAACATCAGCCCTAGGAACTTTGTCGATTCTGCGAATGGGAGAAGTTCTCTACGGAGATATATATCTGGGTCAGGGTGCAGGCCTCTCAGACGAGAGAAACGCATGCACGTTGATTTTGATGTAGAAAACCTGAATCCAGTTTCATCTTCTCATGCTTCCAGTTTCCTAATTGCAAGTTGGATTTGGCGAGAGGCCGTTGTACTTCTCGCTGACTTACTGAATATAGCCAAGTCGTCGACAAATAAGGAACAAGTGATAGAAGATGGAACGCTTCGAACGATACCATTTATAGCGATGGCGAACAAAGTAACACTGAGGACAGAACCCTGTGGTACACCGTTCACTTGGATGAAATCATCCGACAACACATTACCAACTCGTACCTTGAAACGTCGGTTGGTCATGAAATTACAGACAAAATTAGGAAGATGGCCTCTGAAACCCCATTGTGACAAGGTTTTCAATATGTTGAAGCGCCAGGTAGTATCGAATGCCTTCTCGAGGTCGAAAAATACAGCTATCACTTCCTGCTTCGTAAGAAAAGCTTCTTGTATGAAGCTTTCCATACGAATAAGATGATCCAAAGTATTTCTATTTTTTCTGAATCCAGACTGTACTGTGCAAAGGAGGTTTTTTCGTTCCAACCACCAAACGAGGCGGTTGTTCAACATCCTTTCCATCACTTTACACAGACAGCTGGTCAGTGATATAGGTCTATAGCTTGATGGTGAATGCTTATCCTTAGATGGTTTCAAGATCGGTACCTGGATAGCTTGTCTCCAAGAATCAGGGAAAGTATCGGTTGAATAGATATGGTTGAACAGGTTGAGAAGGTCATTCAAAGCGGCAACTGGCAGGTGTTTCAAGAACTGATTGTGTATTCCATCAATCCCCGGTGCTGTGTCTCTTGCGCACGTTATCGCGTTCTCCAACTCCCATACACTAAACGGCACGTTATACACCTCGTTGTTCGCAGAAGAGAAATCTAATCTTCTACATTCTGCAGCACGTTTGTGTATCTGGAACGATGCCGAGTAGTGGTGAGAGCTAGAGACGTCCGAGAAATAGGACCCGATAACATTAGCTATTTCCTGTGGCTCGGTAATTAGACTACCATCCTTGTTCAACCCAGATATACAAGATGATTTGAATTTGCCGTCTATCTTCCTCACTCTATTCCACACTTTGGTGAGGGGTGTGTGAGTATTAATGGATGAGATGTAAGAATTCCATGAGGCTTTTTTCGAAGTCTTAATGATGAAACGAGCCCTTGCTCGGAGTTTCCGGAATGCCATAAGGTTGATATTGGTTGGGTATTTCCGGAAAATTCGAAGGGCTTGTTTCCTCTTACGGATCGCCACCTTACATTCCTCGTTCCACCAGGGAACAGGTATGTGGCGTTGGTTGGTTGACGTAAGAGGAATGCTGTCTTTCGCGGCGGCAATAATCACCTCTGTCACATGCTCAGTCCTACTATCAGTATCATGGATGTTATTCGAGTTCTTCAAATCAACACGCTTTGTGAAAAGGCTCCAGTTCGCGCGGCGCAAGTTCCACTGCGCACACCGCAAGGGCCGTTGATGAGAATCTACTCTCAAGATGAGTGGGTAGTGGTCGCTACCACACAGATCTGAGTGAACGGAGAAATTGAAAAGAGGTGCGACAGATGGGGTGCAGACACAAAGATCGATCGCTGAAAACGTACCGTTGAAAGCATTAAACCTTGTTTTCTCTCCATTGTTGAGAATAATCAAGTCGTTGTCGTTGAAAAATTGCTCAAAAAGGCGTCCTCTGCCGTTACTATCCACCATTGTGTCACCCCACAAGTTATTGTGGGCATTTAGGTCACCTAGAATAACATAGGGACGTGGAAGCTGTGACACAAGGTTATCCAGATTTATTCTAGTAACTGGAGCCCATTCAGGTAAGTAAATATTACAGAAGGTAACAGGCTGAGGAAGAGCAATTCTGACTGCCACTGCCTGTAGTGGTGTTGTTAGCGGCAGTGGACTTACGTGACAGCTGTCGTGGACAGCTGTGGCTACTCCCCCATGGGCTCTGTTACCTGTCAAGTCATCGAAACGATAGAAACTATAATTACGTATCAATGGAGAGTCACAAGGTTTGAAGTGCGTTTCTTGAAAAAAGAAACATATCGGTTTAATGTTTGATGTCAATAGCTTGATTTCTTCTCTGTGCCTGTTGAAACCATTGCAGTTCCATTTTATTAGAGCCATTTTGTGTAGATGATGTTCTTGTTTACTTTAAATGTAGATAGAGTTACCTAAGACCAGCTTAGGTTACTACAGATTTCAAGTTCTTTTTAGATAAAAGGATTTCCCCTCAGAGGATTTTGCGGGAATGCCGAGCTCTGCGGCTACATCCTTTCTTGCTCCTTGGGTACTTCCTCTGTTCCTTCGTTTTTGTTTGGGGGGTATGAATCCCCGGGTGTCGGGCACAGCACCCGACGCCGGTCGCTCAGTGATGTCGGATGAAGCGCCCGACACAGGAGATTCATCTTCATCCTCACTTCCTGTCACCATTATTTCCTCTACGGTTTCAGCCTCAGCTTCCGGAGTGAATTTACCTTTCAATAGTTTCACCAGATCATGTACCTCGTTCTGTAACTTGTCAATTTTGAGGTTTTGTGACGATACTAACTCTTCCATTCTCTTCTGCTGTTCGATCAGTTTCTTGTTTTCAGCCTTCAAAGTGAGTATTTCTTGCGATTCCTGGGACGTTGTTTCATTAGCTGTGGCTTTGGCAAAAGAAGATGGAAGGGCAGAGATAGGAAAGAGATTTCTATATTTCTGTCGAGCATCTTGATAAGTCATTTTATCGACAGTTTTGAACTCACTGATCTTCCTCTCTTCTAACCACTTACTGCAGGCCTTTGAAGACGCCGCATGTCCACCGTTGCAATTGATGCAACGAGGGCCGGACACGCAAGGCGTTTCGTCGTGCTTCTCAAGGCCGCAGTTCGGGCAGATAGGTTTAGATTTACAGAAAGCTTGGCCATGTCCAAAGCGTTGACAGATGAAACATCGAGTTGGATTTGGAATGTACGGTCTAACAAGTATACTGTTGTAGCCAGCTATCAATTTTGTTGGAACGGTACCGGTAGAAAAAGTCAAAATAAGTGTGGCTGTGGGTACATCCTTTCCATCAACTCGTCGGGTAATACGGTAAACATCCGTAAAATTTTGACCAGCGAGTTCAGATTTAATCTCTTCAACGTCACAGCATAAAAGGTCATTGCAAGTAATCACTCCCTTAGAAGAATTAAGGAAGGGATGAGGACTGACTAGGATGGGGAATAAATTTGCAAAGCTGGTGGTCTTCAAAAGCAGTTGTGATTGAATATCGCTGTCTGTTTCTACAAGCAGGAGAGTTCTATTCCTAACTTTCGTGACTTTGCGAACAGTACCAGCAAGACCTCGAATAGCTTTCTCGATAGCAAAAGGTGACACGTCATGGAAGGTTTTACCATCGGAACGTTCTATTTGCAAAAATCTAGGACTAGCTGGTTTGCTTGATTCTAGATTCTGAAGAACTTGTTCTTTCGTACATTTATAATCTCTAAGAGATCGAATTCTTTTTTTGGGGGGGGAATTGAGGGGAAATTAAGTGTATTCATATTTGGACCCACGAGTAGCTAGGGAAATAAATGTCCGCTCCCACAGAGCCCCGCTTGTGGGAGTAAGGCTAGAGTAAAACTGAAGTTCACCATGTGTCCAGAGTTTATCGTTTGGAACTACTTTATCCCGTAGTCATTCAGCCCTTTAGCACGATTAATTACACCATTGGCTTGGGTTCATATCCTTGTTCACAGCGAGATCGTCAATATTGTCGTGGGTTTGAGTGGTCACGAGGAGTCGGCACGAAGATAAGAATGAAGACTAGTCCAGGAAAGAGAGAACACAGAGTAGCAAAGATCATGGAAGAGGGTGATAATGATGAATGATTGCACGAGAACTCCTTATGACCGCTCTGGTCACCGAAATGGGCACCCACTCGACCGACGGTCCGAACTTAGTCTGGACCCTCACCCCAGACCTTATCGCCATGGGTGACCCTGCTGGAAGCAAATAAATTGCTTCCGACGATAGCTCTGGGGATCACGGGGCCACGCAAGCCCCCACACCACGTCAAGGTGTTCGGATCCTTTGAGGGGGGTCAACATCAGTTGGAAGGAAAGTACGCTCTTGAAGACTGTGTTGATTTCCAGAGTCAATCTGTAATCGTGAAGACAAAATCGATCAATAAATTACTATAATGCATTATTGAGTTACATATTCTGAATATTCAGCATTACCGGTGCCAAATTATTGCAAATCTGACAATATAATAGGTCAGCTAAGATTGTGTGTATTCCAAAAATCATTTTATGAGAATGAATTATTCAAGCTAGGTTAACTATAGAAAATGATTTGTTTATATAAGTTCTAGTAATGAAAACGGCATAGAACAGCACTCATCAATTGCAAATATAGAAAATCGAACGTAGAGAAAAAATGAATATGTGAATATAAAATAGAATAATAATACTAGAAAAATACAACAAAAATGGTTAGCATAAAAAGCAATGAAATTGTGATGAAATATAATAATTCCTTTCAGGCCACAGTCATGCACATTACGTTATTCTGAAATAGAATTATTGATTTCAACCGTCCATGTATTCTCAGGGTTAAGATTGTCAAGCACTACAATTTGAAAACGTGACTTGAAGAATGAACATATATATATAATGATACTCACTTTATCAATGTTTGATGATGTATCACCCAATCGGCTAGGAAATGTTCCATTTCATGATTTAGTTTCCTTTTTTCTCTCGACTCCCTCTCAATCATCCTCACTCGTCCTATGAAGATCGTCGCATATTTTACACGCCTTTCTCTATCGGTTGTTGAAAATGCATCATCATTTCCACTGATTACATCAATGTTTACAGCATGGATGGCAGAAGTTTGAGAGCCAGCATTGTCCAACATTATTTCATTCCCAATTTCAGTCAATCTCTGAGAACGCGTGTTTTCCTTTTCAGAGATACGCATTTGGTCTGAGACGATTTCACGCACATTTTCGAGATTATATCTGTGAAGTTATTACAGATTGAAGAAACAGTTATCGTACATCAACTCATTTCTCATCAGTTTTGGCGGGATTTCACGACGCACTCTACTGATAACTGAAATATATGAAGTCTGATTGATGAGCGAGATGAAGAGGAGAAGAGATGGAACGTTATTTCATCAGTTTTTTTTTTCAGACATGAGCATGATGAATCGGTCGAGGTCCCCCCTTGAGGTTGTGTAATGAGCTGATCAAGGAATTTATATGTTGAGTCTTTGACTTCTTACATTTCTCGATCTCGACCACTTATAGGCGTTCAAGTGTATACGCATCGCGCATCGTTACATCGTGATTGCGCTTTTTAATTAAAAACTTCCCGAATTAGTGTGTTGGTTTTCTTGAAAGTATTCGATTTGAAAACAATCAATATGCAAAACAATATCCGAAATTGTGATGAAATATTGATCAAATTCCAATTACTCACGATTTTGTGCATGTCTATATCAAATGTCTTCATCTCATGACAAGAGAGGAATATAGGAAAGTAGATGATTCTTGTGGCAGGATTGTTCCTGAATATTCAACGCATAATACAATTATTAATTTGTAATTACAATTTGTAATATATACAATTACAATAATAAAACAATGATTAATGATGTTATCTCTACGATTGTATTATCAGTACTGAACATCTCACAGAAGTTCTCTAACAAGTAACCGGCACAGGTAGCTGAGTGGTTAACGCACTTACTCCATGTGACCCGGGAGGTAGTGGGCATGTCGGACCCGGTTCGATCCCCGTTACCGTCCATCTTTACAGGACTTTTTCGTGGTTACCCTCTGTAGTCTAGGCTAATGCCGGGATAGTTCCCACAGTATAGGCCACGACCGCTTCCTTCTCACTATCCTTCCCATTGCCCATGAAAACCTTCATCTCATCATCCCATCATCTCATTAATCATCCATCCGACGTCAATAGATCTCAGTCATCATTACAGTGCGTCGTTAAGAAAAACAATATGAATATAAAAATATATAATAAGTAAAACTATGTGTGTGGTCGAAATAAAATTACTACAAGATGATATTTCTCTCATCAGATAAGTTGGAGCCGTGAGTGATTATTGATAGAGGAGACGGTCGTTTGAGTGGACGAATGAGTGACTGATTCAGTCACTCGCTGTGCGCTTCAGTGCGCTCGATGATCCGTTCAGTATAAATTAGTAAAATGAATAATAATTTCATGCCTAACCTAATACCTGATATAATCAATAGTCGAAATTCACCTCAATATCTTCAACTGTGCGTAGATATGTATGACGAAGACAACGAACAGGGATGATGAAATGAACTCAATGAAGCAATCTACAACGGCCAGACAGCTCGATGTCAGCAGAGTGATCTCAAACACTGGAGAAGAGTGGTAATCGTAAGGCAGCCACAGCCTGGAACAGATCATAATTACACCGGTACTGAGAGATGAAAATTGCACTCCAGAACACAGTGAAATAGCTCCTGAAAATCTCACATGAGTGAAAGAGATCGAAGCAATATTGAGAGGAATGGAAAAGATATCAAAGAAGCTGAGGTCATGTTTTCTTACAAGAACGATTGTTCCTGTTTCACCTTCGCGATTCCTTCCGTTTTGCTCCTATTGTTATACGACAAGATCAGCATATCTCTTACACTAAGAAAACGCAGCATAAATGTATGTGTATATACACACATATATAAGTATGTGTATACCCACACATATATATATATAAATATATATATATATATATATATATATATATATATATATATATATATATATATATATATATACATATATATATATATGTATATATATATATATATATATATATATATATATATATATATATATATTTATATATATATATGTATGAATATATATATATATATATATATATATATATATATATATATATATATATATATATATATATGAATATATATATATATATATATTTATATATATATATATATATATATATATATATATGAATATATATATACATATATATATATATATATATATATATATATATATATATATATATATATATATATATATATAAATATATACATATATATATATATATATATATATAGATCAATATATATATATATATATATATATATATATATATATATATATATATATATATATATATATATTGGAATATATATATATATATATATATATATATATTTGAATTTATATATATATATATATATATATATATATATATATATATATATATATATATATATATATATATATATATATATATATATATATGAGATGTACCGGAAAATTTTATACGGTACACACCTTCCTTTGGAATTATCAGGCATTCATCATTCCATGCGCACCGTTGATTCCTAAAGACAAACTTGAATCCGGAAATGTGACCTCTTTTGAATTTAATATTCCATTTTGATAAAAAAGACTCACCTGAATTTCTTCAAACTTGATAGATTGATAGGAACATGTATTGAAACACCCTGTGACATGTCCATTTCAAACAGATTGAAATGAAAAATTTCCAATCCGAACCATTCCCACGGAAATTTTTATCAATTGACGAATTATTTCCTCAATGACCATCTAACCAATTTTGCTCCAAAGCAATCCCAACCTATTCTGGTATCACATCAATGACCCAAAATAGTTTCAGATGGAGTGTCTATATATATTACTTGATCTATGAACCGCTTGAAAAAGGAAACACACATAAATTGATTCGCTGATGAGCCAACCTACCGTGTTTGAATCTTCCTTGTAGCGTAACTTTGGACCCCTACTACAGTGGTCACGACAATGTTGCCAAAAATCCAAGACAACGACACGACCTTCATCGCTGTCTCACAAACATAACCAGTCCTGTCGAGCACTCGAGCGTTGTGAGCCAAATATCCACAATTCGAGTTGATCAACTTCTCCAAAGTGTCGACTATTTCACGAATTCTTCCACGTTTGAAAAATAGATTCGAGTATTTTGTGATAATTACAATATAGAACACCATCACCATAGCGTGTAAGCTCATAGACTCGGTATCGCCCCAGACCAGAGATACGTTTATGCATTGAAATATCAAGGAATACGATAATCGAAACAGTTGGGCGTAAGGTAACAGATATAAGAAGTAAGATTTCCAGCTTGTCAGCTCCTGCTTGTGTCGCCATAAGCCTGAAAAAAATTAAACTGATCACAGAA
The DNA here is from genome assembly GCA_964007535.1 of Brachyptera risi. Lineage (NCBI taxonomy): Eukaryota > Metazoa > Arthropoda > Insecta > Plecoptera > Taeniopterygidae > Brachyptera > Brachyptera risi. The sequence goes on from OZ023334.1 coordinate 16,068,271, forward strand.
GTCGAATCAGAGAAATGTCAGTACTTCTCTGATAGCTTTCGAACGATATGGAATATGAAAATTGAATAACAATACCGGTACCGTCAAGAGACAAGAATATCATTCAACTTATGTCACATAATTATCGAACGTGGGTCGAACGAATTATAGAAAAGAATGTGTTATCTAGCTGTGTAGGTATGGCAATTATGCGATATGAGTGTAACAGTTATGACATGGATCGTCATGAAGGTATATCAGAATATATTTGTTTCTTTCGTGATATAATTTTGATATCTCATACAATTCAAAATTCATTGACAAATAACTGATATTTCGCTGAATCAACGCCCATGCTCCCTCTATGTCGATCTGAAACAAATCTACTTCGAATCTCCATGTAGTGTGAACATACATCAGGTGATAATCAAGCTCATCTACGTCAAGTCCGTGATCTGGCAGCTCTTGTGCCTTTGGCCGACAACCGGCGGACTGTCGAGAAAATTGTGAGCTATATTGCGGTATCTGCCTGCCAGCTTAGCGAGTCCAAAACTCCGAGTCCTAGCAGTAGTACTAGCGGTAATCTGGTACTATTCAGAGCTAATGGATATACTAATGAAGGAATAGAATGAGCCATAGCTCGGAAATCAACAGCTTGGTGCCGTCAATAGTGGAAACAAAATTGTTGGTACAGCATTTCTTCCATTCGTACAAAGTACCACAGATGAGATCGGAAGGCTACTGAATAGGTATAACATAATATATTGGACCTTCAATCACCCTCTTCTCAACACCTCCCATCGGACTCCACTTCCATAGTGAACTGAACCTTGTTATGAAAACTATTCAAATGTGATAGAAATGCATTCATCGTTCCTTCATCATGCCTTCAAATCACGAATATACCATCAATATATCGCCTCCATAGTACAGGTTTGAGAACTACTACCTCAAAAACTCTCACTTCTAAATCATCTTAGAATAGAATTGCTATTATCGACGATAATGGTGGATCCATGGGTGCACCATCAATGTGATGGAAGAAGTGAGTTTTCATACATGAAGTGCTTGAACTCATTGAATAACCCATTTCCATAACAATTTGCGTAGTTCCAATGAGATGAAATCGATTCCGATCTCGATTCCAGTTGATTCAAAATGTTATACAAATCAACGATTCGAAAGTATATTGAAATTAATGTAATCTTTGTGCACAAGAAAGCGCAATTGATTTTGTGTCTCAATTAATTAGAATAGCATTCGAAAATTACATCGAATTTGTCCTGTGTGTGTGTCTATAAATCAATAACCTTATGTGATTCACGATCGATTCAGAACGACTTCCTTTCTCCATGATCTCTGAACCGATACTTACCATACCACTGAAGTATCATCACATTGTATTCCATGCATTTTCTCTCCTCCAAGTTGGCCATCCTTCAAATCCTGTGAGAAGCCCTGCGATAAAGGCAGCTATATTCGTGCATCCATGGAAAAAGTTCGAGTACCAACTGAATAATTGTGGAAACCGCAGTAATAATACAACCTACTTGTAACATGCATCGTCAGCTTTGTAATAAGGAATCATAGAAACCTAAGAATACCACAGCTATACAAATATGAAGTTAATATTTGATATTCTTGTTTGTTATGTTGGTGGAAGACCTTTTTGCGTCTTCAGTCTTGGATACATGAGTATTCAAACAGAGCCTTCGTGTACACTATTACATGGCATAACGGCATAACTGTCAGTTTCACCCCTGATTATTGGCATAATCGAATGTTTCTTCAACTGATTTCAATTTCTGTCAACTATGTTGGGTTGCTTATATTTCGTTGCGCAAAGTTGCTTTCAACAACAACAACACCCAGATGGGTTATAAACTCACTAGTACTATAGTGAGCCTAAACCACGTTAAGTGGCCAAATAGCGCTATTTGGCCACATAACTATTCTTTATAATACCGGCCCTAACGAAGTGAAGTAACTAACAGTTGATAAGTTACAAGTTAAATGCAGTCAACTACATGATACGAATATTCAAGGCGGTATGTTTCTCTGTATTTCAGCGATAAGTCGGGACATGTAGAGAAACCGAACACGCAGGTGGGTGTATTGTTGGCCTAGACGCAACGTCCATTCTCATTCCTGGAATATTCAGCATAAGTTTCGTGATGAGAACTATGCCGTTCATACAATGAACTTTTCCCGTGTATGTATTTCTTGACACAATTCATTTCCAGTTGCTATAACAAGAATTCACAAAGTCGAAGTGAATTACAGGTTGGTAATAATAGTTTCCGAAACCATTGACTATTATTCATGAATAAAATACAAGTTGATTGATATTTTGGGAAGAATATATGACATGACGTCCCTATCTATATGTTATTACTTTCTCACTTTAGTTCTTGTCTATGAGAAAAAGCAATTTAATGTCGCTAATGCGTCGATTTCCCTCTCAATCCATTGAACCCTATATTGCACCACGTAGGAAGAATGTGCTGAGGAATAACTTCAACAACAACGTTGAATGCAAATCAACGTATTTGACTGGGATCGAGTTGTTATAACCACATTGTCAACGAACATTGTTCAATGAACGGATGTGAATTTAAGAGTTCTCACTATCTTTCAATTTTCATTTCATTAGCTGGGAACTAGAGCCAAAAAACAAAATCGAAATAACAGAATAACCGACTCATCGATCAATTTATGTATTCATAATTTATTTGATCGATTTATTAGTATTCATATTCGTCGTATTTATTCGTTTCGTGTTCAACCACTCGTTTTTACATGTTGATCCTCCGCCAAGCTGATGGGCTATTATAAGATGTATAGGATTGCTTTTCAAAATATACATCAACCCATCAAAATATACATTAGGGCCTCTAACCTCAGAATGTGAGCTAATTTACGCATACAACTATCATATTTGAAAGATTGATCATTTGGATGAATATAAAGCCGTGGCTGTGATCACGAAAACGTGCCGTTAAAATATCGTATAGTGGAAACCGGTGATCGAATTTTGGCCCGACATAGTTTCGGACTACACGAAAGAAGTTGGAAGTGGAAACCAAGCTTCACAGTTGATATTGCGCATCATTGGTTTCATACGATTGGCCACTGCGCAGGCATAGGCTAGCATGAAGACGTTAAAATTTGATTTATCGTGAATTTAAAGTTGAAATGTTCAAATTGAGTCATTCATAAATTGACTGATGGCATTTTCAGGCACGTGTTACTGTTCCCTCGGATGGTCCAGCACTGATAAGTGGGCGATGTCGTCGGCGTACAACATTGAGTTACTATAAATTTCATTGATCACATTTAAAATCCATGTTAACATTGAAAAACTTTTGTTTTTTTCAAATTCACTGAACTTTTCTTCCTCTTCAAATCATCGTTTGTGTTTAAAATCACTGATCAATATTTAATCTTCAAGTATGCAGGCTGAAGGTAGTTGATGTTTGATTGTCGAATCAGCAGCTATTGTGGAACGTTTTTTTCCTTGTGAATTTGCGAGTTTGAATCTCATTTCAAAAATATGTGGCGTCACTGCTGAACATCTACAATTCCAAGTGAGGTTCGATTGGATCTATCTGATTTTTTTAGTCAAAAGTCCAAATGCAACGACTTACTTAAAACGCACGGTGAATCTGGTTATTATGTATGAATTATAACTTCACCATGAATTTATAAAAATTGTATGCGGTTTTTGTCACCTAGAAAGGAAATTGAGAATGAGAACAAATTCAACCTCGATGCGATACATTCAATGAAATTATCACTGTGAAACACATTATTATTGATTTTAATAATTGAGTTCACTTATTCATCAGACAACAGTAACTGTTCATAGATAGGTTCATACCTGAATAAAATATTGCCAGATGATTCGAAATGTATTGACAAACTTTTAAAATTCCTGAATTTAAGTGATACATTGGATAAAATATAATGACTCTTCTATTTTATACAAACAGTTATTCACCATGAAATTGGAAAATGGATGAATAATCCACAACAATGTTGGTGTGACCCGGAAAAACAAACAAAAATGTTCAAGGGGAGTAGCATTTTCATGTACGCATATTATTTTCACTACGCAATATAATCATAGTAAATAACCATTGATGTCGGATGAATGATTTATGAGATGATGAGGTGAAGGTCTCTTGAGATGTGAGATCGGGAGAAATCGATGATAACGTACATGGCAGGAATAATCACAGCATGCAATAATTTATCTGCAAGTCGGTTTTGAATTGATGGATGAATGTTTGGTTGGAGGTGCGACGAAATCGAGGTCATTTTGCTCCGCAACAATAAAATAAATAACAATGATTTATTAGAATCGAGTCGTTTTTGTAAGTGGAAAAAATGTTGAATATCACAAGATTTGTGTAGTTATTCTTGTTTTTGAAGGAAACCCTGCGCTCGAGACAACATTTGATAGTTATCTTGTTTGAATATAAAATATTACTGCATTGGAAGTTGAACCATAGACTCCGAGTACTTGAGGCAGCATTATGAACAGTAGCACCACCATGACATAGGTATATGCTTGCAAACTGCTTTTCCATTATAACGTAGCACTGGTTGTTAACTTGAGTCATGGGCCCCTATACCTGAAAGATGTCACTTTTATGACCCATGTCACTTAGACACTTAGTCACTTAGTGACATGAGTCACTTTTCTGCTCATCTCACTCCACTAAACTATCACTACACTAATCTGGAGAAATCTGGAGAAAGTGACTCACATTAGTAAATCGGGAATAGCAATCGGCCATTTTGGTGAGATAAACCGAAAAGTAACTCATGTCACCAAGTGACATCTTTCAGGAATAAGGGCCATGGATTCACAAATATTGGCGTTACTAGGCATTGATAAATTTCAGTCTCATTTAAAAATCGACTCGCACTAAAGTCGCCCTACCAGCATGTACCTAGGCTACAGAGGAAAACCACTGTATTTAAATATAAACGATGGCAGTAATTGAGCCGATGCCTGATCTTCCCTCACCTCTCAGTCACACAGATCTAGCGCGTTAGCACTGGGCCACCAGTGCCGTTACTTCATGATAACAAATAATTGCTTCAACTATCAACTCATTGAGTTTTGTATTAATAAACTTACGCTGTAATACGTCACAAAACTTAGCGGTATGAATCCACCTGCCATCACCACAATAGGTACATTCGACCTCGAAATAATTATGCGTATCGATCTTTTGAAGCTCGCCGAAGCGTCAATCCAGTCACTTCCAAAAGCAGCGTCTCGTATATATTCACTCTGATGAAGAAAGTTTTAAACATGAATGAATGTAAGGGTTTAAAGGCGCGTTGGCAGAAATATCATTTTGCGCCCATGTTTATGTCCATGTATTTTGCCATAATTGCCAACATAGGAGCGGACAAGACATAGGAAATCAAGAAAAAATGATGAGAAAATATAATAGACAAGAAAAAAGAATGTAATAAAATGGAAAGGGAACTCTCAGCTGACCTACTCTCCCCATATGCCCCTAGCTGTCGCCGAAAGGCGTCCACTCGACCAAGACGATTTCAATCCGTCGTTAAAACCCAATATAAAAAAAAACGAATTTATAGTATGGGCCCTTACGGAGCCACGCAGACTCCCAAGCCACGTCAAATCAAAGTGTCCGGATCATTCGGGGAAGGTTAAATATGAATAAGAAATCTATGATATCGAATCACAAAAACGCACTATGTCACGTGAAAATGGTGACATATTCAAATGTATTGATAAGTAACATAAATTGAACATTATCCAAGGTGTCATCCACAGAACTTACCTTCGAGTTTATTATCTCGATAACTGAGATGAGAATGAATAAGTTCAAATTTCCAATGGCACAGTGGGTTAACAATAGAAGAGAGTTGAAATCAATGGACTCCACCTGGAAGATGGAGAATATCATCAGAAGAAACGACTATTTTCACGAAGATGACCATTAGAAGCCATCATGTATGTCTTGCCAAACGCTGCACGTTTACGCACATTTCAGAAATAGTCTCCAAGGTACCAATTTTCACCAATTTAGTTTAAATTCGATCATGAAACATCCATAGAACATGATGTAGCCAGACCGTATGAAGCCATTTGAAACAATGCCGCACAACAATCAAATAATGTTAGACGTAGAAAAAGCAAATCTTAGTTCTCCCGCCATGGACCCCTTACCACGACTGCCACTCTAAAAATAACGTCCCAGGCTTAGTTAGCTCCAAGAGACCAGAACTTCGATTGGTCGTTGTTTACTGGACGACCTAAATACTGTGGCAATGTAAGACTGCAATAATCTGTCATCGTAGCCCTTCCATAAGCAGTGCTAGGATATTGTGTAGGAGTCAGCTCCACGAATCAAAGTACTTGGTTCTTTGGATCTAGCCAGGCCTATGACGCTATTTTAGGTGATAGTCACGGTGAGTCCTGTAGAAATTATAAAGGGGGAAGTTTATCATGGATTGACAGTATTTCAGAAGATAACTCTCATAATTTTTTGAATCAATTTCACTACAGGACGTCTACGAGAGTTTCGATACTAGACTGACGCTGCACGGTCCTACATTGGTCCACTGCTTGGTCCTACATTTAAGAGGCCACAGGCGCTCTGCACGGGCTCGTTGTTTGCTCGCTTCAAACTCGAGTTTAACATGCATCGTGTGCTAGGCGCAACCCGTAGACTATCCCGCCGAAATCATATTCACATAAACGCAATTAATACCCTAGCTCACTCTTCTGATATATTTCACATTTCATATTTTTTTCTGTATTCAAAAATATGTATCCAGGTTTTTGCATTCACGAAATTTTTTAATTTTCCATTTGAAGGATTTGAAAAATTACAAATTTTTTATTCAAAATTCCATTAATGCGGTAACCTTCGTTTTTCAATTATTAACAGAATGCAAAAACAATGATATTGATATCTCAAAAATTACGCCCGTTAGAGTTTGCGGCGTGAAATACGAGCGCCTGCGGCCATGATGCAATGCGATAACCGTCAAACAGTTGGAACTAAAAAAAAAGGATTTTTTATAAGTATACGTCCGACAATTATGCGATATGAGTTGAATAATTCAAAGTTAATACATCTTGAAGATTTCACGTTTATCTGTGTTTCTCCCATGCTAGAAGTTTGATACCTGATGCCGTTCAGATGTTATCACCAAAAAACTATTATTTCGCCGAATCACCTTCCATGCATTCCCAATTACAGGCTCACCAAAGCCCGATTTCAGTATGTGAAAGGGAATTTCGCTTCCGCTCTTCTGAAATTATCACTTCATCCTGAATAATGGTGATAAAAGCTAATAGTTGAATTGACTTCGTTCGAACTCACCTTAGCTACCAGTATCGCAAACATTACATTACACAATAGCAAAGCTGATAACAGTGCTAGCGACGCGTGGTCAAACACTGATTCAACCTTCTTCAGCCACCTAGAAACAGTTATCAACTATGAAAACGCAGTATGTTAGTAAGCGAAATATGTAAATAGAATGTGCTGGAAAGTTATATACACATCCTGACTCTCAGATTATTATAACTTTCCTCAATCAGTTATTCATGTATTGAATGAACGAATCGGGCTCCGTTTTTTTTTTACTTGGCATACAGGTTGGGAAAGGAACATTCGATCAGAAACTCCTCATGCAAATTGTTGTCATACCAGAATAGGCTGGAATATTTTTCAGAAAAATCGAGTTTGAAAAAAAAAATCGAAAAGTTTGGAGAATCCACGTGAGAATCAGCCGAATGGAGATTATTTCAAATCAAGCATCAATCAGAAGCTATACACCATTTACTGAATATCAAAACAACTATAAGACACATCTTCAATAATTGTCAGTAGGATCAAATACGAAATCACGAAGAGAATGCATTAAAAGTATAACTTCTATTCTACATCAGGATCGAAAGGTGTTGCAAGTTGTCGCTTCATGATCGATCAGCAGGTCGCACTATATTCGACACTGAAACTACTAAAAGGAAGCGTTTCTTTGAATGTCAATATAGCCTACGAAACGTAATAAAGAAGGTCAGAAAAGCGAATTAGCTAATAAATATCATTGTTTTAATATGCGCGCTCCATTGTGTAACTTTTCGTACACTGCTTACACTGCAACTTGTTCTGTCTATTGAATATCAACAGGTAGCAGGTAGGTTCTTCAAATGTTTGAAGTAATATGTTTTTCATTCTAGATTTGTATACCTCCCATAGCTCATCTAATAGCACATATAATGCGTTTTCCCGCAGTATTATTCCATTCTTGTAGCTTATAGCTTTGTAATCTGTAGATACCATTGATAAACTTCAATCCCAATATCAGACATCATTCCAATAGAATGACGGAGCGACATTTTTGATGTCGGAGCGGGCGATTTTTGCGGAGCGACAGACCAAATTTTTTCAAATCCAGTCGAAATATTCAACACATTTCGTGGAAATTCATTATCAAGGGGATTAGATTGAAAAATTGAAAGTTATACTCAGTGCTATTCCCATGGGAATATGTCATAGTATATTCTGGTATGATACCAGAGTACAGAAAAATTCAATGTCCATCAGTTAGTTATTTGCTCGACCTGAATGCCGCGTACAAAATTAGCCGATTCATTTGTTCGGTGAGTGGAATGAAAGTTATTGCTTAGCTCTCCCGATGAGAAACTTTGCCATGGAAACAATGCCACATCATCATTTGAATGCTATCATCATGAATAATCTCTGAAAACATCATCTCACCTGATTAAAGCCTGATGGTGTTTAACACAATCTCTCAGAATTCTTTCCATTTCAATCTCCAAACGTCTTTGTTTCAAGTGAGAATTTATATCGTCTCCATTGGCTGAAGCCATTGTCACATTCGCTATTTCACTCTCCCAAATCACCGGTAGGATTTGGACAGTATGATTCTTGTGTTCAGTCGTGTTCTTGTCCAAGTTAGCAATGGCGTAGGCACGGATATTTTCCAATTTCAGACACAGTATTTGAAACTGAGCCACGCCATGTATAAGTATGATGTCGATGAATAGAGCAGAATATGTCATGGCGCAAATTGCCAAAATACTGTGACATGTGATGAAGAAACATGTTATCTCGTAGTTGGGTGTTGTTTCAGAGTCGAATGGCATCCATATGCTAAAACAAATGACAAAATTACTACCGACGATCTGGACATCATTCGCGAATAACGTGGTGCATGGCAGCCCATGACCTCGTTTGCCGGTCTTTGTTTTCGTTAATGTGTCTGCAATGTTGAACTCTATTGAAACAATCCCTATATCTCTTCGCAGTCTGAGTTCTGACTGCAGTTTGAAAACAATTCGACACTAATCCTCTAAGACGATCAAAACTCAAATAGAAATATGATTGACTTTTTATGCCCATTGGAGCATTTGTTGAATCACGATTCATCAGTCTAAGTGCATGTTCTAAATTACTTGTGTGTGAATACTGTTATATTTCTTCAAAAACAAACATCTATTCAATGTTAATTCCGATGTTCATGAACATAAAACTGGAAATTGCGAGAAACTATCTGTTCCTGCTCATAATAGAGTATAGCTTTCGAAAAAAAGTGCATTTTTTGCAGGCTTGAAAATGTTTAACCATCTACCTGACGAAATAACATCACTGAGAGATTATGATAAATTCAGGTATGTTCTAAGGATACGACTTCTTGACTATCCATTCTATAATGTGAAAGAGTTTTTTACTAAAACTTTCAATTGAAACACTATTCATGTTTTATGTACTTGACGAGTCCGATATCCTATGAAAATGTATTTTTATGTACTGTGATGTAATGGACAAATAAACTACAATTACAATTACAATTACAATTACAATTACAATAGCCTTTCGTCGATCACATTTCAAAGACGGTGTTGCAGACATTTTTGCTAAAAAAAGTGGGTTATTACCAATAAACGAAGAGGATGAGGAGGATCAAAGATGGAGTTGAACTGTCTATATTTTCGAATTGAATTCAGGTAAATCAGAAGAGATTATTGTGATAATAACTCTACATAGGCTACCAAGTGAAAACGTTCAATGTTTAATGGACGTGACTGATGTGATATCAGAAAATATATTATCCATTGGTGAAGATAAGGATATTTGGGAAGATTTTAACGTTGATTTTGCCGAACAGTCTGCTCGAAGTTTTCAAATGTACAAATGTAAGCCTATGTACACTTATAAGTAATAGATTGGAATATACTTTAGATAACGCAACCAGATTAGACCCGCAATATAAAACAGTATCTACTTTGAACAATATTCAAAAGTCTTTGAGCAATATTCAATCTCCAGAAGTTTCCAGACTTTCTATACACCACAGAAGAGAGCAGTGTGTTCTAATTGACAATGACAATGTGTTCTACACTGTACAGGAATTCAAATAATTGGATGAGCGAAGCGAAGACTCAATTACACTATACCGAAAAAAAAGTGCCTGTCTTTTTTTTTTTTTTTTTTTTTTTTTTTGTTCGCGCTCCACAGGTCAGACAAAAATTCAAAATCAGTTGAAACTTGGCACACACATGAACCCCTATCTGACTTGATGCTGTATAGTTTTGAGGCGCGATCGGTTCAACAACTTCTGAGAAAACTCATTCCAAAGTTTTCAAAAATCCCATTAGAATAAGCCAGAGGAAAACATTCGTGAAAAATATTTCATCTGAGAGGATTCAAATTCTCAGAGAATTTCAATCTGATAATGATACACATTATTCCGAACTTTTACTCTAATCGGATCAGCCGTTTCGATGTAAAAAAATATATAATGTTATTTGTGTCAATTATTCAAAGCTATTAAGATACCTATTAAATAAAAGCAACAAGTGTCACCACTTGATTGTAAACGATTAAAACAAAGCCTTCTTTATTATTATATAAATTATTAATGTAAAATAAGGTGGCAGTGATGTAATGGTTTGGATCTCAAGGTGTATATATATATATAATAACCAATCCAAAGATAAGTTGATATGTTCCAGCTCATCCATCAACGCGGAAACACATAACGCGTTTGCCTAGTTAAAAAAAAACATCGCAGAGTGTATTGACGAAGAGTATTGATATTGCAAATCATTTTAATTCAGCTGTAGAACAGATTGACATATTATTAAATGAACATTTATATTTCATGTATGTACAAATGTTTCGCTGAATAAATAAATTATCAATATCACTATTATTATTGCAACTTATTTTTCACCGTCTGATTTCTCATCTAAGGTTCTCAAGCTCAGCTTGTCGGATCGTTTTGACCAATGAAAATACATCAGCCATAACAGAAAGTAGGAATGATACAGGAGGCCAAGTCTTGAATCGAGCGGCTCAGCTCGCCTAGCGAGCTGAATTCGCGATCCGAAATCGCTCGCGAATTGAACACCGTACGTATTGGTAGTCTTGAACAGCAAATGGCTATTTCAATTCGTAGGCGAATTGTGATTACTTCCGGGTGAATTCAAACCGCTCCACCCGAAGATCTCCGAACAAAATAACCAATCACCATCCTCGATTTAAGAAATTAGCGTACGGAGCGCTAAAGTCGATCAACGTAAATACAGTCAACTTCAAACTACCAAATGTCAAGTGTATTTTGACATTAGATTTTGTGGGCGTATTTTGACACAACAAATCTACTCTAGCCAAATTTACTTTAAAATACAATGTCTAAATACAATGTATAATAAATACAATACAATATAATACAGTATAATAAAACATATATACAGTATATATATATATATATATATATATATATATATATATATATATATATATATATATATATATATATTTATATATATATATATATATATATATAAATATATATATATATATATATATATATATATATATATATATATATATATATATATATAAAATACATATATATGTATTTATATATATGATATATATATATATATATATATATATATATATATATATATATATATATATATATATATATATATATATATATTTATATATATATTTATATATATATATATATATATATATTTATATATATATATATGTATCAATTTGTGACTTCATCGCAACAAACCAAAGTAGATACAACAAATATATATAAATATATATATATATATATATATATATATATATATATATATATATATATATATATTACATAAATACAGTATAATAAAATACAATGTATAATACAATGTCTAATACAATGTAAATAAAACTATCAGTAAAATTCTACACAAAATAAGAAGCAAAAATATTATCATGCATTCTAAGAATTGTATTCTAGACTCAGTATTGAATGCCTAGCCTCTTTTAAATTGTAGGCCCAATTTTTAGGTAGTATATTTAATTATTTATATTCTTACATAAAAGAAAGATAAGTGAACTAAAGTAGGACGAGCCTAATCTTGGGCTTGATGAATAGTTAGAAGAAAGATAAAAATGAAAGTAACATAGCCTAAATGAAGTATAGTGGACCTAGTCAACAGATAGTTCATGATATAATCAAATGGCCTAGCATAATCAGGCTTGATGAATAGTTGGAGAATAAAGAATTGTTATAATTACCTTCGTCTTAACATCAATTGCTGAAGCTCGGGTTGGAGGGGGAATGAAAGGACGAAGTTCTTCAATAAGTTCAGTGACCATTACCTTGTTCAATCTGAATATTTTAATGAACTTTGTGTGTGATAATGTAATAAAAGGGTCTTCACGGACATGAAATCGAGGGTAATGATGGTTAGCAGCTTCTTCTGCTACCTCCAAATCGGCCAGAAGTTGAATATTAATTATATCGTCCATCATATTATCTCAATACAAATACTACTCACAATTACACAAACTTACTTGAATTGAATATGGCCGCCACCGCTATCGAATTCGCTCTAAATCCCAATTCACCCTCCAATTCGCGAGCAAATATCTCACGAGCCAGCTCTCTCGAAAAAAGGCGAGTAAGATCGCTAGGCGATTTCAATTTTAGACTCAAGACTAGCCTAATAGCACTTTTGGGCGAATTCGCCACCAATTCGCTAGGCGAGCTAGATCGCCAGGTTTCAAGACTTGGCCTCCAGTATAAATATTATGAGGCTCAGTGAAAGTTTGGAATAGGTTGAATGGGAAAACCGAAAACGTATATCTACAATGAATATATAATAATACTAATGAAATGAATTACTATTTTATGTATATTTTCAAGAATAGATTCGGAGAGTTTTTTCCCATTATGAATGTCAATATAAATATTGATTACAATAACCATACTGATCAACAAGAGGTATACATGAAGTATCGTCATTCTCCAAAATTCTAGAAGGAAATATCCAGTATTTCTCAATTTTTAAATAGTGTAAAACATTGATCAGATAATCAAAATGATATTTGGCCTATGAAAGGGAAATCTTAAGCTCATACTATTTTTTTTTTGAAGGTCAAAAATTCAATAAAAAAACAAGGGCACGCGATTGGTATATTTTGTGATTCAAGTGGAGATCCAGAACGAGGTTTTGCGACAGCAAGATTCGGCCTGGCAACCTTCAAGTGCACGAGCGACCGCGCGAAAAGCTGCCGCGGCAACGGGACTACTTTGTTGTATCAAATTCAATCAAGAAATGCGACCTGCGTTTTGTGACCTGCAATAAGTCGACTCTGAATACGTGAACCGGCAATGGACTGAATAATAATGTCTATATTGGGATTTGAACGAGTGAGATGGTTAATCTATTGGTTTGAATTGAAGCGTCGACAGCAAGGTCATTTTCGCCTACGTCCATGTCCGTGTACTTTTTCATGGTTGTCAACGCTTGTGAATATTTCAAGCATATAGAAGAAACAAAAGAGAAAAGTGAGTGAAAAGTAAGAGAGAATGATATCAAATGGAATAAAAGAAGACATTAGATGAGGAGAAAAGTGACAAAAAACGGAATAGAATGGAATGAGGACACCAGGTTCAGTACTCCCTCCAAATACTTCAGTCTCCAAATTAGACTTCCATTCGACCGGGACGGTACGTGGGCCTACTTGGTCTGAACCCTCACTTCAGACCTTATCGCCATGGGCGACCATTTTGGCAGCAAATGAATTGCTTCCAACAACTTCTCTGGTCTGTAGATCACGGTCCCACTTGAGTCTCTACGAAAGACAAGATGTCCGGATCTCTCGAGGGATATCCACATATAATCATATATATATATATATATATATATATATATATATATATATATATATATATATATATATATATATATATATATATATGAATATATATATATATATATATATATATATATTATATATATATATTTTATATTTATATATATATATATATATATATATATATATATATATATATATATATATTTATATATATATATATATATATATATATATAAAAATATATATATATATATATATATATATATATATATACATATAGGAATATAAATATATTTTTTTTTTCATATATATATATATATATATATATATATATATATATATATATATATATATATATATATATATATATATATATATACACACATATAATTTTTTGGGGCCTTTTTTTTGTATCTGCAAATATAGATGACTTTAAATATATGAATTACCTGTATAGAAATTTTCTTTGCCTGAATAGTTCCGGAATCAATACGAATGGAAAGACAAAAACAATGATTTGTCCAAGAACGATAGTACTACTATAGCACATCATGTTCGATATCCATTCACATCTCCGTCTAATTACCATCTGTGGCTTGTCGATCAGCTGATCGGGTGTTTGCATCGCATACAAATCGTCAATCAAGTTCAGAATAGCAGCTGTTCGGTAATAGAACGTTGCGTTCAGTGTGAGGGTCAATACCAAAATCATCCACCAGATGACAGTTTCGATGACGTCAAGAAGCCCGAGCTTGTGATTGATGAAAATCATCGGTAGGAAGATTGCCAATATGAAATGGTGAATATTATTATCACCAACATCATTTTGTGCATATACTTTGCCCATTTCGATTCATCTGTGTTCCATATACCTGGAACATATAGAATATTTGTTCATGAGTGCTCATTGCAATGATCATTTCACCTTCGATCAGAATACGGTGATTAGGAACCGAATTATCATGAAAAAAGACCGATGACATTGGAAAAGGATTATGTTTCCTAGCAAGATAATTGGCAATTTGTTCCAATATACTCTCAATCAGAGATGCAGATACAAGTACGAGTATAAATAGAGAAATATGTATTCCCACTCGAAACAAAAACTTGTGAAACAGGGAGCCTAGACGTTGCTTTATATATATATATATATATATATATATATATATATATATATATATATATATATATATATATATATATATATATATATATATTTATATATATATATATATATATATATATATATATATATATATATATATAAATATATATATATATATATATATATATATATATATATATATATATATATATATATTTATATATATATGTATATATATATATATATATATATATATATATATATATATATATATATATATATATATATATATATGTATATATAACATGAAATTGGAGAAAGGTGACAGAATTATCACGCTCTTTCATCAACCCAAGTGATTGCAATTCTTTCTTACAGTTCACTCAGTGAAAAATCAGGATTTTCAGCTTGATATCAGGATATTTCAATATGAATTACCACATTCATAAACTGGGCAGCTCACCACAGACGTTCAGCATCTTCACCGACAGCCACATGCACCTCTTCTCCTACACTGATTCTTTCCATCTACTCAAACTTTTCAACGGATGCCACATTTCGTTTGGAAATTATTGGTTTCTGTCAATAGAATCAATAATCACGAGGTTTGCGAATTATCTGTGACTATATGATCGATGGGTAACTTCTTCCACGTCGATATTATTCTTCTCCATGACGAGAACCAAGTTTTTTCGCTGACCCCTGACGTAAAGTGTAGGTTGGGCTTTCGCACAGCAACTGCTTTTGTCGTCACGTGATCTCATTCAAGAGCACATGGGAGTAGATTCAGCGAAGTCTTGTGATGATAAGTATCAAACTGAAAATTCTAAGAACAGGTATTTTTATTACTTTCGAGATAGTGCTGTTTGACTCAAATTGCATATTTTCCACAGGTATGCGAACCTAGAGCTGAAAGAACTGATTTTCTAGCTGGATGTATACCTTTGAAAATATTATATTTCAAGGTTGATAATTTTATTGCACACTATTTCGAAGGTATCAAGAGTCCATAGAAGTAGATTCAGTGGCATATCAGTTTCTTGGATCTATTAGATATGAAAATTCCAATATGTAGGAAACACAAATCTCTCTAACATCTTCAAATGTGGTATGATTAATACCTATATTAAACTCATATGTGGTAGTAGTAGTAGTGAACTCTATTAGCATGTTGCTATTTACATATTCAACTTCACTTTACATTTCATTCATTCAAACACCAAACTTGACTCATTTCTTATTCCTGAAATATGTAGGCCTATGCCTATATTTCTAAATGTACATCTAAATAATACATACATGAATTAATACAATCGTATAAAATCATAACCATCAATCATATGAGAACAAAAATCAGTTTCCAACTGTACGTTTGCTGAATATGAATATAAGTTGGATAGTTATAACGAACACCATATCTTGAAGTTATTCAAAATATCTGTGTTTTCTCCTTATAGCCTAAGAGATTCGATACCACGTGCCATTCCAAAGAACTGATATTCCGCCAAATCGACACTCATGCTCTCTTAACGGGACCCCTATTCCTGAGATAAATGAGATGTTAGAAAAATAAAAGTGAGTGAGATAATCGTTTTCTCACCCATTTTTATTTTTCTCACATCTCATTTATCTCAGGAATGGGGGTCCGGGTGTATCTTTGTGAAGATATTATTGGAGATGGAGATTATTATCATAAATATATATGATTGACCACTATAGAAGAGCGATATTAAGTGAATAAGAACGGCCTTGTTTGAGTTAGCCTCTTTGATAGTGAACAAATCACAATGCAATATAGTTTTTGTGTATTCATTATACATATGACTTGCTTCAACTCATAGTTTTGTAGTTCAAATGATCATTTTAATTTACATTTTCTTCTACTTGAAAGGGTGTATGTAGTGCCTCCATATATATTTCAGATTGTTAAAGATAATATCAGTCTTCATTCACGATTCAATTATATAGGATTTATGATGAAACTCTCCTACTATTATTATTTCTTGTCGACGTAGCAACTTTACTGCAACATGTTCGATATATTATGGTGGAATGAGTTGTCGAAGAAGGTAATCGACAAGTCACGCAATAGCTGTTTTATGTGTCGATCGAGATGAGTCGAGATATCGATCGAAAACTGTAGCCGCTGTCAAGTGTCAGCAAATCAATCTTCACCATAATAATGGAACAAAGGATATCATAATTAGAACATTTGTTCACAATACAGTTCACACTCCACACATACACATCTTGAATAGATTGAATCTTAATGACGACTGGCCAGAAGTGTTTTCTGTGTAACCGGCCGATGACAAAATATATATGTGCGACTCCATTTGAAATTCCACGAAAGTAAATTGAATAGTACGTTTTTGCTGCAACGTTAGTCGTGATTACTGATATTATGCCTACTATAATCATTTTTCATGAAACTGATGAATGGGTTAATGAAATATCAGTGTTATTTGTTGTTAAAACAGTTGCCATGGTTATGTCAATGCAACATACTGTGTAATATGAAACTTTTACAAAACTTTTTTTTCACTCGATTTATTCTCTTATTTATTGGATGAACGATAGCGAAGACTCCATCCCACTTTTATAGTGCTTTGTTTTTTTTGGCACTGCACAGGTCGCAGGGTTTGACTGATCAACATGAAACTTTTTTTGTACAGACAAATTGATCCAACTTACAACTGTATAGTTTCTGGAATGGATTGGTCGGACCGATTTTGAGAAAATTATCTCAAAGTTCCTAAAAACCCTATGAGATTGGGTTGGACAAGAAAATTTGAAAAATAAATTTTCTCCAAAAAAATTGAATTCTCTCTGAATGTGTATACATAAATGAGGCCTACACATTATCACCATTGTGTTTGCAATTCGAAACAGACGTTTTGAAGAAAAAAATCGATCAACTGTTTTTATCCATCAATTATATAGAAATAATAGCAGAATTATGTTGCCAGTATTCACTGCTTTCTAGATTCGATATTTGCTCAACAGTGAAGTATTTTTCATATGCGTCAAGGTGTGTAGGATATCAAAGTCGATAAAGTAGCAAGGGAAAAACTACTTCAACGACTTTTATATCTTATTCAGATATCTCGCTCATCTTGGAACGCATATTTTGCGTTTGCCTAGTTGATAGAAATGGGAATCATAATGAGGTATATACCAGATTTCCGATAGTAGCCATAGATAAGGTTATAAAACACAATGATTGCGCTAAGGGTTCTACGCATGCTGGGATACAACTTCACAATAAATTACGTCCTTACATCAAAAATCAAGTGGGGCAAAAATTTAAGCTGGCCCTCAAATCGTATCTAATACAAAAAATATATATATTCTGTGTATCATTTTTTGACAGATGAAGGATAAAGTTACAATATAATGAACTTTTCAGATGTAATGTGATGTGTGTATGATTATATGTAATTATGCAGTGTGACTGTAATTGTTTGTAGGCCTTTGTTGGTATCAAGTGTGATATTTTACCAGATTTATATCTTTCTATATACATATATTTCAAATTTTAACTCAATCTGACGATGCTCAATATTGTATATAAATACAGTCAAACGAGAAGATAAGAAACATTATTATTACTATCAATATTATTAAATTCATATAAAAATTATATTATTTTTATATTATATTATTATATTATTATATTCATTTTATTTATATTATATGTACGAATGTATATTTTTTTATTCTATCATTCAATTATTACATATCTGTGCTCAATGAGTCATGAGAATGATGTATGTGTTCACTATATTGTATTTTTTCTGCTGACAAGCTGCTTTTGCAGCTTAGCGGATAGCAATGTATTTCTAAGATTAGGCCTACTAATTCTTGTGTGAATAAAAAAAAAAAATATATATATATATATATATTAAAAATTCACATTTGGTTTCGGCAAAGAGTTACCATCCACATTTCAATTCACGTATCATCACATCAAGATCATATCCGCAATGAATACAGAAGTTCCTTACGTCCCAGGCTAGCGCCCATACCTGAAAACACGGGGAAACCTAACCAAGGTCTAGACCTAATAACCCAAGTACGTAATAATCACCTGTCGGCATTAAACTCAGCAATGAATCTATGTGTTTTAAGTTTTGCAGGACTGTATAGACTATAGGGTGGTAAGAAACACATAATTAGCATATACAAAAAATATCAGAATACAGGAGTTTGTGGGTAATCTACTAAGGCCCGGTTTTACGAAACTGGATTGAGCAATAGTTAGTGGATTAACTTGTTATCACCATTGGTTACATATGTTATTTTCGTACCTTTAATTAATAGTTAGTGGATTAGCACCCTAACTAAGATTGGTAAAACCGGGCCTAAGGCCCAGTACTACCAAGTCTAGTTAGCCTTTATCTGACACTTCAAACTTGTTATCACCATGGTTACCTGTGGTATTTGTTTTCACCAACTCTCAGATAATTACTAACTGGACTAAGGCCCGGTATTACCAAGTCCAGTTAGCAGTTATATGAGAGTTGGAGAAAACAAATAACACAGGTAACCATGGTGATAACAAGTTTAAACTGTCAGATAAAGGCTAACTGGGCTTGGTAATACCGTGCCTTAGTAATACTGGACCTAAATCAATTCACTGCACACTGGAATTTACCTCTCCGTTGACAGATAGGAACTTCAAGTTTACCAACAATTTGGCTCTAATCGAAAGTGAGAAAATAACTTACTAATAGTCTCACAAAAACAGTGCCACTATTCTCCCATGAATATTTGAAACGAAATAATTCAGCTTCGCAATTTTTTGCTCCTTCACGCGATATAATCGACCAACTATCTTTTTTTTTTTTTAATAACATCGAAACTTGATACAAAATCATTGTTCCCCAATTAAGGCTATGGATGAAAGATAGGATCGTTTGGACGGGGCACCACAAGGGCGATCTTACCACCCCATTTTGATTATTTAAAACTAATGAACTTCAACACCAGGACTGCGCTGTCTGTGACCATAATTTTTTGCCGTAGATAAAAGTCTTTCAGTATAAACACACGAATGTTGATATCTTCCACTTTGAACTAAGTCTCTTGGGCAATGATTACTTCTTTCCCTTGACAGCAGATGTAAAATTGATCATTATACAAAATGCACAAATTAAATTAGTGATAGGCCTATAATGTTTTAATTAGGCCTATCGCTCTACTAATTAATGGTCGTGGCCAATTAGTACTTCATCCAAGCATTTGCTTCGAGGACTGTGGGAAACCACGAAAAACCACGTCAGGATAGACTATCTGATGAAGAGAGAGTTTTTTTCTGAGCTGCATCCTGATTTGGATACTCTCATCTTGAAAGAGAGAGTACATATTGGTATATGTACCTACCATTATTATAAATTATACACGGACAGTCTTCGGCCAAATAATAATACTGATAATAATTGCTTATTAATCCCAATTGATCTCATGGTGATGTAGAACATGTCAGCTCTATATGTTGTGTATGCCTACAACATAATATAAATATGAATAAAAATACAGTTTCATGATATAAGCAGCCTGATATTGTCCATTTTTCTCTCATTTGTATTATTAAATGCATGAAAATGTATTTTATTTGTTCCATTATGAATTATTGCATGATATAAATCAGTTTCGGTACACGTTATTTAATTGTTTGTTTTATCATTCATTATGGAGTCGTTTTGTCAGCAGTCGGAAGGTAATAAAAACAAATTGCATTGTTTACAACGACTACCTTGACACTATCTACGATAAGCTGAGTATGAAATGCTTCTATTTATGTAATTGGTTTCACTTTCTTCTAAGAAAAGCAACTTGTTCAAAAGTGGCAGTTTACACGAGCTCGCTAAATGCAGCTCATTCTTAGACACTTAACAAGTTTAAACGGCTCAAGTTGCATGAGAACTCGTTCCTACGATAACCGTGGCATGTGATATACCACGTTAGGGCTATAATTATGATATCATATATTAAGAGTATCATTTGGACTAACGAACACCACAACTCTGAGGCTGGATTTGAGAAAATACTAACGCTTTTTTCTCCAATTCCAGTGAGAACTTGAAATCATCGTCAATTATTTCAGGAATTATGATTAAAATTCGTGTATCATCCATCACTAGCCCTCTTTTCTGAGTCGTGACGTAGGCTTCATCCGAATCCGGCTATGTTTCGATTCAGTGTCGAATTATGCCTAGATAACCACTCAAAGGAGGGGCAGATTCTAAGAGACAAGTACAGGCCCGCGTCAATTTAGCAAAATATCATCTATTCGACAATAACTTTTGACTGTACGAGACATAAAAAATCCAGTACGGTATAAACAACAGATCTCTTTCAAATCTTAAAAATGATGTGATCTAGAAAAGTGAATCTTCCAATTCAATTTTTCAACAGGTAAACAACTGGAAGAGGTGTTTTATCAGCTAAATACATTTGGTAATATTCTACAAGTCATCTGCTCTTCACTCCTATCACCTAGAAGGTATATTGAAAATGTTCGTGTTTTTCCAGCATCAGAATTTTGATTTTGTTCACAAGTAGTCATCAATTGTATGAAAGTACGTCAAAAAAACTGCAATGCGCTCTTAACGAACAATTATGTTAATTTATTATTCAATATCATTGTTATAAGCCGTGAATATGATACGCTGGCTAACCAGTGCGCAAGTTTAGTCGGTGCATTTCAAATATATAATTAGAGAATAGATAACAAATAGAACGAATAGACCTGTGTATATTTATATAGGCCTACCAAGTGTATATGTACAGATCGCATTGGAAGTAGCCAGGATTGAATTGGTAAGCTCTACTCAAACTCGTTACGTTTTCCCAATTTGAAAAAAATAATGAGTGCAGGTGTATGAACACAGACATTTATATATGTGTGTGTATATATATATATATATATATATATATATATATATATATATATATATATATATATATATATATATATATATATATATATATATATATATATATATATATATATATATTCATTTATATATGTATTCATGTATAAATATATATATATATATATATATATATATATATATATATATATATATATATATATATATATATATATATATATATATATATATGTGATGATTAAACTTCTTGAACATGATCCAATATCGAGATATTTGGGATGTTATAGTCATGTTGAAAAAAGTAAGCCACGACCGGGACTCGAACCCGGGACCTTCTGCTTGCCGGGCAGATGCTCCACCACCAATATCTCGGAACCTTAGTTGTGGAGCACCTTCCCGGCAAGCAGAAGGTCCTGGGTTCGCGTCTCGGTCGAGGCGTATCTTCTTCGACATGACCATAACATCCCATATATGTTTGTTTTTATATATATATATATATATATATATATATATATATATATATATATATATATATATATATTATACTCCGTAACTTGAACCCGGCACCTCCACGTACTTTAACCATAAGGCACCGCATCAGAATTTGGAGCCAACATTGTATTCGGATTAGGTAGAAAGCCATATAAGACATGGTTTAATTTGAACATCATCTTACTCATCACGACTCTTCTCCCCCATTGAAGCCTGCCTGTTCGTACTCCCAAATAACTCAGCTGTTGACAATGTCTTTAAACGAATGTCTTTTATCTTCATCACACATTTCTATTGTTTCAGTGAATTGTAAAGCCTTGCCCAATCAACGCTTAAGGATGTATCTTCTTCGCATTGCCTTGATGGCTTTCCTCTCCAGTGTTGCCAATGCAGATAGAAACACCGGTCTTGGCGTGAGGAACATCGGCGACTATCAGCTTGACATAACCGTCATACCAGCCAACTCCAATCAAGCTGGCATCTTCTTCAAGTATCCAAGAGCTAATGCAACATTCACTTCAGTATCTAATCTAGCAGTCCCTTATTATCGCCCGGAAGTTATCACATTCATAGCCTTCACAGATGACACTGTCCCGACTTACTTGGGCCCTTGGACCCTTATTGCCGGTGGACCTGGCTATGGGCATTATACCTCACAATCGTACTTACCTTCCCAATATACGTTAGTCGCTTACGGAAAAACTTCGACATCAACTATATCCAATGGGTCTTTGAGTATCACTGACTCATTATTACATGTGGAAGTTTTCTCCAAATCTGCTATACCCAATAAGATAATAGCTATCAATATGAAATATCCAGTAAGTGGAATGAATATGGCAGCCATCACTTGGATAAGCATTCAAGATAAGAATAATAATGATTCGAAGTCTGCTAAAGTGATTCAAGGTGGCGTAGGTTTCCAGGCTGTCCAGATACAAATGCGATCGAGGGTTGGGCAGAGTCTGAATTTTTTTGTTCAGATCTTTGGGAAGAATTTTACTACATCAATCTGGCCGTGGTATGCAAGTGTGGGGGGCCAATCGGATGGCTTGTTGTTCGATTATTGGCCTTGGAGACTTGTTGACGTACCAAAGAAGAACGTGACCACCTGTGGCTGCCGTTCTGGTAGACTTTTCAAGTAGAAAGTATTTTTGCTATCTAGTCGAGTTGCAACTTGACGGAAGCCAAGTCCCATGCAAAGTCAGCTACACTGCACAAGGGAGATTTTGAACATATCTACGCAACATTTATCATATAGCATGATGCATTTGAGCCTACTGTAACCGCGAAACTGAAATACTTGGATTGCTCAGGTTTGTTGTATAGTATTGCCAACAATGAGCCGAAACACACGACACAACGTATCAAATTTGAGTGAAATCTGATATTTGTAAGACCCATATGAAAGAAGGGGGTCGTCTACTGATATAACGAGTACTGATATCACTTTCTCATTTGCATGACTGTGATATTTTCAGTATGTATTTTAGTATATTTTTCGGTATGAGGTTTACTCCAAAAAAAAGCAACTGCATTTTTTGAATGCCTTGAACACCTAGTGGCTAGTTCATATAAATAACCGCATTTTTCACATTTATTAATAATTGGTGGGTGACATTTTATTTTCGTGGGCCTACAATTATGGCTCTGGTTACTTCCTTTCAGTATCTGCACATTGTGGTCACCTCACATAAACATTGAACTTCCACATGAGACGATGATTTCTTTCAAAGAGCTCAAACAATTCATATGATGTTAATTATCGAAACGGAATGGAATCTCTTTGATTTCTTCTGGAAAATTATGGAATCATTTTCAGATACTGTTAATCTCAGAAACAAAGTGTGGGGCTAAATGTGACCAATTATGTTATTGCACCTAGCCTGCCAGCACTGCAAATTGACATTTCATTTGATGTGTTGCAAGTGTTATTCACAAGTGTATACAGATAGCATTGTTATGGATGAAGAACCCTTATCAAACTATGATCGCATCAATATTTAGGTAGCCGTTCGATGTAGATAATTTCGGAAGATTCGTATTATTATATCGGAACAGTAATTAGCACCAATCGATCTCAGAAATGTAGTATACATCAAATGAATATCCAAGAAACAAAAGACCTGAAATTAACACAATACAACTATTGGAAAAGATCACTACACCCCCTTGGTCATTTGGCTTCAGTTCGTAGATATGGTGGAGGAAAGAACCCCGTTCATGCAAACCAGCGTCAACTTGCAAATACCCATAACAAATTTCGAGGCTGATGACTTCCAACTCGAATATTTTTCGATTTGATATCGATTTTGAATTGAAAATATCGATATATTTGAATCAGTATTTGATATAGGCATTTTGGTATCGTTTGCAGATTTTATATCGAACGGCTACCCCTGGAATTATGCACACTATTGTTACCCCCTGTACCACTTTGCATAAATATACAACTTCACAATACATGTTATTTCTATATATATTGCGCACCTTTTGAAATGTCCTCATCACTCCTATTCTGTAGGGAATAGCATGAAAACGCAGAGTTATAGGATGAGTTATCTATGTGAAATGTGATGGAAAGTCATGGATAGACCTTGATATTGAAATCATGATCCTTCCTGTTCTACGTTCTGCTCATTATTCAAATCGCCTAACGATTGAATTGGTTTCCCACTCTGACTTCCTATAATAGCTTTTGATTTATTCTGAAAAAGTACATTATATTTATTTTCTTCAAAACGAGTAGTCCGATTTATATAAAACTATTGAATATATGTGACATTTTTATTTCCATTATCCGTGAAAATTGTATTCTCTCGAAAGAGAATACTTTTTGATGAATTAAGAAATATTGATGAAATATAATGAAAATATTCAAGATGATTTTTTTTTTTTTTAATAACATTGAAACTTGATACAGAATCATTGTTCCCCAATTATGACTATGGATGAAAGATAGGATCGTTTGGACGGGGCACCACAAGGGCGATCTTACCACGTACTCCATTTTTGATTATTTAAAACTAATGATCTTCAACACCATGACTGCGCTGTCTGTGAACATAATTTTTCGCCGTAGATAAAAGTCTTAACGGACCTTGGATAACTTCAAACGTTCAAAAATCTTACCTGAAACTTGTTGATATTCATAGTGCTGCAACCTGTCGCATATAAACTTTGCGAATCCGATTGATCAAATATTCAATCAAATGTGCACTTTTATTGCGTTTTCTTTCTTATTTCTCATTCGATTGATGCAAAATTCTATGAAAAGGTGTATAATAGTATTGTTCATATTTGGTGAGAATTTGAGAGCCTTTGAAAAATTCTTGTTTTTCAAGTATTTTTCCTCCGTGTTATTCCTATGAGTATTTTCAAAATTTTACGATTATCATTCGGAAAAACCTTCCAACCGATTTCTCTGAATAACAATCCCAGCCTATTCTGGTATGACAGAAATATGTAGAAAAAGTTTCAAGTTGATAGGTATTTTTTCCTGACCTGTATGCCGCGTACAAAATTACAAAAAAACAAACATAAAAACCAAGCCCATTTTTTTGGTATGTGAAATGGAATCTTCGCTACGCTCATCTGATTAACTAGGACTAGGAAAACGCGGGATGCGCGTTGTGAGATGAGCTTAGAAGTATGGCAATCTAGAATGAAAGATAACTTGTCAGCTCAATTTACATCTACAAACCTTGACTTACTTCAAACGTTCAAAAACCTCACCTGCAACTTGTTGATATTTATAGTAACCTGCAACCTGTCGCATAAACACTTTGCAAAACCAATTGATCCAAATATTCAATAAAATGTACACGTTTATTGCGTTTTCTTCATTATTTCTCATTCGATTGTTTTAAAAATCTCTGAAAAGGTGTATAATAGTATTTTTCATATTCTGTGAGAATTTGAGAGTTTTTGAAAAATTCTTGTTTTTCAAGTATTTTTCCTCCGGGTTATTCTTATGAGGATTTTACAAACTTTCCGATTATTTTCCGGAAAAACCTTCCGACCGATTCCTCTGAATAACAATCCCAACCTATTCTGGTATGACACCAACGTTCAGAAAAAGTTTCAAGTTGATTGATTCATTTCTCTGACCTGTATGCCGCGTACATAATTACAAAAAAAAAAAAAAAAACATAAAAACGAAGCCCATTTTTTTTCAGGGTGTGAAATGGAAAGCTTCGCTACGCTCATCTAAAAACGTGGGATGCGCGTTGTGAGATGAGCTCAGAAGTATGGAAATCTAGAATGAAAAATAACTTGTCAGCTCAATTTACATCTACGGACTTTGGATAACTTCAAAAGTTCAAAAACCTTACCTGTAACTTGTTGATATTTATGGTGCTGCAACCTGTCGCATATACACTTTGCAAAATTAATTGATCCAAATATTCAATAAAATGTACACTTTTATTGCGTTTTCTTAGTTATTTCTCATTCGATTGTTGCAAAAATCTCTGAAAAGATGTATAATAGTATTTTTCATATTTGATGAAAATTTGAGAGCTTTTGAAAAATTATTGTTTTTCAAATATTTTTCCTCCAGGCTATTCTTATGAAGATTTTTCAAACTTCACGATTTTTTTCCAGAAAAACTTTTCGACCAATTTTTCGGAATAACAATCCCAGCCTATTCTGGCATGACAGAAATATGTGAAGTGCACGTGAATGCAATATGAAGTGAATGTGAAGTACACTTAATTGTAGAAACCTATGGTTTCCATTGATGATGATCAATTATTATTGAACTATTATTATTATTTTCATCAGTAATAAAAATGAACAAAGAAGACTATAATATTCTGTACTTTTCATATTTAATGAGCTACCTCCTCATTTGAGAAAATTAGATAAATTTAATGTTGTAAAACGCGACGTGAAGAAATGGTTTGTTGACAATATTGTACTATGATTGATTGTTGATTGTTTATGTTTGATTAATCAATTACGATTCTTTTCAATTTCTTATAGATTATCTTCTGTGACTATTTGAAAACAATTGAAGTTTCTTAATTTTTCTCTATTTTTTTTATTTTTAGCATGTAAAATTTGCAAAAGTCATATATTGAACGTTCTAAATCTTGAGTCCATATCATATAACCACTTTTTACCGCTATGGTATTTTATACAGGGCCCCAAATTGAAATCCAAGTTCATCTGTTGGATTTACTCCAATCATCTTGTTTTGTTTCCATATAATAATTTTGTTTTCCCATTTGTTACGTTTGTGGTGAGTTATCAATTTGATATTGATTGTATTTTTGTTCTACCATTCTGATTATTGGAGAGCTATAAGACCTGTTTCTAGGTTCACTCTTATTTGGGAATGTTTTCATTCGTTTTTTCCCTTCATTTTAGTTTCAATTAATCAGGATACTTTTTTTCCACCTTGCCAATATATTGTTTATGCTCAGTTCAGTTCAATTCACGAATACATCTTTAGATTGGAGTTTATTTTCAAATTGTCATCCATTTAATTTTGGTTTTGGACGTGTGATTTTTTTCGTTTAGTCTTGTTCTGACCTTGAATATGCTTTTCTATATTCTAAATTATTCTCTTAGTATCACTTCATATCTAAACACCCTACTTCTTGGCACTAAACGTATTCCTTTCTTATACATCTTAGTCTGAACTTTACATATATTATATATTTTTCGTTATTTTTAACCCACAGATGAGCCTTCCTAGGCTTTGTGGAAAAGAGTTTAATTTTATTCTTATATGTATGCTCTTTGTTCTTTTGTGCAATAAAAAAAAAGTATCAATTCAGTTGAAGGAGAAATAAAAACCGGGATCTCGATTTTAGTATTAGTCACATTTACTCAAGATATCTTTAGTCTGATAGAATGTTATTTGCTGATTGCTTAATTGTGTAATCTAATTGTGATCACAAAATGTATACTTTCAAGTTGATGAATGGATAGATAAACAATAAAAAATGATAATTCAAATTAATAATAATAATAGGCTAATTAGTATTATCAAAGACCTTAGTATCTAACTTCGTTACGAAACGAATTATTATTCTAACGAAGTTAGATATTATAAGGTCTTTGGTATTATCATCAACTTGAAGACGTTACCAATAGCTGGTTTGTTTGGGGGTATGAATAAGCATAATATGGGAGAAGAAAATTATGGAGTGGATGATCAGTGCAAGAAGGCCTACGATTACAAAAACCCATGCCTTATACGGGACTCGAACCCACGCCCAACAAGAACTTCAGTTTCTTGATTGTTGTCTTAGTTGACTGAGCTACGAGGGACAGCACCTTCATGTCATTGTGTGGAAAGTTATCATTAGATGAGCGTAGCGAAGATTCCATTTCACATACCAAAAAAAATAGGCTTGGTTTTTATGTTTGTTTTTTTTTGTAATTTTGTGCACGGCATACAGGTCAGGAAAAAATACCAATCAAATTTAAACTTTCTCTACATATTTCAATCATACCAGAATAGGCTGAGATTGTTATTCATGAAAATCGGTTGAAAGGTTTTTCCGGAAAAAAATCGTGAAATTTGAAAAATCCTCATCGGAGGAAAAATAATTGGAGAACAAGATTTCCTCAAAAGCTCTCAAATTTAAACCAAATATAAAAAATACCATTATACACCCTTTCAGAGATTTTTGCAACAATCGGATGACAAATATCGAAGAAAACGCAATGGAAGTGTAATTTTTATTGAATATTATTATTTGGATCAATTAGTTTTGCAAAGTGTGTATGGGACAGGTTGCAGATTACTATAAATATCAACAAGTTGGAAGTGAGATTTTTGAACGTTTAAAGTAATCCAAAGCCCGTAGATGTAGATTGAGCTGACAGAATATTTTTCATTCTACATTTCCATACTTCTAAGCTCATCTCACAACGCGCATCCCGCGTTTTCCTAGTTTATCATATAATTATCCTAATTAAAATAATTGTATGTATGCTATGACGAGTTACAAAACAGCCATCTTGAATAGAACAATCAGATAATTCCACTGTAGAAATCTACGAGTTCATATTTCCTCATTCAGGCGTATTTGTATTGCAGTTTCTTTCATATGAATTGTATCCTATAAACTGACTATTTAATACGTGTTTGTAAGGGTGTGTTTGATATTCAGCATAAGTAATGAATGTTTATGTGTAAATTCTCCAGTTGTTTTCACCATGTTATTAAATGTGTTTTACTCATTCATCGACTTATTATACGACACATTATGAGTAATTGTTTGTGATTCTATCGTCACCTTGAGAATGTGTGTAATTTAGAAGGAAATGAAATGATACTGATGAAAACAGCGAGTATCCATGCTCGCGAATGCTTCAGCTCTCTTATTTGTATTTATATTGGGTTTAACGACGCACTTTACTGATGACTACGATCTATTGGCGTTGGTGAATGATACATGAGATGATGAGATGAAAGGTTATTTTATTAGGTGTTTTGTATAGTGGGGAGGAGTCGGTCGTGGCCTGTTGTTAAGGAACCACCCCAGTATTGACCTGAACGACAGAGGGAAACCCCGAAAACCTCCTGTCAGGATGGTCGACTACGGCGGGAATCGAATCCCGGTCTCCTGAATGACGGTTCAGTGTATTACCATTCAGCCACACGTCTCAGTCTCTCTTATTTGCTTGGAAGAACACCTTAACTCTTTCTCTTTCTAAACTAGCTCCACAACCATGGTGGTGTCGACTAATAATTGGATGAGCGAAACAAGAACTAATTCCACCATTTGGGGAAAACACATTTTTTATTCTTTGTTTGCGCTCCATGTGTCAAACGAAAGCGCACAATGTGTTGAAATTTGACGTACATATGTGTCATCATCTAACTCGATTCAGTATAGTTTTCGGGTGTACTCGGTTGTACCACTCTTGAGAAAGACCATTTTGAAGTTTACAGAAACCTCATAAGAATGGGCGTTACTCAGAGAAGGAAATTTGGAATAACTATTTCATTTGAATGAATAAAAATTGTCACGGAAATTGAGCATAAGAATGATACACATTATTCCAAAATTTCTACATCAATCGGATGAGCCCTTTTGAAAAAAATGTAATGTAATGTCTTTCAGATCAATCAAAGCGATATCAGAAAGATCAGAACATTCGACTGGAAGTAATGATTTATCAACCAATATTAGACCACATGCAATATTGAAATCATATATTATGTTGTTGGGACAACATACTGATACTTCATAGTGATACTTCTTATCACTC
Organism: Brachyptera risi; assembly: GCA_964007535.1. Lineage (NCBI taxonomy): Eukaryota > Metazoa > Arthropoda > Insecta > Plecoptera > Taeniopterygidae > Brachyptera > Brachyptera risi. The sequence goes on from OZ023334.1 coordinate 16,099,182, forward strand.
ACACGACAGAGTGTAGACCTATAATTTTTTCATAGCTGCCCAGGAACAACGTTATAATGAAAAATCGAGATAATGGCAGAACTGAGAAGTTATTCTAGTTATTTGTGATGAAGAGAAACTATATATTCTCCATCCTGAACGGCTGATTCAATTCATGTGTAACTCTGTGATATTGTGAATCATTTCAATATTCGGTAAGAGTTGGAATTTTTTCGAAGATTTGTTTTGCAAATCATTTTTCAAATATATAAGAAAAGGTTTTTTTTCAAGTGGTTATACCCAAAAACTATACATATTTGAGCTGTATGCGTCTATAATACTTATTCACAAAAAATATTCAGATTGGTCAAACAAACCATGCACCAACCTGTGAAATGCATTTGGTCTCGCAATTTATTTGAAAAATGCTCAAAAATGTTTTTCTTTCAAAAGTGGAAGAACCGATAAGTTCCGAAATTCATTCAAATGCAAAATGATGTATAGTATATGCGTGTCCACAGAAAAAATATCATCTCGATCGACCAACCCATCCGACCGTTGGAGATATACACACAAATAAACATAAAAAACAGAGAGATCCATCGTGAACCGAATAAAAGCCATATTCCGCTTCAGCTGATCCAAATATTCAATCCCCCCCCCCCCCCCCCCCCCCGACTTGATTGTTTCGTGGTGATAATCTAGAGATAGTGTTATGAAGGCTGCTAGACACAGCGGTGTGGGAAAGGGAGTGTGAAGATGGGAGAGGGAAAGGAGGGGAATAAAGAGATCAAGTGCGCTTACAGCCACCATAAGTCCAGTTCCTGTTGTACTGTGATTGAGTCAAGACAGCATTACAAGTAAGTACAACACTCGCTTAGCTATTAATTCATATTTACTCACTTTACTAATGACTAATTGATATATATTGGCGTCAGGGAATGATGAATGATGTGATGATAAGATATAAATCGTTACTTTTCAAAATGGGGTGGTAAGATTGCCCTTGTGATGCCCCGTCCGAACGATCCTATCTTTCATCCATAGCCTTAATTGGGGAACAATGATTTTGTATCAAGTTTCGATGTTACTGAAAAAAAAATTATTGGATAGTGGAAAGGGCACGGTCGTGACCTTTTGTCAAGGAAACATCCAAGTAACCGAAACAACAGTGGGTTATCGCTATGCTTCTCTGTCAGGATGGTCGACCATGGTGAAATTCGAAACCCGATCTCCTGAATGACGTTTCAGCGTGCTAGCCACTCGATCACACATCTCAGTTAGGCCTACACATTCACACTGGCAGTAAGACGTAGCGATAATTGATAGACATTGACGGACGTTTGCTTTGATGGCCATGCTTTGGTGTAGCTTTTTTGAGCCGACCTCAAAATTGTAGTAAAATGTTTTATTTTTTTTAATAACATCGAAACTTGATACAAAATCATTGTTCCCCAATTAAGGCTATGGATGAAAGATAGTAAAATATGAGATATATGACATTGAATGTATCATACTAGGAAAACGCGGGATTCGCGTTGTGAAATGAGCTTAGAAGTATGAAAATCTAGGATGAAAAATAACTTGTCAGCTCAATTTACATCTACGGATCTTGGATTACTTCAAACGTTCGAAAACCTCACCTGCAACTTGTTGATATTCCTAGTGCTGCAACCTGTCGCATATACCCTTTGCAAACCCAATCGATCTAAATATTCAATAAAATGTATACTTTTATTGCTTTTTCTTCGTTATTTATCATTCGATTGTTACAAAAATCTCCGAAAAGATGTATAATAGTATTATTCATATTCGGTGAGAATTTGAGAGATTTTGAAGAATTCTTGTTTTTTAAGTATTTTTTCTCCGGGTTATTCTTATGAAGAGTTTTCAAACTTTCCGATTATTTTCCGGGAAAAACCTTTCGACCGATTTCTCTGAATAACAATCCCAGTCTGTTCTGGTTTGACAGAAATATGTAGAAAAGGTTTCAAGTCGATAGGTATTTTTTCCTGACCTGTATGCCGCGTGAAAAATTACAAAAGAACATGAATAAATTTTTTAAAAAAAGCCCATTTTTTTCGGTATGTGAAATGGAGTCTTCGCTACGCTCATCTAACAACGCGAGGATATGTTTGTTTTTCAGTGTTTTAGGTTCATCTTAAATTTGATGTTGACGATGATGGACACTGACAGTCAGAGAGCATTAGAGGTTTACAACTAGGAAAGCGCGGGATACGCGCTGTGAGATGAGCTAAGAAGTATGGAAATCTAGAATGAAAAATATTTCGTCAGATCAATTCACATATACGAACCTTGGACAGAGAGCATTAGAGGTTTACAACTAGGAAAACGCGGGATACGCGTTGTGAGATGAGCTAAGAAGTATGGAAATCTAGAATGAAAAATATTTCGTCAGATCAATTCACATATACGAACCTTGGATTACTTCAAACGTTCAAAAACCTTACGTGCAACTTGTTGATATTCATAGTGCTGCAACCTGTCGCATATACACTTCGCAAAACCAAATATTCAATAAAATGTACACTTTTATTGCGCTTTCTTCGTTATTTCTCATCCGATTGTGACAAAAATCTCTGAAAGGGTTTATGATACTATTGTTCATATTCGGTGAATATTTGAGAGCTTTTGAAAAATTCTTGTTTCCCAAGTATTTTTCTTCCGGGTTATTCTTATGAGGATTTTCGAAACTTCACTATTTTTTCCGGAAAAACCTCCAGACCAATTTTTCTGAAAAACAATCCCAGCCTATCCCGGTATGACAGAAATATGTGGAAAACGTTTCAAGTTGATAGGAATTTTTTCCTGACCTGTATGCCGCGTACAAAATTACAAACAAAAAAAAAACATAAAAACGGTACCCATTTTTTTCGGTATGTCGAATGGAATCTTCGCTACGCTCATCTAACAACCCTGGAGCCAATCTTCCTCCAGATGAAACCGGAGACCAACTTGGAATTGTGCTAAACATTGTGAGTGCTGAGGTTGAATTCAAGTGAGGTTAAGTACACTTACATACATAGTATACATTTTTAGTAATATCAATGGGATGGTGCAAAAATAATAGCCTTATAGAAAAGCAGGTACGTCAGTGAGGGGCTAACCGCACTCAAGAGACCGGAGTTCGATTTCCGCCATGGTGACCATCCAGTCAAGGTTTATTCGTAGTTTTCCTTTGTAGAACAGGTAAACACTGGGACACTGGTTCCTGAACAACAGACCACGACCGACTCATCCCTACTATCCAAAAACACATAATAAAATAATCTTCATCAATAAAATGATACCGACATCAATGGATCTAGGTCATCAGTACACAGCGTCGTTGAGCCCGATATTGAATGGAATCAAGCAGTGGGCCTATTGAAGCAACAATGAAACTTGCTTACACATATTTAGCATGTTTAGCACGGGTTCAAACCTTACTCTGGGTTCATCCGGTACATGAACTAGACTTCAGAGTTTTGGACGTTTTGGTTTACACGCTCAGTGAATGAATTCTTGTCACGGCCTATATCTACAAACAGAAGAAAAAAATCGTCAGTTTTGTCAAAATACTCGAATAATTTCATTGAAATGCAACGTTTCAATGTGATAGCTCACTTAGCTCACATCGTTGACAGGCAAAATATAGCCTAGAGTACAAACAAAAACAATCTTGAATGTAACAATGCAACATTGTAAAAATTCCCAGTAACTTCACAATTTACTATTAATAATTAATAATTTACCAATTAATACTATTTACTTTTAATATGAACTTTGAAGCAATATTTTTCGTTTTGTTATGTAGGTTACTTTTTTCGAATTTAATCGAGTCTAAAGAATATATGTTCGTTCAATGAGTTTATTGTGAGAATCATTTTCCATTTCAAAACAAAGAAAAAAACGGAGTCATCGCAAACATGAGATATTTCACATGTAGAATTTCACGGGAGGCCATTCAGGCAATTTGCCCTCGACCTGCTCGTCTGTAATGTATCAACTATCCCTCAACAGATTGGAGGCGCATTCACAAAAGTAATACCGACACATGCTGCACAGTGGTTAACGCGCTCGCTTCATGTGATCCGGTAGGTGAGGGGATTATCAGACCTGGTACGGCCCCGCCACCGTCCATCTTTACAATTTATTTTCGTGGCTACTCACTGTAGGTTAGTCGAGGCTAATATCGAGATGGTTCCTACAATATAGACCGCTTATTCCTTCCTCCTATCCTTTCAATTACCTAAGAAACCTACGTCCATCATCCCACCATCTTATTAATCATTCATCGACGACAATATATCTTAGTTATCAGTACAGTATTTCGTTAAATCCAATAAAGATGAAATAAATTGATGAACAAAAGTAATTACAATCATTCCAATGCTTTGAAATCATCTCATTCTTGTTCAAGACACAAATTATAAATACAATCATTACAATAAACAATAAAAAAACACAATTTTCAACAAAATTACTTGAAAGCTGTAAAATCATTCTGTATATACAAAAGTTATTCTCTGATAGATATTGGGTTCAGGAGTGCACTATAATTATATGTGAAATCTATTGGTGTCACTGATTATTTCTTTTTTGTATTCATCCGATGAAATTTGATTCAGACAGGAAAACACTCTGTGACCGCGCAAGGTCAGTATTTGTTCTTGTTGATAACAGCTTCACCACAATCTGCATGACTCGGTCATTAACAATGTAAGCTGTGTAGGCAAGAAGAAGGAAAGAGTTGTATCATTTTGATATCGGTATCAGCAATAAGAAATCGATAAATATATTCATATTTTCTCTTATTCAATGAAAACAAAATTGCTCAAGAATGTATTAAATAAATACCCTATTTCAACATGGACATAACTCGGGATTGCGTCCAGAAGCATATACTAAGTCATGGGGCAGAAACGCCCTGCTTAAACCCAAGGGCCTTAACAGTCCATAGTGTAGATATTTTCTTGTGACAAGGTCTGCCCGTGCGCCTGTAACAGCGTTGAGCAGTGGTAGCGTGACGTAATCCAGTAAACACTGGCTCCAGCCGGCTGAATACTATGGGAAAGTCAACGTGGTTTTGAAGCGTACATTTGAGTCGACAAAAAAGAGATGATACCATTTATTGAATCAGGAAGATGAATGTATGTAACTAGGCAAACGCGTTATGTGTTTCATCGTTATGGATGAGCTGGAACATATCAACTTATCTTAGGATTGGTTATTATATATATATATATATACACCTTGAGATCCAAACCATTACATCACTGCCATCTTATTTTCCATTATTAATTAATATGATAATAAAGAAGGCTTTGTTTTGATCGTTTAAAATCAAGTGGTGACACTTGTTGCTTTGATTCAATAGGTATCTTAATAGCTTTGAATAATTGACACAAATTACATTATATATTATTTTTTTACATCGAAACGGCTCATTCGATTCAAGTTAAATTCCGGAATAATGTGTATCATTATCAGATTAAAACTCCCTGAGAATTTGAATCCTCTCACATGAAATATTTTTCACGATTTTTTTCCTCTGGGTTATTCTAATGAGATTTTTGAAAACTTTGGAATGAGTTTTCTCAGAAGTGGTTCAACCGATCGCGCCTCAAAACTATACAGTATCGAATTGGATAAGGATACTTGTGTGTGCTAAGTTTCAACTGATTTTGAATTTTCTCCTGACCTGTGGAGCGCAAACCAAAAAAAAAAAAAAGGAGGCAATTTTTTTTCGGGTATGACGAAATTGAGTCTTCGCTTCACTCATCCAACTAAAGTGGAAGGATTCAATATTATAGAATATAGGTTGATCAATAGTTATAATATGTACGATACTGATAATCAATGATACAAACCCTTGACGGAAGCCAGGTTTATTTGTCATCGACGATCTCTTCTATCAACCTTTTGAAGAGGTCGGACGACTGACTGAATACATGTATAGTTGAAGTGGTTCTGAATAAATATTCAGGTTGACAGAAATTTTCTGAAACATTCCATGAAATTACGAATCTAATCACGAATTACGAACTCCTATTGTATGATATATTCTATAGGATATATAATATAATAGGATTTTCATCAGTCAATCAGTGACAATGGTTGTGTGTGCTGTGATTGATTGTGTTGATAATCAAAGAAACAATGGGAAGCATGATCCAAGTGGAACTGTCAAGGTTCTGTCATTTTCATAAGCCGAAGATTTTTGTACCGTAGATGGGAGATGTTTTGTGAACAAGACGGCCATATATTGATATCTAATACGTGATAATTTGCTCTGATTATTTCAAGTCGACTTATTTCAATTAGAATTCGCGGCATCGCCATCGCCTACTAAAATATTCCCAGAAAAATCTGGGAGACTGGAGTCGGTTCTTTAAAGAAAAAATAAATTCACACAATTGACACAGTCTTTCTTCAAGCTCATATGAACGAGCGGAGAGATAGATGAGAAGGATCAAAAAATTGATAAATACACAGTTCAATCAATATCCAGGTCTATGTTTTACTCCATTGAATTAACCAAGTTGTGAAAGTCCATTCAATTTCAAAATATACATATATGTATGAAGTTTATTGAATTGTGTCGAATATATATATATATAGGCCTATATAATATATAAATATGTATATATATATATATATATATATATATATATATATATATATATATATATATATATATATATATATATATATAGATATATATATATATATATATATATATATATATATATATATATATATATGTGTATATATATATATATATATATATATATATATATATATATATATATTCATATATATATATATATATATATATATATATATATATATATATATATATATATATATATATATATATATAAATATATATATATTTATTTATTTATTTTATTTATTAAATATTTGTCCAAATTGGACACACATATCCATGTAGTATAAACAGTGGTTAAAACGTGCATCATATGGACCGTCATGATAATTAAACACTCGGTGATTATCAAATAGCGATTATTCCTATATATTTCATTTCATTACTGGTCAAGTTCTCTATATTTTTGCCCCCATCTGTTATTGCTATGAATGATTTCAGTCCTACACTAATTGTGTATACAGTATGCTCATATTTTATCCACACACATCTTTCCACTCCATGAAGATGCATGATTTATGAAAAAATAAAAACTAGTTCGCAAGATCCAGGAAATTCATTTAATCTAGTTTCTCCTTATCACTCATTGTTGCACAAGCATCTTTTTCACGATTATGAAAGATACAATCACTGAGCAATCATCATTATGTCACTGCATGGTGTATACAACTTGGCAAAACCAATACACAACATAAATTGTATTCTTTTTTCATTGGACTTTCAAGACAACAGTGAATGTTGATGTGGCATTGATGTATCAACTATTTGTTCAGCACATGAGTATGGTATTTTTAAAATTCGTATCTACACAGAGAAGGGCTTGCAAACAGTTTTGGTCGTGATATACGTCATGTTATCAATTTTCGTTTTGTTACGTGTTATTGTTACCATTGACTTCATCATAAAATCAAATATTTATCATAAAATCAAATATTGAAACCGAGTCGCGTGGCCGAGTGGTAACACACTGAACCGTCATTCAGGAGACCGGGATTCGATTCCCGCCATGGTCGACCATCCCGATAGGGGTTTTTCGTGGTTTCCTTCTGTCAGGTTGATACTGGGATGATTCCTTATAACAACAGGCCACGACCGAATCCTTCCCACCATCCAAAACACCTGATATAATAACCTTTCATCTCATCATCCCATCATCTCATTCATCATCCACTGACGCCAATAGATCGTAGTCATCAGTATAGTGCGTCGTTAAAACCCAATATGAATATGAATATTCGAAAGGATGAATAACATGAATGTGAGCAAGACGCGTGTAGTTTAGCATGGGGGGATTCCTGTTCCGACCGGCTGTACTGAGTATGTAATGTATGTACTGTACTGTACAGTACTGAGATGTACTGTAATGAGTAATGTACTGAGAGTGACGTCATGCGCGAGCTGAACGATAACTCGTATGCGGAAAGGTCAGCCCTTGTATTCCAAGTATATATTCAGAGTGTGATGACAGTGTTATCAATAAAGATGGAACATTTCAAAACCACGAGCTCTAATCGAATTTATCAGTTTTGAATACTGGGAATGTGAGATGAGCTCAGAAGTATAGAAATCTCGGATGAAAAAAATCCTGTCAGCTCAATCTAGATCTACAGACATATGATAGAGTGATGAAGTTATATATGAAGACATATATTGTTTTAAAACCCTATACTTGCTAGTTGTTGATATTTATAGTGCAACCTATTGCCCATCTTGCAAAACCTACTAATCCTGATATGCAATCAAATGTATACTTTTATTGCGTTTTCTCCGTTGCTTATTTCTCATCCAACTATCATAAAAATCTATGAAAATATGTAAAATAGTTATATCCATATTGAATAAAAAAATGTAAAAGTGAAACTTCTGAAGAATTTAGTTTTCTCAAGTATTCTCCTTCCAAGTTATTCTTATGAAGATTTTCCAAACTTTCCTACTTTTTCCGGAAAAACAGTTGCAACGATTCCTTGAGAAAATATTCTCAACCTATTTTGGTGTAACCCCAGTATGCAAATAAAGTTCCATGTCGATCGGTCCTCTTTCCTTGAATGCATTCCATTCACAAAATTATATAAGCAAGAAAAAAAACATCACGACGAAGACCAGTTTTTTTCGACATACGGAATGGGAGTCTTCGCTTCACTCATCCAATCATTCAAACCCATTTCTATTTTCTCTGTTTTTCACCGCCATATCATTCAATCTATCGGAATTATAATTCGTTTTCATGTATATTGAAACCTAATCTCAAATGCATTTCTGTTGTCTATTGCTTGCCACCAATTTATTTATTGCTCTCTAAAACTTTACTTCATATCAATATCAACAGGGAAAACAAGCAGTGAGGTCATATTTGCCTGTGGCTGTAGTGATAAGAGTGATTCCGACCCCGATAGGTCTATTCAGTGCCATTTATGTATAACCTCGATAAGCAGATGACGTAAATGTGGTGACTAGTAGCCGGTACGATTATTGGCATAGGGAGGAATAGCATGCTATGAGTTTCTCAATGGCTTCATGTCACAAAAAGACATAGAGACCGTATCGCATTGGCTGTTCGTCATACCCAAAGTGGCTTTTGAATTGTTTCAATCCAGATTAAATTAGTTTAAATTTAAACTTGACTTCAACTTAACTCAACTTAACTTAGTTTAACTTTAGAATTAGATTAGTTTAGTTTAGATATGTTTGTTCTGTTGAGTTAACTTAGGTTGGGTTAGTTTGGATAAGTTCGGTTGATAGGTTATAGTTAGATTTGGTTGAATATGTTCAATTCAGGTTGCACGTAACAACAATAACAACAACAACAACTTCCGCATGTTGTGACATACACCGATGGTCCGGTGAATAGAGTCTGCCCCCGACATATATGAAAGACAGCAGTCATGAGGGCTGAGGCAGCCAAGTTTTTGCCAATGAAACATTCGTAGTCCCAGATTATTTTCATTTTAATGGCTCATTCTCAATTCAGAAAGTGGTGAATTACATCATTATTTGCATGTGAATAACACATGTAACGGCCTATATCTATGACAAAAAGTGGTCACTAGAAATGAGGCGACCATTTGTACTTTTGGGAGATGAAAAGTCACTGTATGGTCACTCCTTTTCCCACAATATATATATATAGGCTCATTTCGAAGAGTTTGACATCCAAAGGCTAGAAAAGTACCGCTTTTTTATGCACAAGATATCGTCTCGTTTCACATATTTCGATTGCAAAAGATTATCTATTCGATAGAAAAAAATGCAGATACGCTGTCAGTGGTGGACGGTGAAACTAGTGTACTAGAGAAGTCACGAAATGAAGCGCGCGCATATCTCAACAAAGACATTTATTGAAGATATTTCATTGTCGAGAGTTTCTCCTTACCGTTTTGTCGGTCATTTTGAATTTAGAATCGCATTCTGTTGGTGCCGAATGAGGGAAGGAGACTCACAATCTATCAAATAATGCATGAACCGGTACATAAAAAAGTGACGTGAGATACCGAAATCTTCTAATTCTGAGAATCATTATGAATCACAAAAAAAAAAGTTTTTCCCGGTCAATAATAAGTTATTTATCATGAATCATTCAATACAATGGTTGATAAGATGGATTTTTTAAATTTTACTCAGCGTATTTCGTCAGGTTGCCATTATTGCTCCTGATTTATCATAAGTGAATCAGCCTCAGCATTTTTCTTCACTGAACACTCAGTAACCCGCGGTTTTGCGTTTCATTTCGTCCCATTAAATCACGCAAACCAATCAGAAACTTTCCTTGGAAGTTTCTGACTGGTTCACGTGACTTACTGGGACTGAAAAAAAAGTGTCACCGTTTTACTATGAATCAAACCTTGCTTGTCATGTTGTAGACTGTAGAAGATGTTAGCCCAAGTACTGGTGGCACTAGCAGTATGCCTGGTGATACGCGGCCAGGCACCATGCGTCCCCGCTGGTGACACGGACAGCGCGCTTGATGCACAAATACAGAGCGTGTTCAATGGCGGCGACAATTGTGTGTGCGTGCCGTATTACCTCTGCGTCAACAACTCGATTGTCGTCGACGGCACCAATCTTATCGATATCAGGTAATAAGCACCACGCTCACGCTGACTGTCGTCTGCGTGAATGCTGATTGAGATTACATTTCATTCAGCATTAGGAAAGAGTTCATAGGAGTCGATTCAGCAAAATATCACTTTTTTGGTGATAACTTTTGAATAGTATGAGATATGAAAATTCTGATGTGACAGAAATACAGATGGTAATAATAGCTTAAGGATGATTAAAGTTATAACTATAAGTCATGTTGCATAACTGTCAAGAGTATAGGCGCCTACATCTGAAAAAACACATTTTTCAGCTGTATACGCTTGACAGTTATGCGACATGAGTTGAATAATTATGGCATATAATCATTATGAAGCTATTGTAATTATCTGTGTTGCTCGCGTATTAGAATTTCGATATCTCATACCGTTCAAAAGTTATCACCAAAAAAATGATATTACATTATATCGACTCCCGTGAACTCGGGAACAATATACGAGAGATCTAATACGAATAGATTTCACTATTATGGCTAAACAAGAATCAATGTACATACAGGCTCAGCAAGGGTTCAGGCAGCACCGACAAGCACGCCGCGTGCAGCACTGCGGTGCGCGGCTCCTGCGCGACGGCGGTGGAGGTCTGGTGTAACACTCCCAACGTGATCGTTCCGAACAACGAGTGCCAAGGTCCTGGAGAGGGACGTCCTGTGCCCTACGAGAGAGTGGAAAGCAAGGGTTGCGGCCAACGGAACCCTCAAGGTGAAACTTTTAGTTAAATTCGAGGGTGTGAGAGAAACATACTTGGAGAGAAGTTATAGCCATTAAAAATTGTCCTTATTTTACACTATTATATAGTTCAAGTGTTAGTTTTAGGTCAAACTGAATTGGTTTCGTGTTGAATTGTGTTAGGTTTAGACGTCATTTGTGTCAATTCAGGTTGGGTCGGGTCGAAATTGATATGAATATTTGCTAAAGAAAAGAATCGGAATAGAAATGTGCATTGCAAAGTTGGAATTGAAAGTGAAATCGAAAAGCATTTCACTCTAGAATCTCCGGTTAGATCGGTTAGGTTACTTAGATTAGGTAATTTCTTGTACATTCAGAAGTCATCACAATATAACGGTATTACGGTTCTAGGCGTTGGTTTTCGAATCACTGGACAGAGCGATAACGAAGCGCAGTTCGGCGAGTTTCCGTGGATGATGGCGATCCTAGTGACGTCTGCAGTCAACTCTGGTGGGCCCCCTGCTAACGTTTACCTGTGCGGCGGCTCACTCATCCACCCACAGGTGGTGCTCACGGCAGCACATTGTGTCGCAAGGTACGCTTCAAAACATAATCATGGTAGTTGATTCAAGTCCCGTTTAACGAATAATAAGTTTGTTGATTAAGCGATGATGAGTGGATTAACTTGTTATTACCCTTGGTTATCAATAGTAGTTTTGTACCCCAATTATAATAATTAGCTCAATTAACACATTTTTGTTATTGGTAATATAGAGTCTCAGCGAAATATCAGTTCTTTGTTATAACTTCTGAACGGTACGAAATATCAAATTCTAATATCGGTAAAAAAAGAAGGTATTTTGAATACCTTCAAAAGGGTATATGTCTATAACTCATATCGCATAATAGTCGAAACAAAGACCTTAGGATCTAACTTCGTTAGATACTAAGGTCTTTGGTCGAACGTGATACCGCGAAGAAAGGGGATTTCAACAGTCGACAATAATACGATATCAGATTAATAGTTATGACTTCAACAATCTTGAAGGTATCAAAAATATCTGTGTTTCAGTCGTATCAGAATTTGGATATCTCATCCGTATATAAGTTATCGCCAATCACCAAGGAAACTGTTTTTTCGACCAATCGACTACCATGCGCTCTCAATCGTACATTTTTAATTCGAAAAAATCATTGTATATTGTGTTGAACGTGCATTATATCATGATAACCGGATTATATTGGCATAGATATATGATCAGATGATGATTATAGATGAGATGAAGGTTTCTTATTATTCATGCCCGATAAGAAGAATATTGGGAAGAAAGCAGTCGTATAACCTATACTGATGTGAAAATGTCCCGGTATTGACTAGTCAACAGAGGGAAAACACGGAAGACTCATGTAAAGATGAACGGAGGAGGGGATCGAACCAAGATTCGTCGCAGCGCTTTAGCAGATCAAGTGTGTTATTTCACTGAGCTACAATCGTGCCTGTACTTTTATGGGATAAAGGTCATGAACAACCTCAACAATTAAATGAGAAGTGTTCAATGTTATGACGTTGGTAACGTATATGGTGAAATCATGGATATGGAATGAATTGTTTTTTGAAATTGAGATTCGAACATGGAATATTTTATTATTTTAAGGCTGATTTTTCCGTAAGCCTACTCCAAGGCCTATTGGTCTGGTGCGTATAATGTGGGTACATTTTCTTAAGGATGCTTTTCGATGTGACCGCCATTTTGAATGGAGTCCTTGGAACAACATGCCATTATTTCGACCACAAACCTCACAAAACCATTCGTACCAACCACAAAAATAATATCCGACCGGAAATGAAATCAACTAATGGGAAACCTCAAAGCATATCACGGTACACATGATTGTAACATATATGCAGATAACCAAGGTGACAAATAATTCATCAAGTTATTTTTATAACCGTTTTAACTTGGAAGCCATTCAACATATTCGAACACTCAAGAGGAAAGTGAAGCAATTACCCCTGAGAGCAGTATTTCTGAAAATCCACCCAAGAGTTTCTTAGACGCATTACTCTTATCATAATATGATTCATTCATACCTTCATTTACAATGGATAAGCTATACTAACGAACCAATTATTCTATATTTCACTGATTTACACTATTTGATTTCATTAGATTAGATCTCATGAAAAAGGTGTCCATTACATTGGACTAAAATTCTTCAATCATTTACCTCATACAATCTCGTCTATTAGTAAATATGGTACATTTAGACATCATGTTAAAACAATATTAACAAATGAAGTTCTTTATGATGTAAAAGACTATTTCGAAATCAATTTTGTGTAAAATGTTCCTCTTATTTTTTTATATTTGTCCAGTTGTTTATTGATGTTTAATTATTTAAGTTTAAATCAATCAATGATTTATGAAATTGGTTTTAATGACCAGCCTGTATTACATACAGTGTATAATGGAATGTATAAAAAACCAATAAAATCTAATCTAATCGAATCTAATAACTTGAACCCACTCCGAGAAATGATTCCGAGTTGTTTTCCCATGGAGTGAGAATGGGTGAGAGGACATTTGCAAAACCCCATGCCTTATCAGGACTCGAACCCACGCCCAACGTGACTTCAGTTTCTAGCACAGCTGCCTGAGCCACGAGGACTGCTATATATACATATATATATATATATATATATATATATATATATATATATATATATATATATATATATATATATATATATATATATATATATATATATATATTATAGAGAGAGAGAGAGATTTTCATTCACATAATAAGAGAGGGAGAGAGATTTTTCCATTCACATAATAGCAAGGATCCGTCACATTTATGAAAACATTTCAGTTTCTCCCTTGCCAGATTACAATTTCGTGTAATAGCAACAATATGACATCACCCCTATTGATATTACTCATTCAAACTGGAGACACACACAAACACACACACACATATACATATATATATATATATATATATATATATATATATATATATATATATATATATATAATATATATACACATTGTTTGTCACGATCACCCTCTCTTTTGCAGTAAGGTTGCCACTGAACTGAAGGTTCGAGCCGGCGAGTGGGATACCCAGACGGTGAAAGAGATCGTGCCCCATCAGGACAGAGGTGTCAGGAAGATTATCAAACACGAGAGGTATTACGGCGGAGCCTTGCACAACGACATAGCACTACTTGTACTCGACTCACCCCTTGCGGCGGATGAGAATGTAGGCACTATCTGTCTGCCGGACCAAGAAACTGAATTCGACCAGTCCAACTGCGTGGCTAGTGGTTGGGGTAAAGATATTTTTGGTAAGTTTTTACCTGATTGCGTTGTTTCTGCTGTTCTTCGTGAATGTCTCGTTCTTCGAGTGAGATGGAGAGTGAATACAATTTAATATATAAACTTTGAGATCCCGGTTATATTAAGGTTTGTTTGTGGACTTTAATTCAATTCATTTCAGCATGCAATGAACTTAAAATAGTGCAATGAAGAACATAGATAGAATTCATATTGGTAGTGCTACTATATCAATCATTTTTCCACTCTCATTCTTGCTCCCGTTTATATTTTCACATGGCAACCATGAATCTCCATTGATCTTATCCAGGGGTTATATTAGTGCGCAGTTGACCCTAATATGCGCAGTTCTAAACTTCAAAAATGCAGCTCTTAATTTCAATTTGCGCAGTTGTAAAATAACGAATATTGTTAAATAATGAACGTTATCAAAGAAGAATTCGTCATTGAAATTCTGAGCATTGAATTAGTTTGCAAAATCAACACCATTATTACGATGAGTGTGAGGGGGAGGGAGTGAATTCAATAGCCAATTACGCCCTTGAAGCAGTGTTGCTATTTTTAAGTAATCAAGTTTGATTCCCTCATTGGTGTTACTCTCGGCGCCCACCCTCTACGTTATTCACTGTTTTTTCCGAGAATTCGCAATGGCGGTGTTATATATTATTCTGCCAATAATAAATACGCGTATACTTGGCGCAAATAATGCACCTTGAAGCAACAGCCTTAGGCCTACATATTCCCAAATAGTAACAAGATATTTTCAAAAACGAAGGTTTTCAAAAAATTCCCTGCGGGGCTGTGATAAGGGGGGCCTCCCCCCCCCCCCCTCCCTCCCCCAGTATCCGCACGGAAACTAACTCTCTATGTAATTGATTTTTTTCATATGCGCAGTTCTAAAAGTTCACTAATATAACCACTGATCTTATCCATCTTCTATTCTCACTTTTCAAACTCATACTTGAAAGTACAATTTCATTCTAGTATCAGAAATAATAAAACGCAATTATCAAAGGTTCATTTTAAAAAATGTGATTGATATTTTGTGTGATAGAATCATTCTGATTGTATCGATGATACATTCTTATTGGGTTCAACGACGCATTGTACTGATGGTCAAGATATATTGGCGTCACTAAATGATGAACGAGATGATGGACCATCATTTTATTATGTATTTTTAAATAGTGGGACGGGGTTGGTTGTGGACTGTTGTTGCTATCAATCTAAACGACAGAAAAAAACATGATGTTCATGTCAGAACGGTCGAACCAAGCGGCAATTGAAACCCGCGGTCTCCTGAATGACGGTTAAATTCGCTAGTCACTCGATCGCATGTCTCAGTGATGGTTAACAATGTTAAACAATTATATATCTCACAGAAATTTTGGCTTTTTAATGCTTACTGGAAAATTGATTAGAATGCTGAAATAATATTTCATCACAAGAGATTTCATGATTCGGAGGACAAAAATAAGTTTTGTATCGCCCCTGATTTCCGGCCAGGATTATTCTTTGAATAATGTTCAGAAATTGGTGGAGCTGATCGTAGCTCTATACCTGTTGCCATCGGAAATATTTATACAAATATTATCTCAGAAATTAATTCACTTCGAGAAACTAATTGGATTACCTAAAGCAAGTACTGGTTATTTTTCATTGAATTATCAATTTATTGTGCATCATTCTTCAAAAGGAAAGCAATGGAGAGACCAGAGTATGGAAATTAAGGCATCGAATAATGTCTACAGCGTGAATGAAATAAAAGAAAACTTTTCGCTCCTTGGCTAAATCAGCCAACCCTTCGATATTACACATGATTTGACAGGCATACAACATCAGGCAAAGTGGTGAACAGAGAACTCTCAACCATGGGCCTACTCATAGCTCAAATTCTACACTTAAATCGTGTCGATCTGTCAAATCGTAAACTGTACAAACAAGTAACTTCGGTAGATCTCTCTTCCATCTTAATCCACTAATGTTCCACCCTGTTCTTATTTGTTTCAGGCAGAGAGGGTCTTTATCAGGTGATCCTGAAAAGTATCGAGCTACCTATGGTGCCTCATGACACCTGTGAAGAAAACCTTCGGAATACTCGTCTGGGAAAATACTTCCAGCTCCACAACAGTTTCGTGTGTGCGGGTGGTGAGGAAGGCAAAGACGTATGCAAGGTAGGAACCAAATACCAAAACAGAGTGATATTGTCAGTGTCAACGTAACATATAAATGGTCGTAGTGACTTTCCGTTTCAGCATATTATTGTGAAATTGCTTACTATTCAAAAAGGTATTTTTCAAAATAAGCCTAATGTTGATCGGTATAATAAGAATCAACATATAGGTTGCATTTTATTTGTTTTTAATGGACTGTGGTGTCGAGGTAAGAG
This sequence comes from Brachyptera risi, assembly GCA_964007535.1. Lineage (NCBI taxonomy): Eukaryota > Metazoa > Arthropoda > Insecta > Plecoptera > Taeniopterygidae > Brachyptera > Brachyptera risi. The sequence continues at coordinate 16,116,330 of OZ023334.1, forward strand.
TCGATGGCAAAAATAGGCCTATTGTGTGCTGAACTGTTAGATACAACAGATATTTTCACCTTGCTTTCATAAAATTTGACTTATTATTATTTTTGACAACTATTGTCCGCATATCATGATACTTTTGGTATCTCGCAAATGTACCTGGCGTGAACTTCTAAGGAGGCTTGCAAATATCATGCATTTTTGAAGTTGCATAGTATTTTATGCCAATCATTGGTCATAGTGGAATATACTTCGTATCGTACTACCTAACCTAGCCTATAGCTTAACCTAGCCCAGCCATTGATTCTGTGAATCAAGGCCTAGCCTAACCGAACCTAACCTATCCCAACTCATCCTAGCCCAATGTAATCTGAATTGAACCAGCCAAATATCTGATAATAATAGTAGTAATACATAAGAGTTATTCCATTCTTGGATGATCATCAAGTAATATCAGAAAAATCGGGTGAAACATTCATTATTGATAGCATATATTCATATAATATATTGATAATAATAATAGGAAAACAACTCAGAATTACTTTTATTTATAGATTTATAGAAGTTGATCCTTGTCGTCAGAATACTCTTGAATGGAGTAAAAAAGTGATTCAATAAGTATTTTTCAAACCTAATTTTCAGAATTCTTCTCTCATTTGACTACCTTGATACTTCTGGGAAGACTTGACCTAATTTATCTGACCTATCTCTCAACTCAACCTGTCCCCTCAAAGTGAATAACGTGATCATTTTAAAATCGGGACAGTCTGAAACATTTCATTCATGGAACAAACTGTGATAATAATCATTGTTGAAGAATGAATCTAAATTCACATTTGCCAAAATCGATATTGTTGTTGTTTCCAGGGTGACGGCGGCAGCCCGCTGTCATGCCCAATGCCCGACGGGCACTACCAACAGGCGGGCATTGTGGCCTGGGGCATCGGATGCGGAGAACAAAATGTACCAGGAGTCTACGCTAACGTGGCAATGTTCAGGAACTGGATCGATCGACATATGATAGACAATGGCTTTAATACCAAATCTTACGTAAGACAGACGGAAAACTTTGCTGATAAGTATGCTAGGATTAATAAGCCAGGGAAATGAACTGCTAGCAATTGGTTAAGAAATACACCAATGTTTAGTTCGCCTTACATTGTACTCATATCTGAGATTATTAACGGAAATAGCAATGCTACCAAACTGGTGATAATAAAATGTGTATTCTTCCAATAGCATGTCCATTGTGATTTCATTCGTTTCGAATAATACTGTATTAATTCCCACAAAATCTCTTTCCAAGAACTCTACTTCTACTTCCTCTTTTTTTTTTTGTCTTCTCCACTCCGGTGAATAGATACCCATAACCCATTGCTACGATAACGATTCTGTTTTCACTTTCCTCAAAAAAATCCTCCTCCACACTCAAAATTCACAAAAATCCGATCTTAAGATTCCTTTATAATATAGCAGTATACCTATATAAAATATACATGTGTATAGAATCCAATCGACTGAGAGTAAGTCTTTATTGGTGCATGGCTTTCCTCAAAGTGGGATACCAGAATGGTGCAGCGTAATGAAATCAATACTATAAGGTACAAGGTAAGAATTTCTCAATGATTTGAAAATCATTCTATAATTATTATTACAAATGAATCCAGAAATGGCATCCGTCTTTTCTAATTATGTAGAGATACCCGTAATTTGAAACATGACCTGGTATGAATAAGAAGAATTCTTTTGTTTGTTTGCAATTTTGTTACTCTTATAGTAGATTAATTGTATATGTTTGTCATTTTAACACTTGTGAAAACGTCATGTGAAAGATGACATTGAGAACATGAAGTACATGAAAGTACATGAAGTGGCATGGAGAAAAGTGAGTATCGATATCTGACAGTAAAGAGTCAATAAACACAATTAGGCCTACGTACAAACACTTCAACAAAGAACCCATTTCTGATTGCGAATGATTCATAAATTACTCAGCAGAATCACATGACGTACTTACCCAGGGTGATCATTAGAATTTTTGTTTTAGGGGGGTGAGATATTGGGTATTAGGTTTACCCGAATGAAATGACAGCTCAACTGGACATCAACCACTCGCGAAAATTGGGTCTGGGGATTAGAGGCCCCCAGCATAGCCCCTATAGGTAATTTTTTGAAACATGGTCAATTTTTTAGTGATTTTTGCAAATAATGAGCAGTTTTGAAGTCCAACAATTGCATCATTATGGACTCTCGTCGAAGTTATTTCTAATAATTGAATCATTATATGGACATTTTCATTCAAAGTTATTTTTGCGATTTTCCCCAGCAGAGCCCTGCGGGAAATTTTTGAGATGGGTGATCATTTTCAAGTGATTTTTGCGATTTACGAGCAGTTTCGAAGTCAGATAATTGAATCATTATGGACATTCCCTGAATCATTACCAATAATTCGATGATGATGATTATTGTTTGCTTAACGACCCCACCAACAGCTAGGTTATACGGGGGTACGAATGATTAGATGATAATGTAATTAGGAAGTGATGATAAGTGATGGGACGTTTACAAAAACTCATGCCTTATGCGGGACTCGAACCCACGCTCAACGGTGACTTCGGTTTCTGAAGCGGTGCCTCAGCTGACCGAGATACCGAGGGTGGTATCATTATGTACATTTTCAAAGCTATTTTAGCCATTTTTTCAAACTTTTTTTTCTGAAGGGGGGGAATATGGTCATTTTTTCAATTGATTTTCTCCATTAACGAGCAATTTTGAAATCTGATGATTGAATCATCATTGAAAAAAAAAAATCGACACACACGGAGAAGGGAGAGGAGGCTCCAGCCCCGTACAGAACTGAATTACGTTATTTGGAGTGTTCTTAATTGCGTATCCTGGAATTAATCTTCCATCATGTTTGGAGTGTGTCGGGATTGTACATACTAGACATATAGGCATAAAAGAAAATCTGCATCAAGTCCTCTTTTTATTTTTCCAAAACGCGGTGAAAATAATTATGAATCATACACACGCACTTCAAATAGTGCATTTGTATGTCTATCATTGCGTTTCTCGTATAATAAACGTTTATAAAGGAACGTATTTCCTCCACCCTACTTTTACGGGGATTTCTCGTCATTAGGCAGTTTCTGAGCACTGGTACGTGGTTGAACAATGGTCGTTTTAATGTTTATATGTTTTAAACCCCAGATAGGAACATTCTGCGAGAGAGTGTATAATCAAATAAGTCACGAAAAAGTTATTTGAGGCTAGTTCACCGCATGAAAAATCAGAAGAAACATTTTCGACAAATAACTATATTATGAATGAAAAATATTATATTATTATGAATGAACAATATATTATTCAAGCAACAGGTTTCACCAAATGATTGTAAACGATTTGAACAAAGCCTTCTTTATTATCATAGGAATTGATTAGGACATAGCATGGCAGTGACCTAATTGTTTTGATCTCAAGGTGTATATATATATATATATATATATATATATATATATATATATATATATATATATATATATATATATATATATATCTATATATGTATATATATATATATATATATATATATATATATATATATATATATATATATATATATATATATATATACATATATATATATATATATATATATATATATATATGTATATATATATATATATATATATATATATATATATATATATATATATACATATATATATATATATATATATATATATATATATATATATATATATATATATATACATATATACATATATATATATATATATATATATATATATATATATATATATATATATATATAAAAATAACCAATCCAAAGATATAAGTTGTTATAGCTCATCCATCAACGCGGAAACACATAACGCGTTTGCCTAGTAATATTATTACTGAATAGACATATTCCCTGTAGGTAGAATAGAAACACGATTACTCAAATACAAAAACAACAAAAGCAAACTTTTCATTTTTGATTTCGACAGTGAAATTATCATCGGCACATTGTTTCAATCTATTGTTAACATGAATCTTCAAAACACAGGTGCGCTGAACAGATGAACGCTTCAATACGCTCATGATTTAATTCCAATTATATGATATATATTCGAATTATATGAAATGTTGAAATTAAATTCACACCTTAAAATTATACCGATTCATTGATGTTGAGAAGTGCAAAAATATCTACATTCTAGAAGGCAGTGAATTATAAAATTTAGTTAATCATAAGTTTGGTGGCCATGGTAACCATCATGAAACAAGCAATAGTAAACTTTCAGTATTACCTAAACTATAGGCCCTATAGATAATTATCTACCAAAATGACCGATGAGGCTTATAATAGCTGCACATAGAATTATATATGATAAATAACCTAATCAATAACATTTCATCGTATTAGGATGATACTTATTCTGAATAAAAATATAGTTGTATAGAATTGAAATTCCTTTTCACATTCTCGTAATTAAAATAATAATATTTGCTCTCACAACTCTTTTCTTATAGCTGTTTCGGACAATTTTGCAATGTTCACGAGCAGAGCCGCCTACACAACGTTTTGGATCATAGCCATCATACCGATGAAACAGTGTTCCAGAGCTGTGCAACCACCTATTTACATTGTAAACCAAACACGTGCTGTTACCATGGTACAGAACTACAATTTTCCTCATATATTGTACTCCCATAGTTGTAATTAAATACTTCATACCAATGTCATGCCCCAGAAAAAAAGGGCACATATATGTGTGCACGTTATTTTTCCACCGAAATTTTTTCTCTCCACGCTGAAGTCTTCTTTGTGAAAGACATCTTCTACAAATAGGAAAAAGGGTATACACCACTCAATCAAGTAACGTCGATGACCATAATAATTATTTAATTTATAAATTAATTATAATTATTATACTCATTATATATTATATAATTATATAATTATATAATTATTATATAATTATATTATTATATTAATTATATATTATATAATTTAAACTTCAATCACCACGCAAAACTGGAAGATCCAACAATCCACCCACACATTTCTTCACTCTGGGCTCTGGAAAGAGTCTGCATCAGATATAATAACGAGTTGCTTAGGCCTACACATGTATAGCTATGATCCAAGATTTTACGAACAATGCTCGATACTAAATAGAATATGACGACGTTCACATTGGGTAAAACACGAGTTCCGCCTGTTGCGTCACGAACAGTAGATTCAGCTGCGAGTCGAGCCCGATGTTCTCGATCCGCACAAGTTGGGCGCCAAATGTACCCGCCTGGCGCACGACCACTGCGCTACCGGACACGCGCATCAGATGAGCTTCTGGTTCTCGCTTCTGATTGGTCGACGACAAGGTCACGTGACACGTGACGTCGACGTGGATATGTTTGATGATTGTTGTGCCTTTCGTAGCCTCTTTGATCTGTGAAGAAAGTGAAACTTGTTTTGATGAATGCAAGTCACAGAAAATCTCAATTAGTTTCTGGACTCAATAAGTATTTCGAAGGAATTAATCACAAGATATAATATGAACCTAAATAACGGATCTCATACCGATTTCAAACAGAAAACGTTGTATGAACTTATAAATGTTGTATAAACCTATACACATTGTATAAACATCATATAAACTCATCAATGAGACAGTTATATCGTCTTCTCACCAACTCCTGCTTCTCTTCCTGCTGCGCCGCATCGGCTCTGAACACCGACGCCTCCCCCAGCCTCTGTCCGGCTGCCGTCACGCTGAACATCATGCCGGCATGCACCGCACGGGGCTCGAACCCTAGTCCCTCGGGGTGCGTGTCGCTCCACAGATAATTGTCGGCTGTGTTCAACTGGTTTTCGTTGGCGGCGAATGTCAAGCGTTTACCATATCCTGGACCGATGTTGGTGAGGCGGAGTGACCGGCCGGAGAAGAGGGGACGCTTGCTGCCGGAGGGGCGGACTTTGTACTGGAAGCCGGGCATGATCCGAGGATCGACGTAAGTACCTAGAGAAAGAACATTTTGTAGTCAGTGTCCATAGATCTGTATTCGGGGGTGCAGATCAAATCATCGAAAACCCAATCGTTTGAAATCATCGTTGAGATGCTACGTCATCCCATTTTATTTAATTTGTATAGCCCATCATCTCTTTATCTTCTACCGTTTTTCATGCAATCAATCCTCTATATTGGTCACCGTAGCGGTGTGTTGTTGAAACTGCGCTACTCACCAATGACTGGCAGCTCGTGAGCCTCTAGGCCGCTGATCGTGTAACAAGTGGGCACGTCCCCGATAGCCTGCCCTTGAACCACGGTGTGACGCCACGTGTCGTGCACGCCCGGCGTCAATGTGAATCCCCGGCGCTGGTGGCTACCCACGGCCACATTCAGAACTCTCGTCACGCTGGCTGCTGATTGGCCGGATCGAGGCTTCACTGCCACGGCCAGACCGCTCATCTGAAGCGAACAGTGAGATTTCATTATTAGCACAAAACTTAGTTTTTGATAATGTAGAGTGTAGAGGTATTTCAACACGACAGTGAACGCTAATGAGCAAACTTAACTACTTATTCACACCTTCATTTCCCTCGTCTATGTTTGGAAATAGTGCGTACGCGGTGCGTCGACCACTGAAGGTGCGCGTTGCGAGCTGACTGATAGACAATCCCAATCTAAAATCTAGCAAGCTTGTCGCCATTTCTAGCATCCTGGCCCACACTGTGAGTGGGGTAGAAAGAAGGGGTGATAAAATAGTGGGAAATCAGTCTTATTTCAATATAGTGTGACTTGTTTTGAAGTATATTTATCGACTTCCCACCATTATCCAATACTGGCTATTGATATAGACCAATGAATGTAGCATTATCTGAAGGATTGTCGAATAAATTGAGGGTACATTAACGATCTAAAAGTCGTTTTTTGTGAAAAATGAAAATTAGATTATTAATCAAAAACGAATTTTCACTTATCACCAGAACATTGATAAATCTACGGTAAAATTTGAAAATTTGAATCAAATGTGGCCATGGGAGTTAATTTAAACAGAGTGACATTTTCAATAATTATGGGAATGTCAAAAATTTTCGATGACAGGATACAGACTTGGCTGTAGTGACTGCATAAGTATTGACTAATTGATAATGATCAGTAGCAAGCACACCTCGGACTTCCAATACCAGTATTCATGTATTAGCTCGCATCTTACATATTGTAAGCTGTGTATTACTCGAATGTATTCAAGTTTGGATGAAAGTCGATTCAGCGAAATATCAGGTTTTTTCCATTGGATGATGACTTTTAATGGGAATAACTTTCGAACTATGAGAGATATCAACTTCTAATAAAGAAGAGATACAAATATATCCCTTGCATTCAAGATGGTATGAGTGAAAATTATCTAATTGATCATTATATCAAATGTGTATTTAATTAAACTATGTGTGTTTCCGTCATTAGGATTTTGATAGGTCATCTCATACCGTTCGAAAGTTGTTCATAAAAAAAACATTTTTTCGATAAATCGACGCCGATGCGTTCTTAACCGTCGATTAATCTAGCTTACACAAAATTTGACGAAAAAACGTCAACATCGCTTACCGGTAAGACAGCCGTCTGTCCATCCTGAAACCACTCGACCTTGGCAAGCGCTTGAACTCTGACGCGCTTCTCAATACTCCCATCAGGTAGCACCACCTGACGGATCTCTTGTTGCGGCCCCTGAATGCAGACTATCTCCAACGTACCAGCGGACACGTGGTTAGCATCGTGCAGTGTGAACTTGTCGCCAACTGACACCACCTTGACAACAAGAAATATAGATGTGAGACTGTGTTTGTGGCTAGCCTGGCAGTCGCATGACGTATGGCGAGGCTTAATCCCCAACCGGAGTAAGAGTGTAATCGTCTGTCGGAATAGTCAATCTCACACAAACCAGCTCTCCTGCCTCTATTGGACCACAGTTTGGTTGACGTGACATTTTCTTTCCAATTTTTCAGGCTGTGAATAGGTTCCATGAGAAGTGAAAAGTAGTTTGAAATTAATAGCTTCAATTGTTGATTGAAGATTCGATCTTTACTGAGTTCCAAAATGGTAAGATTTACCACAAATGGAGCTTCAAGTATAAGACTAAACTGTCACATCACAACAATTGATCGATATTGGTTGAATTGAGTCACGTGGTACTCTAATCGACGGGTGTCTGTAATCACGGTACGTGCACCTTTCACTCAGTCCACCCCCAACGAGCTGGAGCCAAAATTGTTTAAGGTATTTGTTTACCTCTAGCTCGAATGCGAATCCTTCGGGATTGGAGTCGGACCAGAAGTAGTTGACGTTGTCGTTGAGGGAGTTGTTGTCCGCCTGGAACGTGAGACGACGGGAATAACCACGACCGATGTTCTGTAGGATCAGGGCTCTTCCGTTGAACAGATCAGAGTTGCGTCTGGACGACTTCGTTGGCTGAAGAGCAAAATAAAGAGGATCAATACACCAGAAACAGAGCATATGACCACAGAACAAGGTGGTGGTTATGATTGTGGTTATATTTGTACATGGTTGTGGCTATTTTCATTTCTCATAAGATCTGCAACGCTAAAATGCGCATTCTGTCATCCAACTGGAATGGTTGTTGTCTTATTTTTCTCATTGCAACAGTCACCAACTGTTTATTTTAGGTACTTATATTAGATTACCGGGAATTATAATCAGCATAGTGCGTATTCTACAATTTATTTGTTAGAATATACCTAACCTATTCGACTATTTCTTATATTTCACATCCCGTTAGCTTTGCTTTTCCTAAAATATAATACCTCGTTGTAAGGTCACTGATGCCCTCAGGCTAGTCTAGACCGCCCTTGCTGTATAGTGTGACCATATTAGGCCATTGACTAAATCTGTACATCTTTAGTCTGTACCAATTGATAGTGTTTAGTCCAGTGGTTTCGTGGGTCTTCTACTCGCAAAACACAACCCTTCTCTAATTTTCGTATTGTAATATTAGTCCTAAAGCACCTCCCTCAGAATAGTTGCCACGAGAGTATAGAAATATGATTCGAGTGAACGAGTGTGACTACACATCTTTCAAGATGTAGTCACCTGACATTCATCATTATTATTATTCAGTATCATGTTATTTTGTAAGTTAGATATTATACTATGCAGAGTAATGTTAATTTGAAGAGATTCTTGTTATATTTGTACCATCCTATATTCAATGTCCGCTCCACAACTAATGTACCCTTCCTTAAACCAGTCCTTAACCTCAGTCGGAGGTTCGATACCTGGGTGACAGCGATTAACTAAAAGAGCCAAATGTAATATTATGATTACCATGGTCAACAAACTTTCATGAAACAGTAACCTATGAGCTTCCTCATATGAGCATCCTGTTGTTACATCAGTGAGAATTCGTGTGAAATGAAGCGAAATAAGAGACATCCAAACCCCAGAGACTTGGGTCAAATGTCCTTCCTGTTGAAAATGTCATCTATTTCCCTAGGAAATTTTTATGTTAATTCCAATGAAGAAACTTGAAATTCACTCATTTTTAAATATCTTCCCGACTTAGATATAGGCTATACAAATTGAGTTCGAAGTTTCTCCGATTATGATATTCCCAGGAATACTCATTTAACTTATGAGGTTTGAAGGAGTGAATAGCTTTTACACAAAAGTAATTCAACCATTGTCTCTCAAAACTATTTAGGCTCACTGACGACCATTGTTGCATTAACAACCCCACGAACAACTAGCTTATGTGTGGGTACGAATGAGTATGAGTGCATGGTAATGAACCTATGGAAGTACGATTACAATATCACATGCCATGTGTGAGATTCGAACCCGAAATCAACGATGATTTCACTTTCAAGAGCGATGCATTAATTGACTGAGCTACAGAGTGGTAGGGCCAGCTTGTATCCACCAAAGAGGAAGGCCGTGTCTACCAACACAAAAAACATAAATGTGATGGTTACATATGTTTAGCTGGGGTTCTCATAAGGCATGGTGAATTCGATTTGTTTTGATAGTTATTTTTTCAGTATTCTGATTTATTTCTCAAAGAGTGCATGTGTTCATATGATTCACATTGCCTACCTGATCTTGGATAGTTCTGACCCTGTAACGGAATCCGGGAACAACTCTTGGATCCATCCAGACTCCGACAACAGGATACTCGTGATCCTCCAGAGCAGGGATCACGTAGCAAGCTGGGATATCGCCAATAAGACCGGCATCCAGCTTGATGTAACGCTCCCTCGGGACCACGGGAAGAGCACATACTTTCTGGAAAACACAGTGAATCGAGTTAGAATAGTAATAAGGGCGAAGGTGCCATTTTTTTAATTATTCATGAGTTTGATACGGGGCTCTGCTCCATTCTCACTAACTGCATTCAGTGTAGGCTTACTCAGAGTCGGTTTCACGAATTCTAAGTTGAGCAATAATTGGATGAGCGAAGCGAAGACTCAATTTCACCATACCCGAAAAAAAAATTAATCGGTTTTTTTCGTTTTTTTTCGCGCTCCACAGGTCAGACGAAAATTCAAAATCAGTTGAAACTTGGCATACACAAGTGTCATTATCTAATTCGATACTGTATAGTTTTGAGGCGCAATCGGTTGAACCACTTCTGAGAAAACTCATTTTAAAGTTTTCAAAAATCCCATTAGAATAACCCAGAGAAAAATATTCGTGAAATAATTTTCCTCCGGGACATTTCAAATTCTTAGGGAATTTTTTAATTTAATGGTGATACACATTATTCCGAACTTTCACTTGAATCGAATCTGCCATTTTGATTTTAAAAAAATATATAATGTAATTTTTGTGAATCACTCAAAACTATATTACCAATTAAATCCAAGCCACAGGTGTCACCTCTTAACTGTGAACGATTAGAGCAAAGCCTTCTTTATTATCATAGAAATCAATAATGAATAATAGGATGGCAGTGAAGTAATGGTTTGGATCTCAACGTGTACATATATATATATATATATATATATATATATATATATATATATATATATATATATATATATATATATATATATATATATTTATAATAACCAATCCAAAGATAAGTTGATATGTTCCAGCTCATCCATCAACGCGGCAACACATAACACGTTTGCCTAGTTAACTGATTATAACTTAATGTACAAAAATAACACACGCAACCGATAGATGGTAACAGTCAGTCCACTTTCTGGAAATATTCTGGAAAATTGCTCAATCCACTCAGTTCGTGTAACCCAGGACTCATGCAGTGCATCAAAACAGTAACAAATAAATAGCTGACTAAATCCATGACGAGTACTGTACAAAACAATCTGAAACTGTATGGAAGTCTATTCGGGAAAATATCAGTTTCCGGCGATATAGTCCAGAATTATGAGATACCAAGATCACAATGCGGAATGAACACATGATATGTTTGAAACCTTCAAAATGGTGTATAAAGTGAAACTATGTTCATTCAAGATCTTCAACAAATTGTAGCTGATGTACAATGTATACATGTATGTGTTTAATATGTACAATGTATAATATGTATAATATGTATAATAGGTATAATATGTATAATATGTACAATATATATATATATATATATATATATATATATATATATATATATATATATATATATATTTATATATATATATATATATATATATATATATATATATATATATATATATATATATATATATATATATATATATATATATATATATACTCAAGATAACGTTCGAATCCAACGTTTTTATTTCAAGTCACAATTCGGAGGTATATTGAATCCATCTGTCTTCACCCCGCATATTAGAATGTTGATATCTCATACCGTTCGAAAGTGAACGCCCAAAACTGGTATCTCGCTCAATCGGCTCCCAAGTAGTACTCTCATTAGAAATATGTTGGTCCTTTCGTCAAAATTTCCGTCAATATTTCTATTCTTGTGTTTCTCTTTTTACCCCGGCCTTGGCAAGAGAGATGATTATATAATTAAACTCCTTGGATACTATCCAATATTGTGTACACAAAAACACTCATATTTATATATATATATATATATATATATATATATATATATATATATATATATATATATATATATATATATATATATTTATATATATATATATATATATATATATATATATATATATATATATATATGAATATATATATATATGAATCATTTATATATATATATATATATATATATATATATATATATATATATATATATATATATATATATATATATTCATATATATATATATATATATATATATATATATATATATATATATATTTATATATTTTGAATATATATATATTTATATATTTCAAATATATATATATATATATATATATATATATATATATATATATATATATATATATATATATAAATATACATATATATATATATATATATATATATATATATATATGTATCTATATATATATATATATATATATATATATATATATATATATATATATATATATATATATATATATATGTGTGTGTATATATATATACATATATATATATATATATATATATATATATATATATATATATATATATATATATATATATATATATGAATATAAACGTTATAAGCGTGTGTAGATACAAAATGTGCGTCTTACAAATCGCTTCGGTGGCCAAAAAAGACTCACAACGTCCTAGGTTTACCGGTACCTCATAAGGTATACATGGATGGGAAAATGTCATTCTTTTCAGAAAAATAAATGCCCAGATCCCGAAATATATCGTAAGACACGATTTTGTGGAGCAAATTGTTTTTCGTACAGATTACAGAACCATACCGTAGGACATGTTCTCATTGTTTTTTTGCTCGAGAAACAAATGTGAAGAATGGCCCATTTTGGGTGAAACGAGTCCATCAAAGGGAAAATTCCTAAAATTATCTTGTCTTATTTCCTACAAGGTGGCGTTTTTTTTTCGTTTATTGACCTCATGAGATAACATGGGACATTTTGGGGCTCTTTTGATCGCGTCTCAAGAGGTCAAACTTTCCAAAAATGTACGCTATACGCTATAGTTATGTAGTATGGGTATGTTTTCGCATCATTCTGATACCAATACCATGCATGTAATATGTTACTTGAAACTGTTACGGTAAAACTTCTATGAACTTTTGTACCTTACGATAATATTCGAATCTGTGAATTTGTTTCTGCAAAACCGTTATTATCAGTATCGTTTTTTATTATCTACGTATCTATACCTTATGAGGTGAGACATAGGCCATTTTCAGGCCTTTTTCTGCCCCCCACGGGAAACCAAATGTCATCCAGGCGGTTCGTAAGACGCGCATATTGTGTCTGAATACTCATTGATCAGCATCGATTTCAATAATGAGAACATTTATCTCATGTGAGGTAACATATTCTCCACTTGTTCTTGGGCTTTGATGATCAAAACTGAGACGAGTAGCCGAGTGGTTAATACACTGAACCGTCATTCAGATTTCAGGAGACCGAGGTCCGATTCCCGCCATGGTCGACCATTCTGACAGGATTTTTTCGTGGTTTCCCTATGTCGTTCAGGTCAATACTGGGATGGTTCCTTAACAACAGGCCACAAACGACTCCATCCCACTATCCAAAGACACCTTATAAAATAACCTTTTATAACATCATCCCATCAGCTCATTCGTCATTCACCGACGCCAATAGAGCGTGGTCATCAGTACAACAGTAAACCCAATATAAATGAAAATAAAAATCAATTCAGAAGGAATATTAATTTGAGGCCAACGAAGTGTGTCTATTGATTAGTACAAATGAGCGTCTTGTCTCATTTCTGCCTTTTGGTTAGCATGAATGGTTATTAGAGCTCTGATTGATTTGATGTACTAATTGCGCCAATATAGAGCGGGTGTGTATGGCTGCTGCAGTGTTAGACAGTGATGATTGTCAATCACCCTCATCGGCAGCTATTGATTAGTTGTCGCCGTCAACGGCTTCTTCCATTTCCTCGCTACATGGCCTTCGTTTCAACACAATACTTCATTTTAATTGCTATTGTTATGAGTGAAGTGATGACTTTTTAAATTGTTGCTGGAGTATATAATTTGTTTGCGTAATATGAGTGGACAATGTTTCTGAATTTTCGTTCCACACAGCCGCACACAGCCTATTCTATTTGATAAACATCTATCGTTTTTCAACACAAGATTTGCGTTATTCAACATTAAAAGTTCAATTTTGATCGACACCCAAGAAATAGCGATCTGTATTGTTTTACACATACTGTTTTTCGAACTGTTTCAACCTGCTGTTCAGGGTTCGCATCCCACGTAAGGCATTCTCCACATACCTGCTGAGTTACTTGATTCCAGCTGTCGTCCGGGTGATGATCCACGTGTTGGGGCGAGGGCAGGTTGGTAGAACTGAAGTTCTTGTCAGGGCCGGAGTCGCTGTCCTAAAAACAAAGAGTGGTGAATTTGACAATACAAATCAGCGTAGATCTGAAGTCTCAAAACAATTTGATGTAGTCATTCATTTTCATGGCATCAAGCTTATAGGTCGGGAACGTTTTTGTTCATTGAAATCCACTGAAATGAATTTTCATTCAATTTTTATTCGACTCGGATTTTCTGTAACACTTTAGCAAAACGTTGTGGGAACTAAGTTACCCGAATTGCGACTTTCGTTCTGCCGCTGAATCTGAACCACAAACAATATTATATGCCTATATTTCCAACTGGCCGATTAGTGAGCATCGCCTATATCTTCTGAAAAGCCCACCTCCGTGACGCTACTGCGCTGAAGGGCATGCGCAACAAACGTCTGTGTTATTACAATGTTTATTTACTAGCACTTTCTCGTCAGCACCTAGCCTGACGGTACGCCACTTGACTGTGGATGAGAGAGACAACGATCAAAGAGTATGACATGAAATTATTTGGCTTTTTGAATAGTATAGTGAGACTTTCGGTGGGGCGCCTGAAGAGCGTATACCGGAATAAAGTCGACTCGGTTATGTGACATGGGTTTGGATGCTCAATCTCACCTGGACCCCAACCACATTTCATTGAAACGTACACCGAAGCTCATGTCAAACAACCAAGTCACCCTAATTCCAGTATATACGCTCTTCAAAATGGGCCAGAATGGTCAAAATCGGGGCCATTTGGCCACAGCTTATGGTGAGGAAAGTTTCAACTTCCAGCCATCGATATTGGAATTATTTGTCATCCCTTTTTTCGATAGTCTCACTCGTTCTTCACTCTCCGAAACCTGCAGCTGTCTCACGATTAGCTAACTTCACACAATGTCACGTAGGCGACAATGTCAACAACCGATCGTATCTTCAGTCGTCAATTCTGGACCAATCCGGAGATATTGCCGGGTCTTACCTGCGCTGAAGGGAACAGATCTTCCAGAAGAGTGAGCTCCGCTGACTCTTCCAGGACTCCTGTGAGCGTGAGGCGACGCGCCCACAGGCGCTGCAGGGCGCTCTCCTGGGCGCTGCCCTCGAACTCGGCTGAGCTGTCCATGAACATGATGCGATGAACTGACCTGCACGTAGGGAGAAGACGATAGATATTTATCATTTTATTATCATGAAGCTGTTTGATAGCGGGTAAACGAGCACGAGTGGGCCTTCTGGACTTTTAATTCATCTAAATTGAATAATGTTTCACGACCCCACCAACAGCTGAGATACGGGGGCTTCAATCAAATTATTTAATTAATTTTAACTTCGAGTATTTTAATCTCTCCTCATTTTTTACCCGATGTTGATAGGCCTATGCTCAATATTCTGGGTATACATTCCGTTTTTCTTCTTTTTTAATAACATCGAAACTTGATACAAAATCATTGTTCCGCAATCAAGGCTACGGATGAAAGGTAGGATCGTTTGGACGGGAATTTCTTTTTTCTTTAAAAAAATTTCAGTAACTCAAGAAATAATATAATTGAATGGATAAATCAATCAATGTAAGAAGTACACATGTAGAAGGTCGCAAGGTAATCCTTGAACTGTTTTGAGTAAATCAATGGGGAATAGTGACTGACCTGAAACAATACCTGTTATGTGAGAATATTGTTCAAGTTAAGAGTGCTTGCAAGTCGGTCCAGCGGTATATTAGCTTTTTGGTGATAACTTTCGAACGGTGTAATAATATATTAAGATTTTAATATAATCGAAACATATATATTTACGATACCTTTAAGAGCTCGCATCTTAGACAGATTTACAGGGTTAACTTTCACCACATATATCTCAAGAACTATAGACACTACGGACTTGCGGTAATTTGCAATAGATAGATAATACCCTCACAATTGTATATGCTTAGTAAAAAATTGAAGAATAATTTTATTTTGCAGCAATAATTGAATCAAAATGTGCATAATTTGATGGTTTTCATCACTTAATTCCCGGTCACCGAATGATCGTGGAAATAAATCACAAACGCACATCTTTAAGTTCAACTTTTCTCATCAATATTTGAAATCCTGATTTGCCTGTAATTTCACAGTTTTCTCAATTTCCTTGGCCAAAATATGTGATGTAACTAGATTATGTCTAAATTTTGAAATGAAAAACTCCTCCACCTAGCGGTGGTTACTGGAACTCTTTCAATATTATCCCTTTTTCACTTTTCAACCCACAAACAAACTTTTGAACGCACATCAAACTTGGGGCGAGCATTTCGAAGAGAAACATTCTCAGCTAAGATGCGGGCTCTTAAGAGCCCGCATCTTAGACAGATTTCATGTTGAGTACAGGGTGCACTTCCATCACATATATCTCAAGAACTACAAACACTACGGATTTGCGATAAAAAGCAATTGATAAACGATACTCTCACAATTGGATATGCCTAGTTGAATATTGAAGAATAATTTTAATATGGAGCAATTTTTGAATCAAAAAGTGCCAATTTGATGGTTTTCATTGCCTAATTCCCGGTTACCGAATATAACTAGAAAAAAATTACAATCGCACATCTTTAAGTTCAACCTTTCTCATTAATATTCAAAATCTTGATTTGCCTATAATTCAACAGTCTTCCCGTTTTCCTTGGTCAAAATGTGTCATGTAACTTACAGTAACTATATTTTGTCCAAATTATAAGTTGGAAAACTACTCCATCTAGCGGTGACACTGGAACTCTTTGAAAATCATCCCCTTTCCACTTGTCAACCTAGGTAGGAAGTGGACCCGAGCCATGAGTGCTGTCACTCCAAATGAACCTTTCTTGGAACGGAATAAAAGTGATTAGCTGAAAACCAATATACCGATATATCACACCAATCAATTGTAATTTAGTTGTGAGTGTCTTCACATTCTCATTACAACAAGAATACATTTTTTATTTTAGTCCTAGGTGCATTTCTCATTGATTCAGTGAAAATAATTCCAGTTGACTTCATACGCAAGTAGAAACTCATTTTTTGGGTCAATGCTCAAAATCAGAATTAAAACTATTACAATTACATTTATTATCGTTTGATGAATTATGGAGTGTTGAAATTCGACTTCTCGAGTTGTTTTTAACACATTGTTAGTAGCCCATCATTATATTCTACAGTGAAACATAACATGAGAAACATAACGTGGAAAACGACACAAAATATAACAAACACGATTTATCACATTTCATGTTTCCACATTGATTGAGTGATTTCACAATTGAAATTTGAAATTTGATCGCTGAATCATTCCAAGAAATGGTCACAATATAATTAATATAATTCCTAATCAGTTTCAAATATGCTATGATCATTTATTGTAGACAGAAACGAATATAGGAAAAAACTACGGTAAGATTTAATATTGAAACGAATTTTAAAATCATCATATTTGAAACAAAATTGATTACTTTCCACATTGTTAGGGTTCTGATGATGTGAATATATATATATATATATATATATATATATATATATATATATATATATATATATATATATACACACATATATATATATATATATATATATATATATATATATATATATATATATGTATATATATATATATATACATATATATATATATATATATATATATATATATATATATATATATATATATATATACATATATATATATATATATGTATATATATATATATACATATATACATATACATATATATATATATATATATATATATATATATATATATATATATATATACATATATATATATATATATATATATATATATATATATATATATATATATATATATATATATATATATACATATATATATATATATATATATATATATATATATATGAATATATATATATATATATATATATATATATATATATATATATATATATATATAAATATATATATATATGGATCATCTTTCAAATTTGATCACACGCATATTCGAATAGTTTGAAAAATGCCCATCAGCAGTTTTGTTTGATCCCGCGATCTTTTTGCCCGCGATAATTTGTTCACGATCTTATTACCTCCACGGTATTTTTACCCGCGCTCACTTGGCTCGCGATATTTTCTTCTCCGCGACCTTATGTACGTGCGGTCATTTCACCCTACTCGATATTATTGCCGCGAGATAAAATTGTTCGCGGTCTTTTTGCCGGCTACCTTAGATTTCGACCTCACCAACAGCTAGGTTATTAGGAGGTACGAGTGAGCTCGCAGAAGAGAGACGGATGATGTTCACAAAAACCCATGTCATATGCGAGGCTCGAACCTAAGACCCGCTTGACTGGAATGTATGAAGCAGTGCCTTAGCTGGGCCTGGATCAGTCAAGGTTCATATAGGTGAAGTTGACCTATACATGCACACATATTTTCAGTGTAGGCAGCTACGACTGATCTGTGTGAATTTTTTCACGATCATCTTATCTTATTCTCTTCGAAAAATGTGTCCTGCGAAAACTTCCACTAATGAGTTGCTTGATTGGCCTGACACTTGCGTTCACTTGTTTTGAAAATAAATATATTTCCTCTCTATTCTCTCAGAATATTGGGTTGTACAATTTTCCGCTCACAGTTCATTGTTGTCAGATTTTGTGAAAAAAGAACACATATGTGCCTATACAAAGCGAAAACAATTATTCTTGAAATATGTACAAAGATCATATACAAATACATGCTGTATTGGCAGTTGTCTTCATCACTTTGCCATTCCATTTGAAAAAACTAAACCAATAATAAATCACTGTGATTGATGACTAAAATTGTGTGAATTTGTTTATTATTTCAGAATTAGTCTCCGATTGACCATTCAACTATTATGTAAATACTACATATTGTGATAATTTAATCAATGAAATATTAAATATATGCATGAAATAATTCTCAAAGCGATCCTAGTATGGGCATAATAACTGAAAATAAGCTTACACAAAATCTAAAATCGACATAACATTGTACTTTTGACGCATTCATTTATGTTTTTATGTTGGGTTCAACTAAGCACAGTAATGAATGATGACTAAGACCTATTGGCGTCGGTGAATGATGAATAAGGTGATGACTGATGAGAAGATTAGATGGAAGGTTACTTTATTATGTGTTTTTGTATAGTAAAAAGGAGTCGGTCGTGGTCTGTTGCAAAGGAATCATCCCAGTATGAACCTAAACGACAGAGGGACACCACGAAAAAACTCTTCTTGGAGGTCTCTGTCCAGAATCGAACCTCGGTCTCCTGAATGCCGGTTCAGCGACCGATCCACTAGTCTCACTACTCATTTTGCACTCATCTTATCATTTGTCTATGACTAGGAAAACGCTATATACGCGTTGTTAGACGAGCGGAAAGTAATAGTATGTCGACTTCATTGCCAAACTTTTGCCTAAATTCGCCAATTGGGTAACATTTCAGTTATAAATGAGTAAAAACGGCTTCGAGTGGTACCAATTTAGCACATTTCGTGATTTTTCTTCAAAATGGCTGACCCGATCAAGCTGAGAATTCCCAGAAATGTGTATCAAGATGTTATTCAACTCCACACAAAATTTCAATCTTTTGGAAAATAAAAATTTTAAAATTTAAATTTTTTTAAATTTTTAAGGGTATTTTTGAAATTTCTGAAATTCATAAAAAAAAAGTTGATATCCGATAATGCCACAAAACTATACAGATCTGAGTTAGATAAGGAACCATGATGAAAAAAAGTTTGAAATTGATAGCTGTAGCCTTTTGACCTGTGGAGAACCGACAAATGAACATAAAAAAAAAATATATAAAAACGAACACCAATTTTTTTCAGTATGTGAAATTGAATCCTCGCTAAAGCTCGTCTAATAATTGATCACTCATCATTTGTTATGATATTTTCCTACGAATTATACTTAGTTATTATCAGCATGATTATTTGTAAATTTGCATCTACTTCCCTGTGGTCAACATAATCTCCGTATACCCCTACTTTCGAATACAAGTAGCAATTGTGACTAACCAATATGAGTATCAATGAAATACATAGCTTGTGGTATATATTTTCTCATTGGGGAACAATGATTTTGTATCCAGTATCAATGTTATGAGGAAAAAAATTGTGAATATTACTTTCCTCGATTTCAGAAATAACAGCATATTGTATGGAATCACAGCTCGATTATCTGTGATGGAATCTGAATGAGTTTATTGTGAGAGCCATAGCTAAAACGTTTACCAAATATCTCGTCAAAATACTACCTGCTATTCAGATGGCTTTTGTGACAACCTAGTGACAACACGCAGAATGACGGTCTAGGACCCCCGAGTGTATTTGTTAACTTATAGAGAAGGCGGTAAATCGGAACGGTCAAATGTTGTTTCCAAAGTGCACGTCTTTTTTGGTGAACAGTTCAAGTTACAAGAGAGAGAGATAGCCATAGGAAACTGAGAGAGATAGCTGTCCACTACCGAGTTCCAAAATCGCACACCAAACTTGGGTCGCGCATGTCGAAGAGAAATATTCTCAGCTAGGATACGGGCTCTTAAGATGGCACTATAGTTGTGACTATCCACCTGATCTCATTATTGTTTAATTGTCAAAACAGCTGAAAAGTAAATATTTAGCTATATATAGTTATTTGATATTTTATTTCGTCCCGTGGACCAGTACATAGTACATAGTATGGGATAATGATATTTAATGATAGGTAATGATGGCTTATGATAGTTAATATTGTAATGAAGTTAAAATAATGATTAGGTGAAATAAAATAAGCACAAGTATAATTTCGAGTGGGATTAAAATGGAGGAAAATTATGGTTGAGGTATTCAGAGAGGCTGTAAAAAGGATGTTGGGTTAGGAAGGACTTGAGGTTATTATCAAATGAGGGGCGGGTGGTTGAATTTGTGATGAAGGGAGGAAGTTTGTTGTAGATTACTCGACAATTGGGCGATATGAATTGAATAGTTTCAACTTTCAGGCAAATTTCACCATCACAAAAGTTTTAAATATATCTGTATTTCTCCAGTATAGAATTTTGATATCTCATATCGCTAGAGAGTTATGCCAAAAAAACTGTTATTTCGCTTAATTGACTGTCATGCACTCTTAATAGTTCTTTAAACCCAATAGTTCTGTGTTTTTTTTCCTATTGAACGATTATCGATAATTGAGTTGTGACAATGATCTGTTTGACACAGTTAGCAGTGACCTTGTGTCTGATTGTTGGGTCAGGTTGGCCCACCTGTGACTAGATATACAACGCGCCAAATACGAAGCCTACTAGCACTGTTTCTCTACGCGACGACTTGGTCGAGATTGGAGAACACTAGTTTCTCAAAATTTCATACAAGATTCAAACAAAGTTGTGATGACATTTTTGAAAATCTTGATGGTGATAACTGCGTTATTTTCATCTGAATAGAGTAAAAGACGAATAACAAACACAAATAAAAATCCACTTGAATTCTTATTGATAAGTTAAGAGTTAATTTTCGCAAAATCGTAATCAAGCCCGTGCATTCGAGGTAGGTACTTGATTCTCTATCACCGCACATATCGATTCTCATGAAAAACTATAGTGTTTCCTAAATTCTAACTCGCCTAATTTCTGGTTTCGGCAGAATCTTACAATAAATTTAGCTTTTGAAATTGAAAAATAATATCTGAATTTATGCTATTGGATATCGAAATTACTATCTGGGAATTTGAAGAAATGGAAATATCATCTAGGTACGATAAGAGATTATACAATTTCTAGTTGATTATTTCTTCTAATTTCAATCGTCGCCGAAACCTTAATTGACATATTTTTTTATCATCAGTATAGTGACAATGACAATTTAGAATTTTTTTAGAGGGGCACCACAAGCCAGTCTTACCACCCCAGAGAAATACATATATTGCAAGTTGTAGAAATTATCAAATCATTGAATAAATATAATTAGGTTGATTAAACAAGCCATCTTGTGCAAATAAGTATCCACATATCACAATTAAACTCTTGGAATACTGAGACAATTCATAGACAACAAATTAAATATTACAACGATTTGTATACAAAGCTGCTTTTCATGCGCACTGGTATACTTTCTGAATATTCTGACTGACTCATATAGTATAACCTACTTGCTCAATTGTAATCCGTAAAATTTTGTAAAATTGGGTTTTGTCAATTGTATTTCACCTTGAAAAAACTGAAGAATCTCTCCAAAATTGAGATTTCTGCAACTAGTGCCGTTGAATTCATCACTGTAGAAATATAAATTATGCTTCATATCATTTGAGAATTCCACAAATATGGGGATTTTATAGCCTTGTACACTCTATTTTTCAGATTAAGAGTCCACAGCAGTCGATTTAGTGAAATATCAGTTTTTTGGTGATAACTTTTGAACGGTATGAGATATCAAAATTCTAATAAGCGAGAAACACAGATAATTATAATAGCTTCAAGATTATATAAGATATAACTATTCAAGTCATGTCGCATAACTGTCAAGAGTCGACAGCTGAAAAATGTGTTTTTTCAGCTGTATACTCTTGACAGTCACGTGACATGGCTTGAATAGTGATATCATATATAATATATAATATTATATTATATATATAATATTATAATTATCTGTGTTTCTCGCTTATTATAATTTTGATATCTTATACCGTTTAAAAGTTATCACCAAAAAACTGATATTTTGCTAAATCGACTCCCGTGGACTCTTAAGTACACCATATAAATGTTTTCAGTTCTCACCTGGAATTACTTCAACTGGAGCTAAATTTTAAATTAGATGCTGAAAATGAACTGATTTAGAAAGTAGTAATGATACAATAATATATAGGCCTGGTCTCAAATAAATCAATTAATTCAATTACCATTTGAATGACATATTACTTCTACAACCTCGAAATTCATTACTTGCAGTATAATGATTGTTCGATTAAATGAATTGCTTGTATATACAACCTAGAAATTAAGCAACCTTCATACTTGATATTTTCAATTTGAGAATAATGTTATATTATTTTCATGATTGTGCTGTTATTATGATATCCGGAAATGTTCATGTCCGGAAGTTGTACTCTGCGGAATACTTAATACGATATTGGTTTTATAAGACACTTCTGACGTTTCTAACTACCTAACGGTTACTATAACCTTACACTCTATACTACCGATGTTTAGCTCATATAGAAAATATAATAATTAATATAATAATAACATTACACTCTATACTACCGATGTTTAGCTCATATAGAAAATATAATAATTAATATAATAATAACCTTACACTCTATACTACCGATGTTAAGCTCATATAGAAATTTTTTTTTTTTTCTAATAACATCGAAACTTGATACAAAATCATTGTTTCCCAATTAAGGCTAAGGATGACAGATAGGATCGTTTGGACGGGGCACCACAAGGGCGATCTTACCACCCCAAGAATATATTATTATATATATTGAATAAATAGAATAATATTCAACGTCGGTTCAAGTATAGGCCTATAATCTCACGCAGAAGAATTAGAATATATCAGACTTATGTGTGGATAATTGAGAAAATAGATAATATGGACTATAGTGGCACGCGGATTGTATTCTATAGAAATGAATTCATTCATCGATAAATGAATGGAACGAATGCATGCAGGAATGGAATGTGTTGAAAGAAGAGTTCAAGAATAGAACGTCGAGAGACGATCGGTCATTTAAGAATTGAGTGCTGAGAAATCATTATAATAATCTAGTTAGTTTTTTCAGATTCAGTATTATCATTATACCGAAGTTTGAAACAAATGAACATGAATTGTAAAGTGATTTGAATAATCATCTTTCGTTGCATCAGTAGGCCTAATTGATTGTAGGATGTCCAAGTTGAAGGTTTGTGTTGAGGTTGGGGAGGTTGAGGGGGTGGGCTTGGGGGGGGGGGTTGAAGTTGGGGTACGGTACCCCATTTGAAACCATGTTTGATCTTATACAAAATTACACGATATAAAACAAAGTGAGGAGCAAATAGATATTGTAAAGCTATTTTTCTTGATAGCCTATATAATTCAGGGTGTGTAGAGTTCACATGAAGAGATACAGTGACCCATAAAATATGTATCAATATAATATTATGTATTTGTAGTATAATGTATGTATGTGAGAGAGAGAGAGAGAAAGAGAGAGAGAGAGAGAGAGATTGAGATTTAATCATTCGATAATTATATCGGGTAATCAATTTCTATAGGTTGTGTGCATCAGCAATATGTATTACATAATTATATGCACATGTTTATAAATCAGATCGTCGTCGGTCGCCTTGTACATTAATTGACCCTCGAGATGTGAAGGTATGAACCACCCGTGCGCTAGTGGTGTGAGATAGAGGGGACGGTCGCTCGTAACATTCATTTCTCGTGAATATACGGGAACTCTTGCACAAGAAATGCGTAATCACAAGCAACAAAAACCCTATTATCGTGTTTGAAACCAGAAATTATATTATTCCATTACGGAAGGTCAGTTAAAAAGTCGAATGTCATAATATTCCACGTTCTATGAAATTGTATATCAAAGAATAATAGAATATCAGAAACATAGATTTGTTTTTTTCATTTTAAAATCATTTTATTGTTGTTTTTGAACATTATTTACATACATTTCTCAATTTTTCTTTCCTCACATTATATTTCACAACAAGAAACCCGCATGAGAGAGGAACTCTTGTGTGCGGGTTGCCTGGAAGAAGTTACGCAGAAGAAAATAAAGAAATAAGTAATAAACTAGTGAGTCATTGAACATACAACAGAAAACAAGGTTCTTAATAATAATAATTAGCATAATCTTGAGAATCTATAACTTGTATGATACTTTCCATCAGCAAAACAAACAGACAAACAAAAAGTTATTGATGATTGATCTTCTTTATTCTATGGTATCACAGATTAAGGCTTAGTATATTTTCATTCTATAATAATATCCAATAATCATTTGATAATATATTATTAAAATTAACAATATCATAGAATTCATTGAAAATGATATAAGCAATAAAAATCGAAATGTTTTTTTTATTGTTTTTTTCAAGAATGAATTTTTCGGGTATATTTGACTCCTCCAAAATAGAGCTACTGTTAAGAATAATGGATTCTAATATATGTTTATAGGACTTGGGCGACATCGAGAGACTTAAACCACGTGTTGAATATTCAACGATCAAGGTTCTTATTTGCCGACCACACAAATCTAGAAAAAAATATTATTTCATCATTTGAGAACCACCATAGAGAAGCTTATGATTTTTCTATTTTCTATTTTTTTTTTATTGCGAGGCATAAGCCTTTGCCGACCCGCTCTCTATTTTCAAATATGTTACTCGATACTACAAGAAAGATGACAATAATTATATTCGAATATTTAAAATATGAATTCATTAATATTTCTCAAATTCAAAATTGTATCAACTTTTCACTGTACTTCTTTGTATCAAAAACGGCACGATATCCATCGATTTTGAATTATTATTTCAAATACATATTGCTTGAAACATCTAGATTTATTTATATTGGGTTTGACGAAGAGCGATAATTCGGATCTATTGGTGTCAAATGGATTATTATTGCGATGATCAGATGTAAAGTTTCTTATGTAATGAAAAGGTTAGTGGAAAAGAAGCGGTCACGGTCGATATTGTGCGAATATTATGCGTATTCTAGGCTACAGAGAAAACTTTGTCACAGAATCAATACGGGAAAAACTTATGTAAAGATGGAAGATGGCGGGAATCGAATCAAGGCCCAATCTACCCTCATCTCTTGGCTACCTGTGCCGGTTTGAAATATACAACTAAAAGCTAATCCCAAATTCAACCGAATCGCCTCAAAGAACTGGATTGAAACCGCTTTCAACTCCAAATATACTAACCCTTGTCTACGAAGTGACAAAAACGAAACTAAAACGAGTCAATCAAGTTATGCAACTATAGTCGTAAAGACTAAATTAACAAGTTTTGGTTACTGGGTCATCATTGATTAACTAAATAGCCTAGCATAAAGACCTTTCGAAGGTTTGCTTATCACTGATTTCTTCATCTAGGCATATATATAAAGAACTCGGTTCGGATGTGAAATAGTGCATTTGTTGACGTATTGTGTGATTAACGATTGCCCCACAGCGAGAAGTGGACCGTTTAGCAAGGGTTCAATGCGGGCAACGTAACATGAGATGAAATTTCAAAACATGTTTTCCAATTTAAAAAAAAACGCCATGGGTGTTTATGTTAAAGACTGCATGAGCTCGAAATACCCAACTAAAAGTGAGATAAGAAAATTAGATTATAATATGAAAGAAAATATGAAGTAATTGTTGAAAAAAATCTGCTATCATTTTTAAAACATTTACATCATTTCTTGATTATTGATTATATGATATCTGGACCCTTATTTTATAACTTTTGTCCGTTACTTGACTGGTCGAAATCGCTTTGGTTCCGTTTCGACCGCGGTCGAAATTGGTATTCTATATAGCACCGATGGAAACGGCCATTTATTCCAATACACAGGAGTTGGAAAAAGTGCGATATATCGCTTATTTTCAAGTAAAACACAAGCAACGACTGAGCCACCGCAGCTTTTTTCACAACTTCCATCTGGTTTACTTGAAATTTTGGTAATTTAATAGCCGAAAATGATGAGTGATGGATCAATCATTCAGATTTAAATTTAATTGAATGTATATCCTAGTCAAAAACAATATTCTTCATTCAGATGTTTATTCTATAAGAAAAGAATGATCTGAATAGAGAAGGCTGTGATGAAAACATACTAGTCAAGTCAAACGTCAAAAAAATAGCATAACCTAAAAGTATTTGTCACTTATCTTTGAAAATATATTAGAGCAACTAACATGGCAAGTGGATTGTCTTTATTCAACTGTTACCAATATTTTCTCACTTTCCACACCATTCACACACTCAACACTCACGATAACATATTTTATTCACACTTATAATTCCATGAATATCCCGTTGCTGGCACGCAAACATTGCAGTATCTGTTTCGACCACGGTCGAATTAGTTTCGAGTCGAAATGGGAAAATAAGTGCTATAGAATGGCGACAGATCGAAACATTCCCGTTTCCAGTCGAAATGCATTCGACCGCTACACAAAGTTGTTACAGAATGAGGGTCTATGGTATAGAGAATACAGTAGAACTGAATCGGCATAGGCCTATGATCATAATGACGATTTGCAGCGACAGCAATGTCGTTATAACGACAGTAATGAATATGTAGAAATTACAGACAATGAACAAAGTTTGTATTTGAATTAAAATGGGAATACCAGAAAACTATCACTAGAGTTCATTGGACTATGAAGAAATTTGCCAATACTGTTCTTCCTGATTTTGTATCAATATTTTGTCAAGGTGCGTCGTTCAACCTTAAACAAATAATTAGTTCGTAAATTGTTTCAATAAATATTTTTGAAAAATGTTAACAAAAAATTACAATAAGATTGTTCTGTTTGAAGTTTGAACAATGCTGAAATGGAATATATTTTCGACAAAATACTTGTCTGACCTTGGCCTACACTACACTCGTATACTCAGGTATACTCGAATCACCCAAGTCATGTTCATCACAAGAAAGAAACTAGCTCAATGAAAGTCGTATTCCACAGCTATTTTTGTCCGCGTTCAACATAGTCGACGTCCGACGACAGTTTTACAATGCAATTGCGTACAGGTTAGATTTAAACCATACTGAAAGTCGAAAGTGCCAGTTAGAAAATAATAACAGTGATTTTGAGACATTTGAGATCTGGTTATTTTCTTCAAGTTTTAGTTTCCATCTTGAGAAGAATGTTAATTCAGGCCATTTTCCTCGTCGATCATATCTTTATCAGTACACTATGAGCAGCGCGGTAGTGCAACGACATATTACTGCCGGAAATTAAGTTTTTTTGAATAAATTCGCTCATATATATATATATATATATATATATATATATATATATATATATATATATATATATATACATCTATATATATATATATATATATATATATATATATATATATATATATATATATATATATATATATAATATATATATATAAATATATATATATATATATATATATATATATATATATATATATATGACTTAACGACCCATGCACTTATGATGAATAAGATATATTGGCATCGGATGGATTATTAGTGATCTGATGTTGTTATTTGGGCGGTGAATAGTGAGAAGGAAGCGGTCGTGACTCATACTGTAAGGACCATCCCAACAGTAGCCTAGACTAGAGAGAGAGTACCTCTGAATGCAGACTAAAGATGGGAGGTGGCGGGGATCGAACCAAAGGCCCGATCTGCACCTCATCTCCTGGTCACGTGGAGAACCGCATCACTGCTGAGTTACAAACACCGTTGCTAATTAAACTAATGATCAGGCAGACTTTGTTTCTTCTAATCGAACTGATGTGTTGATGACCATTCATCAAATAGCACTATAGTGATTGGACCTTGACTTGGACAAAGTCTATTACGTACTTATTTCATAATGAGTTTTAATTTATTGTTCAGAATAGAACATTTCCCAAATATTGTCTTCATTGAATTGAAAACAAACTGATAATCTCAGATTACTGAACAATATTTATCCCACTGTATGTGAGTATAAATCAATTCATCAATTGATGGACCGAGACGCGTGGCCGAGTGGTTACACACTGAACCGTCATTCGGGAGACCTGGGTTCGATTCCCGCCATGATCGACCATCCTGACAGGGGTTTTTCGTGGTTTTCCTCTGTCGTTCAGGTTGATACTGGGATGGTTCCTTAACAACAGACCAAGACCGACTCCTTCTCACCATCCAAAACACCTAAATAAAATAACCTTTCATCTCATCATCCCATCATCTCATTCATCACCCACCGACAACAATAGATCGTAGCTATCAGTATAGTGCGTCGTTTAAACTATATATATAAAGAAAAATCAATTGATGGTCAACACACAATTATTTTAGATCCAGTTTTAATCCACAAAGAACGCATGATATGTTCAATACTGATTCAATGATTATATGGGAACCAAAAGTGTTTTTGAGGAATGAAATGAGAAATAATTGAATCATTCAATATACTTGTTGATTCGATTAAAACCCCCACCACATTTTGAAAGACTCCATTTTTATTGTTAATGAGTGTCACGGTACATAAGACTAATCATAAAGACGCTCCTGCCTTATGATGTGCAAGACCTATTCGGCTATATGCAGAAGCAAGTCATGTCCATGATGAAATAAGGTATTTTTAATAATTGACGACTCGAAATAGGCGTGGCTTTACCAGTCAGCCAGTTGGATCATATCCTTTTTAATCATTTCAAGATACTCGGATTGGATATTTGAATTTGACTGCAGTTTTAACAGCCCTGTTGATTGGACGGTATGATTTCTGACGTCATGGGGGCAGAGACTGCGAGTCTTCAGCCAAATTTATTCAGCAAATAGTCTGTCATCGTCAATTTGAAAAATAAACGGTTCAATTGATTAGTTGCAATGGAAACCTTCTAATGCAATCATATTTTTATCATTTTATATGGTATAATCACCAACTAACAATCAATCTATCCGTTGCTGTCAACTGTCATGAATTTTCAATGAAATTTTTCAAAATACGCTATAAAATGAAAAAAAAATTAAAAATAAAATACGAAGTCATAATACGTCATTAGGAGGAAAGTCAACCCGTCTGATCTTATGTATTATGACAGTCTTCATCAATACGAAAAGAGAGTCTCAAGAAAAGAAAAGAGCGCACGTATACTCGAGAACGTACTTGTTCATGTTAACTATTGTGATCTTGGAAAACTGTTTATCAAATACAAACACAGTACAGGTTGAAGTTTTTTTTTTAAATAACATCGAAACTTGATACAAAATCATTGATCCCCAATTAAGGCTATGGATGAAAGATGAGATCGTTTGGACGGGGCACCACAAATAAGGGCGATCTTACCTGCACCCCAGATGAAAAAATTTTGGAAGTTTCATGTATAGGTCCAGAATGCAGTCATTTGGGATCAGTGACATTTGTTATGACTCTCTCGTGTGGAGTGACTCGACGCCGCTCATCCTACACAATGTTAATCACAAAGAACTGGCAACTGGAGATGTTTGTTAATATATCAGTTTCAGCGACGCGTACTCATAGCTAACTTGACATTCATATATTAATAGTCTAAAGTCTAGACAGGGGCAAGAGTAGACTATACATAATAGCTGTAAGAGAAACAATTCCCTGATAACAGACTTGCAAGTGGCAAGGAAGACATTCCTCACTGGCGCTATACAGTTTCATCAAGCAAACGCTGTAAGAGGAACAAGCTACCGGCACATGAAGCGCAGTGGTTAAAGCATTCGATTCATGTGATTCGGGAGGTGAAGGGGCATATCGGACCCGGTTCGATCCTTGCCACCCTACAGGTGCCGTCCATCTTTACAGGGGTTTTTCGTGGTTTCCCTCTTGTAGTCTAGACTAATGCTGTGATGCTTTCTCCAATAAAGGCCACGACCGCTTCCTCCCCACTACCCTTCCCATCACCTCAAACACCTTTATTTCATTATCCCATCATCTCATTAATCATTCATCTGACACCAATAGATCTTAGCTATCATTATAGTGCGTCTAAAGCCAATATTTAAAATAAAAACAATGGGAAAGAGCTATTTGTATGGAATTGGAAGAAAATCAAAAACTATTGGACATTGGTTTTTGAACATCCCAATCTAATCGCTCACTGCTTTCGTTATGTAGTTCCAACGATTGCACCGGTTGATCATTCCAATCTTCATGCAGCGCCAATTTATTCTTATAGGAGGTTTTTTTAATTTTTACAATATTGGAACATTCATTTTCTCAAACACACCACATCTATTTTGACTTGATTTAGATCTATTAGAACAATATTAATATATTGAGACACTATTATTCCAAGTGGATTGGATGTAGATTTGACTATTGAATCCAGTACTTATATTCTCACGGGGATTTACAGAAAATTTCCAATATTTTTTAGAAAGAGACTGTTAGAACGATTTTGTTAAAAATTACATGGATAATTATATTTTGGAAAACAACAATGTCTAGAAAAAGCTGAGAGTCGATTGATTTATCTGACCTATAAGCCGCGCACGAAAAAAACAATAAAAACCCTCACATATTTCTGCATCAGAAAATGAAAATTGCAAGCCTTCTCCACTCTCATCACATAACACCATCATGCACATTCTCCTGAAAAGACACATCCACCAATGTCAACAACACCCACAGTAATCTTCAGATGCTAATTGAATGGTTCTCACAATAAATGACGATTCCATCAACAACTATGTTATACGGGGATACGAATGTCGGGAAACTATATCGAGTGATGATTGGTGGAAGGACGTTTACAAGAACCCACACATACAGCAGGACTCGAACCAAGGGCCGGGCCTTTCCGATAGAAAAAAAACAGTGACCATCTCTATGCCTGTTTCGGCCAAGCGAACGTCTAAAAGAATGTATTTTTATTAAAATGTAACATTCTGTTGATTCCCAGTTGAGCTAACAAAGTAGGATCGTTCGGACGGAATACAATATGGCCATGGGTGATCTTACCACTCCAAAAGAAATTATTATTTTCTAATGCAATTAATCTAAAGACCAAGAAGTTACAAGATGGTGCACCAAATAAATGGACAATGTTCGAAACTAACTAATTACCTGTAAAATATGGTTAACGGTGGACCTTCTTAAGTTCTCGAACTACTTCCTATGTTTGGGTCTTTTGGCACTTCCTATGTTGGAACTATTGGCACTTCCTACACTCTCAAGCTATCGGCACTTGCTATACTCTCGAGGTCACTGAAGGGACAGATTGTACTCAATGTTGTCACTTGGCCACTTCATCAACTACTGACTGCTCATTATTGGTGTCGTTCAGTTATATATAACAGCTCCGTGTCACCATAGCGCGGGACAACGCCACCTATACGGTTCAACGTAGATACATGCATCTATCTGTGCATTTATTTATCTGATGACTGATATATTTTATTGGCGTCGGTAATTTTTTTGGCGTACCTCATGGGTTTCACAAGTGTCTGTATGACTCTTATCGTGAAGAGGTGGGATAGGATAGTGGGAAGTAAGCGGTCGTGGCCTATATTGTGGGAAGCATCCCGGCATTAGCCTGGACTACAGAGAGAAACCACGAAAAAAACCTGTGAAGATGGGCAGAGGCGGGGATCGAACCAGTTCCGATATGACCCTTCACCTACCTGATAACATGAAGCGAGTGCGTTAACCACTCAGCTACTGTGCCGGTCAATGAAATGAAATGAAAATTATAATGAATGAAATGATGGGAAGATATAGGATGAAAGGTTATTTCTTAGATGTGTTTGGATATTGGGAAGGAATCGGGCGTGGTCCATGGTTGAGGAGAAATCCCAGATAACGACAGAGGGAAACCACGAAAAATAATTGTTGGGATGGTCGACCATGGTGGGAATGGAGCCCCGGTCTTCTGAATTACATCATCGAGTCTTATTATTATTGTTTGTTCAACGGCACCACCAACAGCTAGGCTATTCGGGGAAACGGATGAAGGAATGAGCAGGTGATGACGAACTTGAATATTAATTGATATTGAGAGAGAGGAGGTTTTCAACAGCCCATGCGTTATGCGGGACTCGAACCAACGCCCGACTTGACGTCAATTTTTCAGCTTACTGATCCAGACTAAGCTCGACGACCAATGAGTGACAATTTTATCAATGCTCTCTGGCAATGAACTTCGGACTGTCAGTTTTTTCATGTCAATTTTCAAACGGTATGAAATATCAGAATTTTAATACAATCCTAATTTTAATACATTCCGAATGGATAGGTGATAATATTTAACCTATATCGTATACATTTCACAGGCATACAACGGTTAACGCATTCTCAGCTGTATATACATCACATGTGAAAATTATATATATAAAGAATAGATAGGGTATAGATAGGGTAATCAAATGATAATAATTTTACTTCAAATAATTTAATTGTACCTGCGGATCATCTGTAATGAGTGAATTAAATACAAATCTGTATTCCTTCAGTAATGGAATTACGATCTCACTCATACCATTGAAAAGTTGTCAGCAAACACATACTTTTTCGCTGAAATTGTTCCGATATGCACTCTTGAGGCTGAAACTATAGTGAGATTATATTTTTTTAAATTAATTTTTGAAAATATTCGAATATTCATTCTATGAACAATGATCCGGTGTGAATTCAACTTACATCATCTTTAGGCAATTAAAAAGTAAAAACAAAAACGGGGAGGAAGAATTGAAGAAAGAGATTGCGAGAGATTTAGTTTCCATTTTTCAATTGGCTGTAGATGATGTGAGTCGACTTTGGTTGAGTGTTACCACATGTGTCCTCATAATGATAGTGGGTTGGTACAAAACTTGAAAAAAAATATCATTTTGTATAGGTAACTGAAATTTGGGACAATATGCTGTTTATATTTATATAGAGGCAGAGGGATAAGAAAAAGTCCAATAGACCAAAATTCCTGTACAGTGAAATTTCAACAAATTCTTGATGAAATAAATTGTCTCCACTAAATGTCTTACTCGCTGTGATGAGTGTGCTGCTGGACAAAGTGTCCACTCATTAGCTGCCTCGCTCTCCCTCTCTCTCTGTCTCTCTTTTCCATTGCTCTTTCCCGCTCTCCCATTCCTTTCTCTCTCATTCCAATCCCCTCTCTCTCTCTCTCTCTCTCACTCTCTCTTCCCCTTCTCTCGCTCCCTATCTCCCCCCTCTCTCCCGCTTCTCACTCCGTACATTCTTCTCAATCTATTTCTCTCGCTATCCCTCTCTTTCTCTCTCCAATTCTTCTATCCCTCTCTCCTATTCCTCTCTCCATCACTCCAATCTCTCTCTCTCTTTCTCTCTCTCTCTCGCTCTCTCGCTCTCTCTCTCTATCTCTTACTGCGCGTGTTCAGAGCGTGGCGCTTGCGTAGTGATGTATCTCGCACGTGGTCATACACGCTCATTGATGGCTTCAGAAGGCGGTGAAACGTGTTAAAAACGTGTTTAATGACTTGTTACTCAAATAACTGTTTATGAGAAACTTGCTCCACAGTATATTTAGCACAGCTACGCTATGCTTACTCTCTCATTGTTACACCTCTGTAGCTGGCTTTCCACGAACGCGGAATTCGCCGAATTTCGCTTAGCGAATTCGCTTTAGCCGCCATATTGGAAAAACGACCAATCAGCGACGAGAGCGGCGCAGTATCCCAATGTTGAGCTGGGCCCAACTTTTCGGGTTCCGCAAAGCGAAACCGCCGGACGTTCATGGAAGGACAGCTTAATGGAAAATTGATTTTACCGACGCCAGTGGATCTTGGTCAACATTACAGTGCATCGTCAAACACAATATGAATAAATAAATGTAAGCAATTTATCAACTTGGAAGGTAGGATTGTTCGAACGGGATATACCACAGACAATCTTACCGATTCCAAACATTACCATGAACATCAGTACTTCTATTATTAATTTCAACTGGGAAAACGCTATATGGGCGTATGCGTTGTAATGAGCGAGATATTATTTAAAAATGAATGCACTCGAGAGCTATACACACTCACTAATTTGGTGACTGTTAGATTCAGTCACTGAGTCTAAATGCCTTCGTTATGCACCTTCAGTTGATAGGCCTATTATCTAATCTTGGGAATGATGATTATTTATTTATTCAATTTTATTTTTTCAAAACTGCTAATATGTCTACGATCCCAGAAAAAATTCCCTATGATATTGCGTATCATATTTTCACCAACGTTCAGTAAGAATTTGCATATATTTGATGAGGTTTTTCTTCCGGAATTTTTCTGATCATTATAGGGTTATCAAAATATGTAGATGGTATAACGCAAAAGTGGTCCAACCGATGCGCCCCGAAATATACATTTACTTCTATGTTGGATACGTCCGCGTGTCCAAAGAGAGTTACGTTGATCAAAATTTAATAATTCAATATAAAAGTATAATAATAAATTCATAAATTCATAAATTCAATAATATATATATATATATATATATATATATATATATATATATATATATATATATATATATATATATATATATATATATATATATATATATATATATATATATATATATTATGATGAAAATTATCAATTATAATACATTCAGTAATTATGAGAATTCAACTAATCAAAATGGGATGGTAAGATCACCCTTGTGGTGCCCCGTCCAAACGATCCTATCTTTCATCCTTAGCCCCAATTGGGGAACAATGATTCTGTATCAAGTTTCGATGTTATTAAAAAAAAAATAAAACGTTGATTAGTCAAGTCGTGCTACCTGTGTATAGTACGTATAAACACACAAACAAACAAAAACAAAAACAAAAAACGCACGGACAAAGCTCCGTAAGAGAGTACGATGAAGGGACAAGACGCTTGCAGCAAGTGACAGCGTGTCAGTGCGGCGTGCGTTCAAGGTCACCGACGCTCGTGAGAGCGAGAGAGACAGAGCATTGACCTCCAGGCTGCAATCAGAGCGTGACATTCGAGTCATTAACTGACCTTTCATACTGAAATAATAACTTCTGGTTTCAGTGACGATAACAGGGTATTCTTACTTGTGAGAACGTAGGCCTATCTCTTGTGGTAGGTTCCGAGCGGCATAGCCCACAATATATAGGTCTGACGGGGTGCCTGAAGAGCTAATACTGGAATAAAGATACTACTAAGAGTAAACTTGTCATGGAGTGTTTACTTGGAAAGAGGATGGCCTATTCGAGGAAACGATCAAAACCTAACTCAAAAACCCTAAGACAGCTCTTTGGTGCTCTAACCGATTACCCCCAAAAAAAGCTTGTCTACGGCATTCCTACACGCCGAGCCCTCTTTCACTCTCAGTAGTATCGGTAATCCAGTTATCGCTCCTCAGCGCCCCCGAAAGGGGATGTGAAAGTGAGTGGAGAGGCTGTACCTATTCGAGGAAACGATCAAAATCTGACCCAAATAACCTTAACCAATTCTCCGAAATAGTAGCTCTTACGGCATTATTACACGCCAAGCCCACGTTCCTGTATCCATATTCCTGTATGCACTCTTCAGCGCCCCCGATCGTCCTGCATATACGAGTACTCGTTCGGCTCGCGCATGACGTCACTTTGACCGAGACACGTGGCCGAGTGGTAACACACCGAACCGTCATTCGGGAGTTCGGGGCTCGATACCCGCCATGGTCGACCATCCTGACAGGGGTTTTTCGTGGTTTTCCTGTCGTTCAGGTTGATACTGGGATGGTTCCTTAACAACAGGCCACGACCGACTCCTTCCCAACATTCAAAACACACAATAAAATAACTTTTCATCTCATCATCCCATCATCTCATTCATCATCCACCGACGCCAATAGATCGTGACCATCAGTATAGTGCGTCGTTAAAATCTAATATAAAAAAGACGTCACTTTGTGCACTCTAGTCGGCCAGAAGGGAGCGCATGAAGGGCGCATACCAGAATACGGATACTATACCAAGAGTGAACGTGGGCTTGGCGTGTTATAATGCTGTAAGAGCTATCATTTCGGGGAAGTGTTTAGAGCACAGAGGAGCCATGGTTGGGTTTTTTTTTATTTGCGTTAGGTTTCGATCGTTTCCTCGAATCTCACACACCAACAAACACAACTTCTCCACCCTCTTTCACATCCTCTTTTTAAGTAAACACGCCAAGACCACGTTCACTATTGGTAGTATCCTCCAATATACGCTCTTCAGGTGCCCCAGCCAGAACACGGATCGCGCCATGCTAAACTTACACGCGTAGCGTGCTTACTTTTACACTTTACACGTTACACTTTGCACTTTACTAGCTTATTTACACTTTTGAATATTTCCTTCCATGATAACATTCTTAATGATATGAATGCATAATATCGTATCAATGCTAAAACTGTATCTGAGCTTTCATGTCTGTAATCATATTTTATTAAACAATAACTATCATACTTAAATGATATACACATTTCACATTACACGTTACGCAATACATATTTACAAAATTTTGTTTACAAATTCAAAGCGATAGTAAATACTTATTATGACACCGGATCAGTATAATATCAATTTATTCATTTTTCATTACATTTATAGTTTAGTTCCAATTGATGCTTCTTCTTCATTATCGCTTCTTTTTCTTTTTTCTTATGAATGTTGAGTATTAAAGAATTGGTGGTTAATGTACTGGAAATATTTTGTAATACTTGAAATCATATATTGTTACAGTGAATTTGTTGTAGGTTTACATAATGTTTATATATCTCTGTGTCATGTGTTAACGACAACTGTATGTATTTATGTATCCTTCTGTATTTTGTCGTATTTTCCGTGTTTTTCAATTTTTTTTCTGAAATTTATGTGAATTATGTTTTAAACTGGTTGAATGTAAGAACGGCCCTGCCGAATTTCACCAGCAATAAAGTTCCTATGATAATAACAATAATAAAAATATAATACATATATCAGTGCAACCTCATGGTTGTTCCATGTTCAAATGATCATGTTCAACGCGCTTACTTCCATTTATACAATTTTACAATTTATACAATTAACGTGCAATTGTAGGCCTAAGAGTTAAATAAAATAAATAAATGAATAAATAAATGCATTATTGACGAAAGAAAAATGAGTCCATAATTTTTGTGATAAAACAAAAATCTCAAGAAGTACTGATGAAAGCGCTGTATAGAGAGATAGAAATCAATTCGAATTTGATTCAAATCAGATTATGAATAATAATCGTCTCATTATCATGCATTTAACGCCAATAAATAGATCGTATTGCCCATGAGGGCCAGTGACGAGAGTGTTACCTGATAGGACAGTTCATATAATACATTCGAGGTCACACAAAATGGCTTATGGCTCAATCCAAAAATGAAATTTTGAATTTATCATTTGTAAAATATCTATAGTAGGCCTCAAAGTGAAATTCCAAAGTTTTTTTTCATCAACATCGGAATCTTGTACAATTACTGTTTGCCAGTTAGGGCCAAGGATGAATCAATGCGACCGTTCATGCAGAAGTGGCACCTCCTGGTGATTTTTGAGACTTCAAAGTGGTATTGTCATCAAAATAGAAAACCAAAGCGTCTACGTCGCTTAGGCTTACTCCTGAAGCTCCTTACTCACGAAATGGCACCCAACTCATCCGACAACGACAGAAAGTAGAGCGTTTTTCTGGTTCAAAACATCCTCCCAGATGATTAGGATCGATCGTTATTCTTCATTAGCAGCTGTTATCTACGCAGTTGTTTGTGCCGAGGTCGAAGGGCAAGTTCAAGAACGAGCCATACTATAGTAGAAAGCGTGTTAGGGAGTGGGGAAGGGGAAATACCCCCACTTTTTTGGTTCATCTATACTCACTTCTTCATTGACTTTTGCGAAAAAAACTCATGCCAATTCGTGAAAATAATATATGACATAAGTTATTTCAATGTGATTGTATTTATTATACTGATAGTTGCCCAGTTCTGAGTGACAGGAACGTCGGCGCGCGCACACTCTCATTGCTATAACAAAAGGATGGCTTGACATCGCCAATCATGTCTAAAATTACGTCTTCTGCTTTTGCTGATTGAAAAAACCGATACTCATCTAAGACGCACTCCCTATCCTTTCGTCTTTGTAGCACAACTATTGGAACACAAAACTGTCCATTACATGTAAAATTACCGAAGAAAAACAAAACTTGAGCTGCAAACATTAAACATCTCATATTTTGTTCCTGCAATCCATTTTCCAGCTGGCTGTGTAAAAGTTTAACCAAAGCCGAGAGAGTTTTTCATTTTGTATGTATACAACAAGTACTATAATAAGCCGTACTCCCTTCTTATTTACGCATTTTCCACTGATGCGCATTCGATCATGTTTTCATAACGGGTCCCTCTGGTAATATAATATTATTATTATTCATCGGAACTGGATGCTAAATAATTATGTCCAATGAAGGCCAAGGATAAAAAGGTAGGATCATTCGAACGGCGCACCACAAGAGCAATTATACCACCTTGAAAGGATAAAGAATCATAATGTCACTGATGAACCAACTGCAGATCAAGAGACGAGGAATATTTCGTACATTTCAGAGAAGTAGGAATCTTCGGTGTAATCATCTACTTGATCTTATTTAGTCTTACTCATCATTCACCGACGCCGATAGATCTTCATCATCAGTACAATGCGTAGACGTTATAATATATAGGCTTACAATAGAAATAAAAACGTCATCCATTTTCATTTCTTCACCCATTCATTATAATGGATGTCTCAATTATTGTGTTCAAATGTACTTATTATATTTTTTGTTATTTATATAGCCGGCTGTGGGTTAAATCTTTTTTGAACTTTTGAAAACTTTTAAAACTTTTGGACGCTTCTGATGATTAAATACTACGAAAACGCAGTGTGTCAAATTGATCGATATTTTATATGAAATGTAATAAAAAGCTACACAGGCCTATAGGGTGTTCGCACGTAACAAAAGACAAACAATCGTTACTATATAGTAATAAGGCGAACTGGTGGACTACCAAATATTCTGATTGGTCAATTCCAACTGGTGCACATTGTTGTCTCTATTTCAACAATGGGTGAGGTCAGTTGAGAATACCCTATAACTTCGATCCTAAATATTTTCAACTCACTGCCTTCCTGATTCACATTCTAATGGGTTTCAATTTTACTTTTTGATCTCCTTAATAGTTTTCTCGATAGCTTTTATTAATTGGTGTTAAAAAATCCTCATGATGTAGGCCTATTTTCAATGAGGTCATTGAATTTGTATGGAATCAATCAAACTCAATCAATCAATCATGTGATTTCCAAACAGAGATTTCCAGTTAAACTCAGACATACAAAATCACTCGACAAGATCCAGAGCCAACATCCATAATGCATTTCACAGAACAACTTTATATCGTCAAGACTGTACTTTTAAGGGTATCATATTTTGTAACATGCTTCCTGATTATATTGTATGTATTGACTCCCTAATGCTTTTCAAAGTTGAATTGAAGAAATTCTTTATCTTGAACTGTTTCTACTGTGAGAATGAGTTTTTTGACACATGCAAGAATGTATTGGTAGCATAAGGAATGAGACTGAAGAATAAACAAGATTAAATTTATGAATGAATGTGGAGAATGAATGTATGAATGTGCAGTATGTTGTGTATGAATGTTCTTTTCTTTTCATATGTAAATCCTATACATATAGTTCAGTTTGAGTTTATATTATGTTAGTTTTCATTATATTTTTGACGTGCCTCATATTCTATCATGAACTATTTTAGAATGTAAAAATCGAGTAGGCAAATAAAGTATTAAAAAAAAGAAGGAAAACTATAAGGAATTGTTTGTATTATTCATGCACCGGATTTAAATTCCGCAGAAATATTAATTTATTCGAAGGAAATGTGTTCTTTATATTTTCCGTTCTGTGGGGTTATTCAAAATTTCGAAATTATTTTTCTCATGAATGGTTCAATCGATTTTGCCTGAAAACTACGCAGTATCGAGTTAGATGCATGCAGACATAACACGGCTCGGAAAAATTTCCTCCGTTTGACTTGTCAAGCGCAAATATTTTTTCAGAAAATAAAATGGAAACATGTTCGATTTTTTCGAGTGGGGCCCAAGGGTAAAATTGAGTCTCCAATTTACCTTAACTAGGAAAACGCGGGATGCGCGTTGTTAGACGAGCTTAGGGGTATAGAAATCTAGAATGAAAAATAATTTGTCAACCCAATCTACATCTACAGACCTTGGATCACTCCAAACGTTCAAAAACCTTACGAGAATCAGTTATGTCACGGCCTTCCTCTTCATTCATTTCAATCGTTTTGAATTAATTGCTGACACTTGTTGCTATAGATTTAATTGGTTCCCGTAATAGCCTAAATTGATGGGAAAATGCATTATAAATGCGTTTTCTTCGTTATTTCTCATCCGATTGATGCAAAAAATCTCTCAAAATGTGCCTAATAGTTTCCTTTATATTCGGCGAAAATTTGAGAGGTCTTGAAAAATTTTGATTTTTCAAGTATTTTCCTCCGGGTTATTCTAATGGGGATTTTTGAAATTTCTAAAATTCATAAAAAAAAAAGTTACCACCCGATAATGCCACAAAACTATACAGATCTAAGTTAGATGAGGAACCATGACGAAAAAAAGTTTGAAGTTGATAGCTGTAGCCGTTTGACCTGTGGAGAACCGACAAAAAAACATAAAAAAAAAAAAAAAAAAAAAAACATAAAAACGAACACCAATTTTTTTCAGTATGTCAAATTGAATCCTCGCTAAAGCTCGTCTAATTACCAGTTGGTACAACCGTCTCTTATTATGTTATTATTGATGTTGATGATGATTATTCCATATATTATTTTCGATTCCCGCCATGGCCGACCATCCTGACAGAGGTTTTTTGTGGTTTCCCTCTGTCATTCAGATCAATACTGGGATGATTCCTCAATAAACAGGCCACGACCGATTCCTTTCCACTATACAAAAACACAAGAAAAAAAACTTACATATCACCATCCCACCATCCACAATCTCATATTTCATTCAACGACGCCAATAGATCGTATCCATCAGTATAGTGCGTCGTTAAACCCAATACAAATTAACAAAAATAATATATGGGCCCATGCTAATAATTTGATGTATTTTGTATCATTTTTCACATTCTGATCAATTTGTTTCAAGCCGTAGTTGTTTCTCTCATGAGAATTTCGGTATCTTATACCATTGAAAAGTTTGACCAAAAAACTGATATTACACTAAATCGACTTCTATGGACTCTGAGTGAAGTAATTGTCATATTTGTATACATAAGAGAAGAATGAGCAAGCTACTCGTGCGCTAGTGATGTGAGATATATAGGGAAGACGGTCGCTCAGAACTTT
This sequence comes from Brachyptera risi, assembly GCA_964007535.1. Lineage (NCBI taxonomy): Eukaryota > Metazoa > Arthropoda > Insecta > Plecoptera > Taeniopterygidae > Brachyptera > Brachyptera risi. The sequence goes on from OZ023334.1 coordinate 16,158,842, forward strand.
CATCTCACATGGATATACAAAACCACACACGAGAGTTTAAACTCTCCAGCCACAGAAAATTTTGTCTCCACATTAAAAAAACATATTGACAACGCGACTGATATAATCGTCATATCTCCCAATGCCAAATATAAAAAACTAAAACCTTGGATAACAAAAGGACTTATTACCTCAATCCGTAAACGTGACGCTATGAGTAAAGCACTTATTAAAGATAGTGAAAATTGCAATAATTTCAAACTTCCCAAAAACGATATATTGAAACAGAAATTTATTATTTATAGAAACTTCCTGACCAAGCTAATTAAAAACACTAAAAATATGTATTATAAAACTAAAATACTCGAATCTAATAACGACCCAAAACTCATTTGGAAAACAATTAATGAAGTAACTGATAATATAAAGAAAACATCCACTTTGGATAATATCAAAGAATTCCTAGTTAATGATAAAATATTAAATGCAAATGATAACCCTCATTTGATTGCCGACACTTTTGTAGATTACTTCACAACTGTTGGAGAAACCTATGCCGAAAAAATTAAGCACAAAAACAATACTCAAAATAATTTACAACATCAATCAGATCAACTCAAAATTAAAGAATCGATATTTCTATTCCCCGTATCCAAAACCGAAATACTCAAGTATATAACCCAACTAAAAACCAAGTCAGCTCCAGGTATCGACGAAATTGATGCATCTACAATCAAATCTATCAGTAACTTCATTGTACCTTCCCTAGAGTTCATCTTTAATAACGTAATTACTAGTGGTATTTTTACTCAAGTCCTAAAAACTGCCATAATCAAACCTATCTATAAATCTAAAGAAAAAGACAAACCAGAAAATTACCGACCAATTTCACTACTTACCAATGTCTCTAAACTTCTTGAAAAATGCATAAAAACCCGCCTAATATCTTTTTTTGATAAACATAAAATTTTATCCTCTAACCAGTTTGGCTTCAGAGAAAAATTAAGTACGGAAGATGCGATAGTCTCACTTATAAATATAATTTCTTCATCAATGGACAATTCAAAAAAGACAATAGCAATCTTTCTTGATTTGGCCAAAGCCTTTGACACCGTCGATCATTCCAAATTGTTAAAAAAACTAGAAAACATTGGAATTAGAGGCGTTGCATTGAATTTAATGAAAAGTTACTTGATGGATAGAATTCAGTATGTTAAATTTAGAAATTGTATAAGTAAGCCTAGAGAAATAAAGTATGGCGTACCACAAGGTACAGTACTTGGTCCGATTCTATTTTTAGTTTATATAAATGACCTGTGTAACCTACAAATAAATGGTAACTTAATCTCTTATGCTGATGACACTGCCCTAGTGTTTTCTGCCACATCAAATGAAATAGTTTTTCAGAAAGCTGTATCTGGGCTTAAAGAAGTATATAAATGGTTAGACTTCAACCTACTCACCCTAAATATTGAAAAAACTATATGTATGTCATTTTCCAATAATAAAACCCCTAATATTGATAATTCTTGGATGTTTCTGCACAATCATAACTGCCCTCTGTTGATTAATAACTGCAAATGTCTTAAATTAAAATATGTCAATGAAACTAAATACTTGGGTATAACCATAGATAACCAACTTAAATGGAAATCTCATATCAATATTTTAAGCAAAAAGCTTCGTTCCATCACATACAAATTTGTCAGACTTAGACATATTCTCTCTTTTCCTAATTTAAAACTAATATATTTTGGTCTCTTTCAGTCCTATCTTCAATATGCTATCTTAGCCTGGGGTGGCGCCCTTGGCACTCACCTTAATCAACTAAAAATCATCCAAAATCTTGTCTTGAAAATAATTTTAAATAAACCAAGAGATTATGCCACAATTTCAACTTACCAATACTCTAAAGTACTCCCTTTAAGAGTATTATTCGCAAAAAATCTCTTACTTCATATTTTTAAAAACCTTCCTAAATTCAAAAACACAGACCACCTACACACTACTAGAACATTGACTTACAATATAACAATACCAAGGAAAAACACCTCCTTTGGACAAAGACAATTGGACTACCTCGGTCCAAAACTTTTCAACTCGCTCCCTATAGATACTAAACTTTCCACTAATTACTCTATTTTTAAAAAAAAGATACTCATATGGCTATCAAATCTACCTTTAAACCACTGGGAAAATCTATTCAATAAAAACCTGCCAGATTTTTACTCAAACGTATTTACCTGAATTTATCCACACTATAGCCAAATTACCTCCCTCTACACATTTAAATTACCTCATTATCATCTAAATTTTTGCATAAACTTATCTCAACTAACTCTCAAGCCATCTTGAAATCAAACTACATTATTTCTTCTACAAATATCCTCTCCCACACACGAGCACTGCTTATGTGGGTATTCCATTACTCATTTTCTACATATTAATTTGATCACTATTATTTATCATTGTATTAATCATCTTATATCTATGTAATATGTATTTGTGTTATAACTATGTATATGTAACCTTTGACTAGGCCTATCAATAACACTAGTTGTCTAGTTGGTAGCCATAGGCTTACTCATGTATTAATTACAAATGGAATAAAATAAATGAATAAATAAATAAAAATAAAAAAGAGAAGAAGGCTTGAACCAACCGTACGCTAATCGTATTTATAGGATAGAAGAAACGGTCGCTCGCAACCTTCATCTCTAGTGGATACAAGTATATTAACGTAGTAATAAAGAATTTTGTTCGCAATTTAAGCTTGTTTCCGTCTCGCCGTTAAGTCGTCAACTGATCTTTTAACTGCTCTGTGACGTATTTAACAATAGATGACGACTATGGCGCAGATGATAAGTTCAACTCGGATCCCCTGCTCGCTATAGTGGCTGGGTATAGAAGAGACGACCGGTCGATCTCTCATTGACAGAATATTGGTCTTGGCATTGTTCTTCATCAGTGAAATACGTGTGATATTATTAGCTAGTTGAAGATGGTTTAGTGCGTAGTAGCAGTGTCGGTCAAGAAGTTCATCACCTTTACCGATGACGCTATAGTTGTGCTCACGACACAATGATGGTTGTCTAGTAACAAAACAATCATATATGCGTATAATGTCGGACAAAAATCAACAGTGAGCCTAAAACGGCATTGAAAATAAGTGAATCGAATCATTGAAGACATGTCGATTTGATTAAAACATGTGCTTTTGAGAGGATCTATCTTCATTGATCATGAATTTCATGGCACATTTAGGCAGGGAGACTCACTCTCCTGCCTTATGACGTATCGTGTCAAAGTATATGATTTTATGCAAAAACGTGCCACGTCCATGTTGAAATAGTGTAAAGCCTATATCTTCAATAATTACTTGAGCAATCATGATTGCAGGGAAAATATGAGAAAGTAAAGTGATTCAATTATTTTTTAGCCGAGATTTGTATGGCGTGTTCAGGTGGGAGGTGGGAAGGGAAGTGGGGGTTCAATGGAAGGTTATTTTAAAATGACCTCAATGTCAACATACACAATTTATAAATTTGAAAGTGCATCAAGTTCTTGAACACAATCATATTTTATCATCATATTTTATAATCTATTCAATGATCACTATTCTGTTGTTCACATTGTCTTATTGGAGCAATGTGACGTTGAATTGTTGAAATCGATTGATGATATACTATTGTTGAGTATAATTTCAACTTGATTATAATCATGGTCTTAAAATAAAATGATTATGCTCATAAAAAATATACCAATCTGTTATCATACATCAATCAGTATTCATAACGATAGCATTCAATCCACAAATATGGTCACATTCGGCTCACGGGCTACATGCAATCATTGAGTTTATAGTGTTTTCATTAGTGTCATTGAATTATTCCCCTTAACACTGTAAACTCGATGATGCAATGCAGTAAGCTTGGTAAGTTGATCGTTGATAGTCGCATGTTACAGAAACTGAAAACCACCAAAATATTTTAAAAGTGCTGAAATGTTCGTTTTATCTATAATGTAATTTAACAAGGTGGACGGTTTTTAATCGCAGAGTAAAAATCACTCTCTCGGAAAAACACTCGCAGGAGAGGCCAATTGAAAAATATTCTCGGTGAGGAAAAAAAACTCTGATCTTCCATCGAGTCACTAATATATTTAAAAACAAAAGTGAATTGAAAGTGTATACATTTGTTCCATCAATTGGGCTATAATCGAAGTTTAACAAATTCAAGACGACGGCACGTTTGGCCCCTTTCCATAAATGTCCATTGAATTATTCACTCTTGCTGAATAGCACAGATAAAAATTAAGATGCTGGTAGGGTGACCCACTACATTCTGAGGTCAAAGTCCGTCGTGTACCGATCAGGTGAGCAAACTAATATCAGCATAAGTACAGCATGATAATATAGTAATTCAATTACAAGAATGATCTTATTATAAATTTGAGAAGAGGTGGTAACTTCCTATCCATCTATTCAGACGGATAGAATTATTTTTATTATAGAATATTAATATAACAAGTGGTCGCAATTTCATCTGGAAATGAAAGCGTTAGGAAACTTCGAAACCATAACCGGAACATTGGTACTGGAGAAAATTGATACCTGTAAGCTGTACCTGAACCTTCATTTTCTTTTAGGTGGAACCAATGCCAGAACTACGAACACCTGGGGAGGGGGGTCATCACATAAAACGGTAGTCAACACAAAACATTTCAAATCTTCGCAGCCGACTTGAGTAGTCACCCCCTAGCGCAGCTAGTGAGAGTAGTACGAAACTCGAATAATCTTATGTAGGCCGATCTGTTGTTCCCATGGACATTTTAATATCTAGACTAGGCTAGCTGCGAAATGTAGCACGCGCAGCCTTGATAGTGCTTCAAGTCAGGATAGCTTGATTGCACGGGGAGAAATCAGGCAACAAACCACGTGACACGGTGAGCGAGGCAAGCTGACTAGTCGAGTTACACATGGCGATCACCACACCACACCGTTTAATTTTCCTCAAGGGATAATGAATACACAAACGTTTTCCCCGTGTGTATACCTGTCATTGAGGGCGGACTGGCCTAAGTGGCAGGCGGCAGACGCTGCCCGAGCCCCATTATATTTGTCTGGATTTGGTGCCCCCAAAATATGCCTATCAGGAGATGAGGATAGACAGACTGGGCAATTATTTTGATTTCACATCATTTCAGTAAATAGAATGCAACTTATTCATTTTCAGCGATTGCGATACTATACGTTGTACGTACATGGAATTGATTCTTACTGTAGTAAGAAGTAAGTACTGCAGTACTTCTGCACATTTCACCTCGTATATGAATTGAGTTTTGTAACGTTATTCTTTTTTATTGATCAGCCGTGCAGTTTTTCTGAAAAAACTTTTTGTTGTTTTTCTTTTTTTTCTCCGTGCCGCGATAGTACAAACACGTATAAGCCCCAACGCAATAACTAATCTCGCTCCGAATATCGCAAAATAAACATAAATAGTGTTTTCTTCGAGGAGAATCCAGTGGAAACAACCATCCATCAACCAAACCTCAAGAGATACAAAATAGAAGAGGGAAACATTCAAGAAAATAAAAACCAACCAACCCAACAATGGCAATTCACTATGCCCCAACCAATTCCCCGGAATTGTATCTTTCACTACAATATCGGACTACTTTTTACGAATTGAATATTTCGTAATACGAAGCAAAATATTAGAATTTCTCCAAGAACTTTGTTCAGGTGAACAAAAAAGTTTGTCCGCAGCAAAATTTGAGCTAGCGGCCTTCGAGTGAATGCACTACCTCTGCGTCACCGTGGCGAAAATATAATGAATGATATTTATCAATATATATATATATATATATATATTTATATTTATATATATATATATATATATATATATATATATATATATATATATATATATATATATATATATATATATATATATATATATATATCAGCAAGAAATGCGATAAATGCGTGCAGTGTGTTGAGGTCTTCACTGATTTGTATAGACCCGTCCATATTCGTTATCACCGCCCGGGCCCCTCTTCACCCACTCCGTCCCAGTCTGTCGTGTATCTGTATCTTATACCCGCACTGCGACTTAACCACAAGACTCAGCTCTAGGGCCTTTAGGTCGTCCATGGTGATCCGGGTCGTGACCTTGAACCTTCTGAACACCGTACTGACGATGCTCTTCATCTGCAGCCATGCGTATTTCTGGCCCACGCAGTTCCTGGGTCCAGCGCTGAACGGCAGGTAGCTGTAGGGATGTCGCCCCACGCTGTTCTCGGGCAGCCAGCGATCAGGGCTGAACGAGTCCGGAGAGGGAAAGTGTCTCGAGTCACGATGAACGGTGTAGGAGAGCACAACGGCTGTGCATCCAGCTGGCAGAGTGTGACCTGTATACAAACAACAGGGCCGTCATTCTCGAAATTTAAAAAAAATGGTATGGCGTTGCATTCTGTGAAACTGGCCGCAACGCGCAGACATCACGGACGTTCATCGTCCTTGAGAAAAAGTTGGGCAGCACATCAAATTATGATTATAAATTGAAATTGCCAAGAGTATTGAACAAGATATGATGATATGTTGAGGACAACGTAACGTATATTGCCTATCAAAGGCGGAGGACTCACTATCAAGGAAGCCCACTCTAAACGCAAAACGCAATGAACCGCGATTTATTATAACGTTAAGCAGATGCACTATAGGATGAGGAAAGAAAAAATAGGGGGAATAAAATGGGGATGGATCAGTTTTCTGTTAACTTTGCGTGACATTTTTTGAAATACTTCCATCGTCCATGTGCCTACCGTTGGATAGTAGTATGTCCTCGTTGACTTCTCGTGCCAATAGCGTGGCCACTGGAAACAGACGGAGTGTTTCTTTCAGGCAGCGTTCGATGAAAGGCATTCGGCCCAAGTCGTGTGAGTTGGGTTGCCGAGTGTCGTAGCCGAAGATCTCGTCAACTTCTTCAATCAGCTGGTCTTGGATGTGTGGATGGATACCTTGAACAGAGACGTGTAATGAACAAGACGGCTAGATGTAATAGCAGGTCTGTATCGCGGGTAACCTAGTCTTGACAACTTCGTGCTATAACGTCATGGTCACAGTGACACATAAAATCAGTTTGAAACATCAAATGAGAAGCAACCTCATTATTAGTAGCTGAATAAAATAACTTCCTCCTCTAACCTCATGGCCAAAACCCTCATATGATAAAAATACTGACTATACTGTTTGCTCAACGACCTCATTACCAGCTAGGTTATTCGGGGGTACAGATGAGAAAGTAATGATTAAATTGTCAAGAGATGATAAGTGCAAAGACGTTTACAGAACGCATTCTGCCATATGAGGGACGGGAACTCACGCTCAAATGTGGCTTCAGTTTCCAAAGCGAAGTGTTGGCTGACTGAGCTACGGCTACTGGTCAAGTAATAACTCACCGAGTAGCGTCATCAAACAGGCTACTGTAGTAGCAGTAGTATCCAACCCTGCCACTACGAGTGTGGTGACTTCGTCGCGCAGCTCTTGTGGTGACAAGACGCAGCCCTGCGATTCGGACGATTCGATCAGCAAGTCGAGGAAAGTAGTTATCTTCTTGGCCTCTTGTTGATGCGATGACGACGTGCGGTATTCGTGGAGCTTCTGTGCGATCACCGAGTCACTGAATTTATCGATCTCCTAGAAACAGTTGCGATAAATTCATTGGTGACAAGTGCTGATGGAGCGGGGTTGAGAAAAGCCCCTTATTTGGTGGAAACTCAACTCCAGTGGGTTCTACAGATTTGGGGGAAATTATGAAGAAAACATGGAAATACTTTTATGTCACTATTGTATGATTGATCTTTGTTGGAGTTTTTGTTTCCGTTTTTTTTATATTAGGTTCAACGACCTACTCTACTAATGATCAAGTTCTATAAGCGTCTGTGAATGTTGAATGAGATAATGGGAATATGTGATAGAAGATTATCTCATTGGGTGTTTTTGGATAATGGTAATGAGTAGCTCGTGATCTCTTCTCAAGAAATCATCCCAATATGAACCTGAAGTCCTGAACGACAGGTAGAAACTATACTGAACGAGTTTGGGTGTACTCAGCCTCGCTTGGTTTTTGGTATATTACATCAGGTTGAGTGTGGTGTTTCTCGTTTGTTCAGTGGTTCCGACAATTATGTGTGTACCCTTATGAATTGTACTTCCGTTGATGAAATATTGTTGCATGCTACTTGAAACAAAATTGAAATGAGTGCATGAAAACACTCATTTCAATGGTGTTTGGTCGAAAACAGAGCTATTGAATGTGTAATTTTCTGTTCTAGAAACCAAAAACCGAACTTATCTCGAACAGCAGTTATTTTACTGGCTGAATTACACGACCACCATTCAGGCAATTGGTTCCAGACCTTTTCGTGTTCTGATAAAATACCAACTTACCTACCCTGACTTTACTGGTATCCATCAAAGAAGAAAGTCGCATACCAACACAAACACATCGCTGAAATTTGCATAGTCGTAGTATTTTCATGTTTCAATGGATTTTCCAGGGCGAGATTCACGACACAGTAAATGTAAATACGTCTTTCACAAGTGTTGAATCATTACATTTTGCAGTGAGATCATGCAATTTTCAAAGTTTCCACAATCATTCAGTTGGTAGACGACCTTTCACTTCATTGGGTACACAAATACGTTTTCGAACTTCCATAATGAACGTAATCCATTTCAGTTTTGGAAATTTCTCAGCTGTTCAGAATGTATGGAAAATTAGTCCCTTTAGCGAGGTTGCCTCTGACTCACCTTTTTCACCTGATCGGCTGCTCGTCCGTCACGTGTCATCGAGTACAACCAATCAGAGAGCAGCCACGGTTTCGTCATGCGAGTGTGTATCAGCTCCATAGACCTGGCAACCGCGTCATTCAGTGAACTTTCACCTTTCAGCTGTGTGTCCATGTTGGTGCCTGCAATTAGAACAGTTCGGTGATCTCACATATCGCGTCCAAGGTGCATATAGAGCGAAATATCGGTAAGCACATCACTTGCAATCACATCAAATGATTAAATCAGAAATTAAAAATCGATTTAGATTAAAAAAAAAAACTATACACAATTGACTTCTGATTTGTTCACATACCATGCGTGAGTGCGTATGCACATATAATTTTCTGTGGTTCCAGTACGTACATATCAGTATATTTCCTTCAACATGCAAATCCGTCAAATACTCATCTGGCTTACCTATGACAGTCTCACATATCGCGTCCAAGGTGCATAGAGCCAGGTATTGGTAAGCATCAAAAGTACGCCCGTCAGCGATTTCTTTCAGTTTGTCCAACAATATCAAACTTTTACGAGCGAAGATTGCAACATAACCGTCCAGCACGTTGAAATGAAATGTGGGCGTGATCAGTTTCCTGTGCAGTTTCCACTGCGCATCTCTCGTTACTAGGAGACCGTTGCCAAGGAACTTTGACAACACTTTCGTTATGCTGGTGTCTCGATTGCGAACCTGCGACACAACAAGAAAATAGAAAGAATGAAACGTAACATTTCTGAACTATTGTAAGGAAACCAAGTCAAAGAAAATACTATTCCTCCAACTCTTCCATCGGTCCAACTTGGCATCACTTCATTGGAGTACGACGACAGTTTTACAAACCAAAAATATACATACAGTTCAACTAAAACATTAACAGCAACATTATTATATTTTTAAGTTTATTTGTACCCAAGATATATTTAAAATATACCCACTTTTATAGGTGGCTCAATCATACAATCTTCCAGGTCGTATATCCTGAAATATTACCAGGGACTTCTTTCATTCGTATGATTTGAGTCAATTCAAGTCATGACGGAAGTGCCGCTCAGAAATATAAACAGTAGTTTTGAGACATCTGGGGGCCAGGTTATTGTGAAGTACTGTTAGTCTTATATTTTCCAGAGATAAATACTAGAGCACAATATAAATTTGATTCTTCATCCGACTTTTGACTTTTACCGACTTACTGTGAATATGTAGTCCAAACTTTCAATAATTTAGGAACTATTCAACATCGTATTTTTATCATTTAAAAAAGTATACGATTATGGACTTAACATTCTCCATTTACCATCTAATATGTTTTCCTAATTTCAATTATGATTGGAATATTGTGTGCTACATTCAATATTCTCTGTTCTGTTCTTGTGTCTATACAGAATCGGTCGTGGTATCTAGACGGAAAAATAATTCATCATTTCTAAAATTGAGATGATAATTTTTAATTTTCTCCAAACTGGATATCAATATCTTCATTATTCATCAGAATCCAGTTTCAGGGTTGTTATGTCCTTTAAGTAAACAATGAAAACAAACCTTAGCATTACCGAGCACAAGCTGAATATCAACCGGGTCGGCGATGGCAATAAACAATCGATTCCCGAGCCATATCCGTATGATATCACCGTACTGCTTCTTCAGCCGTAACATGTAGAAGAAGTTCTCCGTCGGTTTCCCTAGGAAATTCAACGCGTTTCCAATCAACGGCAACGCGAGAGGTCCAGGTATCTTCAGGGATGCTGCTAGAAGACGTCGCCTTGGAAACCAGTACACAACAGTCAGTAATACTATCAAAAAGACCGTGCACGGCCAGTATAATACACTGCTAGGCATGGTCACGTTCGAATTACAAATGAAATGAAATATTTCGAACGTACCGGTACTGATAAAAATAAGGATAATTTTCTCGATAATTTTTTCTATTATTTCAATTCACACCTTTTTTATGGCTGGACAATGAAGAGAAAAAAGCCTTGAGATTGTTGACGTCATTTTTGTATTGAAATGAAATTTGAATGTGAATTACTTCTTCTGTAATCGTATCGACGAGAGATGAAGGTTCCGAGCGACCGTCCCACCTGTCTCACATCACTAGCGCGCGGGTGGTTCGTGCTTTCATCTCGTGGATACGTGTCTCGCCATCTGCGTATAGCATCTGACGCATATTACATGGTAAACCGTGTGGTGTGTATTTAGTCGGACTGTAAAACTATGAATGATTGTATTTATGAAGGTTAGTACAATAAGTGTGTTGTTGCGTGAATTATGTGAGCTTGGGTAAGCCGTATAGGTACGAGAGACGGTATTGACACTGTTGGCGTCCCTGAATTTATAATGGTTGTGGCCATTTTATCATTTTGTTTGATCATGCATATAATCAACAAAATATGTTGTACAGACCGGTTAATATGGAATAAAATTATAGTTCATATAAATCATTGATATAAAATAAATATTTGTAAATGAAAAACCGCTTGAATAATTTGAGATAAATTACCCTATGGTCACATTACTTCACTCAAATAATTTGAGAAAAATTAATTCTGGAACGGATTGAATGAAAAAAAAAGAATTCAAAACTTTATGAAATGACTGAATATCCCATGCGATGAAGTAAACGATTCTAGAAGCGGGTAGGTATAATTTACGAAAAAATGGACAGAAAGCGAGCTGCTACGATCTAGGATCTAGCGGACGCTGGAAGCCGGAGTGTATATCACCCGACATCTGAGTACGTTCGAACTAGAATCACGCTGCAAAATATCCGAGATACTAAATGTATTACGAAAACCTTCATAATTGGATTACGAAACGAACACTCAATTTCACTTCAATTGTGAAAACAAGAGTGCTTTTTGTTCGAGCTCCACAGGTCAAACAAAAGTTCATATTCTGATGAAACTTACCATGTATATATATCATAGTATCCATGACTCTACACTGTTTAGGTTTGAGACACAATCAGTAGAATGAATTTGAGATAAAGCATTCCGGAATTTCGAAATCCTCATAACAATAACTAATGGTGAAAAATTGGAAACAAATATATTTTCTTTAAATGAATACCAATTTACACGTGATTTGAACACTCCAAGATGATCCACGAGAGATAAAGTTTAAATTTAACAAACACAAATATCACCGTTACTTTCGCTTATAACTGTACAGGCTATTTTTTTTTTATTGGGCCCATTATGATTACTCAGGACGAGGTTTACGACAAAAAACCCATCTACAACTCACAAAAGTGGTAAAGCTTCAATGTTGAAGCGATAAAAAAAACGGGTGGAGGTGCCGGGTTTATTGTAATCATCTTGCTTTGCCCACAGTCAGTCAAAACAACGCGCTAGTAACTGGAGTCAAGCTAGGTGCAGGTTCGAATCCCGGGTTAAACAAGAACCGTTAACATCCCATGAGATATAATAACAAATCTCAAATTTGAGTCAACATGAAAATTATTCATAATTCAATATAAATAGTCAATTTCCTGTTTCAATAATGTACATGTGAAATAACTTGTGCACTTGTGAATGATAGAAATTTATTTTAGATTCGAAATATGATCTTGAGAATTTGATGAAGTCAAACAAGACAATAGATAATAGAACAGTATCGAAAACAATATTCAGGAAAAATAATAAATAAATGGAAGAAAAGAAAAGGATGGGTGAGAAATAATTAGACGAGCTTCAGCGAGGATTCAATTTGACATACTGAAAAAAATTGGTGTTCGTTTTTTTTCCATGTTTTTTTGTCGGTTCTTCACAGGTCAAACGGCTACAGCTATTAACTTCAAACTTTTTTTCATTAGGGTTCCTCATCTAACTTAGATCTGTATAGTTTTGTGGCATTATCGGATGTTAAATTTTTTATGATTTTTAGAAATTTCAAAAATACCCGTTAGATAACACATCGGAAAAAGAAAAAAAATATTTTTATTTTCCTAAAAGATGAAATTTTGCATGAATTTTAATTACATTCTAATACACATTTCTGAAAACTTTCAGCTTGATCGGGTGAGCCATTTTGAAGAAAAACCATAAATTGTGTTGAATTTGTACCACTCGAAGCAGTTTTTACCCATTTCTAACTTAAATGTCACCCAATTGGCGAATGTAGGCAGAAGTTTGGCAGAAAAGTCGACATACTATTACTATCCGCTCGTCTAACAACGCATATGTGGCGTTTTCCTAGTAAATATAAGAATCAGAGAACGAGGTGATACTGTAAAGGCCTACATTGGATGGATCCTACCATGTTGTGTCCTGTTCAAACGACCCTAACTTGTCATCATGTGAATTGAGGTAAACACGACTTTGTGTTAAACTTGAAATCTTTATACAGAAAATACATTTTTAATTTTTAGTTTGTCATCAGTAATATTTACTTTCAAGAAGAAACATGTGGTAGAATATTCTTGTATATAATATAATCTCGTCTACCAACTTATTATGAAAACTTTCTGTGTATGACATAATTATTCACAAATTGGAACTCGAAAGCTTGAACGCTTTTGAAAGATGAAGTTGCATTGTTTGTCGTGATCGTAACCTCGTCCAGAAAAATCATAACACCTCATGAATATAACGATGATTAATTTATTAAACAGCTTTGAACATATACATGTTATACAGATACTAATACAGTAAATATGAGTAGATTACATGCTGTCAATATTCGGTGGCTGAGTTTCTCCAATATACAATACTGAGTTGAATAGGCCTACAGCTTATACCAGAGTACAATTCAGAGTAGAAACAAGTTTCACCCAAATACAAAAATACTACAATACACTTTGGAGTTCTACCCTAAAATTATTTGCATGAGATAGTGTGTCCTCAAATATGCTGGCTGGTAACTCATTCCACTTCATGATACCTCTTTCAACCAAAGAATTATGACCTTTTCTTTTTCTATTGTTATCTCTTGTAATCTTATGTTTATGGTCCTTATTTCTTCCAATATAATTAGCGTTTTTAAAGTCTCTTATTTAGCTCTCACCAGGCTGGTTTGCCTATACGCCTTATATATATATATATATATATATATATATATATATATATATATATATATATATATATATATATATATATATATTTATATATATATATATATATATATATATATATATATATATATATATAAATATATATATATATATATATCCTATTTTATATCTTCAATTAACTTTGTCACGCTACAATATTACACTTCGTGATTTCTATCTCATTGTGTTCTCTCTCGACAGGGGAGAGTATACATCAACGAGATTTCTGATCTTTTCTGCTTTATTGCAATTAGCATTTATGTTTCTCCTCCTTAGCTCTGCTCTAATTGCTGTTGCTGTTAGGTCATCAAAAGATCAACTGTTGATCATAGATCTACATTATCATGAATATATTCAGAAAAAGATCACAACTATGGAAAATATAGACCTACAAATCTTTCACGGTGATTTGGTGTATTGACGCCGACAAATACCACTTGATACATGTGCTAATGAAACAACTTTGAATACCTCGTGTTTACTTTGGCAACAAGGCAAGTGTATTTCAGTATTTCACACCTTTCGCCTCTATTATAGCAATGCTAAACGTACACAATGCACCTAAAATAGTGTTTTCATTTATGATACCTATAGGTTCGATTGCCGTCATGTTGGACAATCCTGATTGAGTCGGGTGGTTCAGTCGGTAGAGTACAGAGCCATCGTTCAGACCGAGGCTAGATTCGACCATCCTGATTGATCAGACGGGTGGGTGGATCAGTCACTATCGCGCCGAAGTCATTCAGGAGACCGGGTTTCGATTCCCGTCGCGGTCGAACATACTGACTGTGACAAAACACCTAATAGAATGTTATCTCATTTTATCTTACCATCATCTCACTCACATTCATCCGACGCCAATGGATCTTAATAACCTATACAGTGCGTTCTTAAAATCAGTATGAATAAAATTAAAAATTAAAAAACGGATGATTCCTGTGGCGTGATGGTGACATTTTGAAACAACAGTAGTGCATATTATGAGAGTCATGATCATAACCTTGAGAAGAGCCTCTTTTATTTCAAAGGTCATACGAAATGTATAACAGATGACAGCCCCGAGGTGATTTACTCAATCTTTCCGAGTTACGGTATGATTTAATCAATTGATTATTCAGTGAATTTTCATTTATTATTATCATTATTCACATACCGTATCACAATACATATAATAGCAGATGGGATGGGACAAAGGAGAATCGGTCAAAGTTCAGGTGAAATAATTGTTAATATAAGACAAGATAAAGTAGTATAGCTGCATGAAGAGGTCATTCGACTGGTGTGCCTAGTTTACCATGTTACAACCAGGTGCAGTGATTATATTCATTATACTGTATTATAGAGAAATTTGCAACGAGGGATTTTGGACTGTACCAACTCGAGAATCTGTGAATATTCGGTAAATTTTGTCCAAGTCAGTTTGTTAGTGTTAGGGCTTGAAGGCGCATCGACTGCGAAGTCATTTTGCGACTATATATTCATGTCCGCGTTCTTTGCCATCGTTGTCAAGGTTTGTGGTGTTTTAAGCATATGGAGGGAGCGGGGAAGAAAGAGATTAGTAAGAGAAGATGATATAAAATGAAATAAACGAAGGCAGTAGTTGAGGAGAGAAGTGACTATATTTATTTATTTATTTATATTTGGATTCAACGACTCACTGCATACTGATACCAACGATCTATTGGCGTCGATGAATGATATATGAGATGATGAGAGGAAAAGTTATTTTATTATGTGTTTTTGGATAGTAGGAAGGAATCGGTCGTGGCCTGTTGTTAAGGAACCATTCCAGTATTGACCTGAATGACAGAGAGAAACCACGAAAAACCCCTGTCAGGATGGTTGACCATGGCGGGAATCGAACCCCGGTCTCCTGAATGATGGATCGGCGTATATTAACAACTCGACCACACATCCCAGTGAAGTGACTTTGAAACGAGATAGAACATAAGATACAAACGAAAAATTCAGCACTCCCTCCAAATTATTCTGTCACCAAAAGGCTCCCACTCGACCGAGACGGTCTGAACTTAATATATTGGTCTGGACCCTCACTCTGGACGATATCGCCATGGGTGACCCCATGGACTGAAGACATACACCATTAGTGGTGTAGGAGTATTATAAAGTAAATAATTGGTAAATAAGTAGAAGATAATACGAGTATTATTTAGTCTATGTTGACCCTTCTGAGAGAAGGGTTCGGTTTATAATTCAAAGTGGTGAAGAAGTTTTCGAAAAAATTAAAACGGTCTTATAGGCCTATACATTATATCGAACATATATTCATTCAAGGAATAATAAGCTCTGCCAATAAGAAGTTTTTCAATTCATTTTTGAATTTTGACAATGATCCTGATTTTCTCATTGCTTCTCGCAAATCGTAATTCATTGTGAAGTTTGAATTTCAAATATTTAGATTCCACCTGCGTGTAAATTTCAACGAGCATTTTTTCAAATATAAATCCTTGTTTTTTCCAGTGACGTGTTTGTGAATTTGATAAGATGTCTCGATATTGTGGATGATTCTCTTCATATTGACAAGAACTTGGAAAATATATAAGCTGAATATAGTGTTGAAATTCCCGAATGAATAAATAACTGCCTATAAAGTGGGCTTTTGGCTCAGCGGTTCTATCTTTCGTTATACATCGTATTTTAGACTTATTTTTATTCAGCTTCGTCTTATGTCTGGATCACGAACGAAATATTACATATTATCGATTTCTTTGTATTTATGGTACGAAATGTCCATTGCATATAACTCAAGACGCATAAAACAGAAAGTACGACACACGCGATACTGGACATAACTGCAGATTATTCTAAATAATGTATAACATTTATTAATCCATAGTTTTGTACATGAAGCTTGTCTTGTTTCCAAGTATTTCACTTTGTTCGTCTCTCTGCTGTACAATACACCTGCAAGAATATGAGTGTATAATATAATTATATGGAATATTTAAGGATCTTTTTGATATTCTATTAATATCATAATATTCTTTATATATATATATACAAATATATATAAGGAATTCAAGTTATTTGTGTGAAAAAACGTTGCCAGAATGACAAATAGGGAAGACAGCTCCAAGAGAATGGCGCAGCGGTCAAGTTTAAAGACTATTGTGAAAATACTATATTATTTAGGTGAGTGAGTGTTATTGACTGAGTATGTTTGAATGATGACTGGGGATAGTGTAATTATCTATTTGAAACAAAAAAATGATTTTCATATGTAGGCCTACTAAAAATATGTGCTATAAATTACGAAATATTTGCTTATGAATGATCGTCTTCATCATAGAACATATTTTATTCAAAATGTGATCTTGAGAATTATAAAAAATGGAAAATATTGTTTGAGGTCGTGAATCCGCCCTGTTTTCCGAAATAATTGCAAAAATAAGTGACGCCGCCCGTTTCAAGTACATCGAATCATACCGGCATATGCCTATATCTCACCCCGAATTACTTCATTCCAAACATTAATTATCGATCATAAATGATAGCAAAACTGATCTTGGATTTTGAAACGGAAAATAACGAAAAGACAAGGAAACATGTTTAATGAGGGCGAATGCATGAAAAACTTTTATTGTATTCATGTGACAAAAATCTCAATTTTTCGTAAATATGTTATCAAAAAATTATGACACCATCAACGTGATCACAGAGACATGATTCGCAAAGATTAAATTTTTCAATTCATTTTCATTTCTCTCTAAGAATTGTGTATCAGTTCTATAGTTCCATACAGTTTTATAGCTATAGTTCAACATTGATAGTTCAATACAGATGGTGGGCTGAATAAAACTAAAAGTAAATTGATTCAAAATCATGAATAAACTCAAGATTGTATCAGTTAATTTCCATCATTTTGAACTTATAATATCTCTTGCTGTATTGGATTTTCAAAATTGTTGAATTTTTCAAATTCTTTGCACATATTGTCGTTTCACTCGTTTGAATTGTTCCAGTCCCATCCCGGTCCGATTGATGGAAGAAAATATGTAAACGTCTTTCCTGAAACTCTTAATCCTGACCTTCTTAAAACATTCCCTTCTCCAAATTCATACTTCACGCTATTCCTTATTATTTTACCACTAATTTCACTCCACCCCGCAGCACCCTCGATCCCAGGCCCAGAAAAAGTAACAAATTCTAGATATTATCCCTCTTTCTTCCAGTGATCACCACTCTAGATTCTTAGTTATTGTCGATGGTCTTTCCAATTTCTCAACACATTCTCCTGTTTTGTCGATCCACCTTCAACCGTATCCTGTCGGCCTCTTTGATGCCAATAGTTGTCCCTCTTTGTCTCAATCTCCCCCACTTTGTGTTGGTCCCAGAACAGATAATGACATGATGCATAGGTCCCAATTATTCCAAGTAAGCTCTCTCCTCAAATTCTCTTCTCAACCCACTCAACAACCTCATTATTGATTCAAGTTAAGTAGACTCGTACATTTTTTCGACATTATAGTTACTTGGTATCCCCCACCCAAGATCACCATTAGACATAATCGCTAGATACGTGTATAGCTACAAACATTTTCAAGGTTTCTACTTCTGATGTTAAATTCTCTTCTCAATTTCTCTCATGAATTGTAAAATTCACATTAATTCACATCCAAATTCATTTAGTCATCACTCACCCAATTGTTCATATATCAAATCATTTTGTGGACCTATTTCATCTCCACCCTCCTGATATACAACACAATCATCAGCGACAAGCCATGATGTAAAATTTACGTTGATACCGATATCTTCTACAAAGAAAAAAATGGGACCCATAACATTTCCTTGGGGCACTCCGGATATAATTCATGCTCTGACATTTCTCAATTTAACTGAACGTGTCGAACTCTATCATAAAAAAAAGTCCATTCAATTTTCATTTGACTCGTGTTTTCTGTGTCCCTTTGACTTCATAACGCCAAACGTTATAGAAACCTCCAAATTACCTCAACTCCAGATGATGCCTTACAGGTATCTGGCATGTGGAGAACGAGCCACGCGACTGGCTGTACTACTGGCGCTATTTGTTCCCGCGCTTCGAGCTATTCCGCATGTGCTACTCGCTCGCCTTCCAGTCGGTAAACGTGTCTCTCGTGTGGGGCGACATGGGACCCGTGCTCATCCACCTCGCCATGTGCGTCTTCTACGTCGTCGTCGCCAACAAGCTATCCACCCTCTTCTTCCAGCGCACGCGCATACAGGCCATGATGGAAGAGATAGAAGACTTGCATCACTCGGAGTGCATGGAGTCGGAATATGCTAGAGATGTTGTGAATCGGATTGATTTCATTATAGAAATGTTCATGAAATTTACCTCGGTTGGTGTTGGTGTAGTAGCCACTTTGAGTGTTGTCATTGGCCCTGTACACGCGCACATCCACAGGGCGATACCATTCAGGTAAAGTCGAATTTCACTCAATTATTTTTTTATTGCTCTCATGAATAATATAGAGAGACATAGGCCTATAATCATGAGAAAACATTCATGAGGCCGCCGATATGCTTGATTGTGGGTAAAAGTGGTGTATATTGAATACAAATTCAGAACTAACCGTTAAGAGCCGAAGTCAGGTCGAGCGTGGGTTCAAATCCCGCATAAGGCATGCGTTTTTGTTAATGTAAACAGTAAGATGCAGTGATCCTGGTATACAAGATGCGTTGGAAATGAACAAATGCGCCACGCTATGGAATGGGATATTTATATTGATAGCGCAATTGAATACAATATGAATACTTGTTTGTTTGGTTTCGATGTCATGCATCTATCAATCACCTAGAATCTAGATCTAAATCACTTGTTTAACGCCCGTCGGAACGATCCTATCTTTCATCTCAAACCTCAACTGGGAAATAATCAACTTGTATCAAGTTTCGATGTTGACAAAACAATCATATGAATTTCAGTCTGCAAGTCTGTTAATAAAATACCTGATTGTTTCATACTATTTAATTCAAATTTGAATATCAAATACTGAATTTGTTCACCGAATTTTGATGAAAAATTTCAATATAGGTCCTGATAAAATACTCCATAAAATGTATCTAGGTTTACATGAAAGTACCAGTATCTGATATGGATGGATTCAGATGCATTATAGTCGTATATAATGAATGAATATTAGGGTTTTAAGGCGCATCGACAGCGAGGTCATTTAGCGCCTGTTAGTCGTATATAATACAAGATTACAGTACTGATAACAGAACTGAGCATGTGTTTCTCGTGCAGGCTTTGGTTACCATACGATGCGTCGTACACTCCCGTCCTCGAGGTCACGACCTTCATCACGAACATCCTCACGTCTCTTGACTTCGCTGTGATTGTCGCGTGTTCCGCGAGCTTCTTGGCGTTCATCATCGAAACTGTCGGACAATTCCGAGTCCTGAGGTGATTCAGATTTTCAGGGCCCATTGACTATCTCGCGCTTCTAGGTTCAAATAATTCGGCACCCTCCAATCGGGAACCAATGTAAATTTGGATTTTGCCTTGTTGTCTAATACATGACCCATTTCACAGTTTTCTCTGTGTATAAAAGAAAATGTCGAGATTCCAATCAGATATGGGATTTTAATTATATAAAAATCTGATATGATTTGTATGTGTGTATGTCCGAGTATCAACAAATTTTTCGAATTGTCAGGGAGGTGGAGAACACATGACGCCGCAGAAAAAAATTGAGAATAATTCCTAGAGCAATCGTACCGGTATTCCTAATTATTCAAAGGCTGAAGTAATTCAATTTTGTTCCTCTCTAGTTGGTAGGTCCATTGAAATTGCTGTCCACTTTCGTTGCATGATGATCTTCATTTTCATATATTCTCCACCAGACGTGACAGTTTGAGCAAGCGCCCCTCGATGGTTGGAGCCCCTTGGCTACTGGTCGTCAGCCAATACGTGAATCTGGGGCTGCATGTTATATATATATATATATATATATATATTTATGTGTGTGTGTATTTCAGATTCAACTTGGAGAATATTCATGAGACTGTGATGACTTCAGTGAAGAATGAGGCAGTTAACAAGGTGCCAACCCTTGAGTCCCAGGCAGTCTTGTTGGGCATGTCAGTGTCAGCCAACCATGGAATGCACGCTGTCGACATGGACGAGCTGGCTTGTGACCAGAGTGGCAGAATGTCAGCATCAAGCTATGACCCGAAGGGGACAAAACTGCAATCAAGTGGCATTGGAGAGACAACGAGATCGAATGACCTTGAATATACAGCCACATCATGTGGCCTTGAAAATACAGCTAGTGTGCTTGGAGAAACAGCCAGATCCAGGGACCTTGCAGGAGAGACATCGAGATCGAGTGACCGTGGAGAGACAGCGAGATCGAGGGACTTTGGAGAGACTACGGGATTGATTGTGCTTGGAGAGACAGCGAGATCGAGGGACTTTGGAGAGACTACGGGATTGATTGTGCTTGGAGAGACAGCGAGATCGAATGATTTTGGAGAGACATCGCAATCGAGTGACCTTGGAGAGACAGCGAGATCAATTGGCCTTGATGAGAGAGCCAGATCCTGTGATAGCTTTCTAATGACGGAGAGAGATGATGAGAAGGTGATACGTGAAATGGAAACACTTCTTAGGAGATATATTTTACATCATTTCAGAATACTGAAGTAAGTGAACATTGTGTTATTGAGATGAAATGCAATATTTCTTCTTCGTGTGATTTGGGGGATTCTCTCCGTCTATCTGATTTTCTCATCTTGAACCTCGTGAATCCTGACATTCTGAAATGATCACAGGATACAAGTGTTGAGGAATTGTTTGTGTTCATCATATTCGTAGCTGACCTTCTTCGTGGAAACTAGTAGGCCTATAGAGTGAATATTAGGTATGATTGATTATTGTTTGTCGGAATTTTTTCTTACAGACTTGTGGAAGACACGAAAACTGTTTTCAAATCCGGACTTGATTTCGAACTATTAACCATCATGTGTCTCAGCTTTGTCGGCTTATACATCACGACCTTGGTGAGTTGATCGAATACTGAGATTGAATTGCGTGTCAACGAATAGGATTTTTAGATCATTAGTGAATTCAGTCAGTACTGGAGGGGATATATATATATATATATATATATATATATATATATATATATATATATATATATATATATATATATATATATATATATATATATATATATATATATATATATATATATATATATATATATATATATATATATATATATATATATATATATATATATATATATATATATATATATATATATATATATATATATATATATATATATATATATATATATATATATATATATATATATATATATATATATATATATATATATATATATATATATATATATATATATATATATATATATATATATATATATATATATATATATATATATATATATATATATATATATATATATATATATATATATATATATATATATATATATATATATATATATATATATATATATATATATATATATATATATATATATATATATATATATATATATATATATATATATATATATATATATATATATATATATATATATATATATATATATATATATATATATATATATATATATATATATATATATATATATATATATATATATATATATATATATATATATATATATATATATATATATATATATATATATATATATATATATATATATATATATATATATATATATATATATATATATATATATATATATATATATATATATATATATATATATATACATATATATATATATATATATATATATATATATGTATATATATATATATATATATATATATATATTACACTAGTCACTATCGATGGAAGCAGAAAAATACAAGGACATTACTTTTAGCTGCCTTTACCGAGCGCTTTCCGGAGAACCGGACTGGGCCGATATCCAAACGCGCCTAGAAAGAGCTCAATTCCCAAGAAGAAAATACCATGGAGAAGATTTGGGCTGATTTTCCCACCGGATTCCTTATCAGCATAGAATGTCACTCTCCTTTCGGGACGCTCAATCCGTTTATAGAATAACATGACACAAAAAATGAAAGTAAATTCAAACCGGGAGAGTTTTTTAAATAATCAGATTGAAATTCATAACTTTGAATATGAAAAATATATATAATGCATGTACACAATAGTATTAACCATCAATATCATCACCAGCCTCCATATGATGAATCAAAACTGTTGTATCTCAAAATGAATGAATGAACAAAAATACAAGAATTTTTAATTAGCATCGAGATCCTGATACACAACTACAAGCAATGTTTCCCGATTGAGGCAGGAGATGAATTGATAAGACTGTTCAGAAGAGCACCTCTTGTTTGTTTCAAGAACTCAATGTGGTCTTGTCACATATGAATACATAACTATGAATACTACATTTGGATGTAAAATATTCATTTTTGACACTGGAACTGCTCTTTCTGCTACCAAGTTTCGCCACAGATAAAATAATTTCAGTTTCGAAAAGTCCGGACCACATATCGTGTATCGATATTAACCGTTTTGAAGGATTATAGGGAGATAGTGAGCGCACAGAAAATATGGCGGTAACAAATACAGATAAGGTTGTTTTGCAAAAACATTGTTTTTTGAAAGATTGTTTTGCTGGATCTCCATAAGTGCAGCAACAAACTGATCTTTCGGTCTGCATACTCATCATTGACCAATCCAACAAGGATCTCTGTGTGCGCATGAAGCTTCTGGCGGCATCATTGCATGTGAATAGACAAATCATGGCATTAAATACATATATTAGTGAAGTTTCAAATTATACTCTGCGTATAGCAGTGAGAGTCAGCATGGTGCAGAGGTTCAAGAACAGTACCCATGAAATGCAACCGTTTTGAGATGAAAATTGAAGCACTATCAGAGACCGGCCAACTGAAGCAATCAGTACATCGTGGTCCAAATGTAGAGTTCTATCTGAATATTCTTTATTTCAAGGCTGGCTCACTGGACGTGAAGGTTCTGATAATGGCGTATTGCTTGCTCGGCGTGGCCTACGAGTTCCTGCTGTTTTGCTGGTTTGCCGATGAGCTCACTGAACAGGTAATCGGTACTTCTATGATCGGAACGACCAAGTGGGCAACGGTACCGTTTTTATATTCGGTCCAAATTAAAATGTGTTGGAGAATATTTGTGTCGGTTTTTAACTGTGTCAGATTTCAATTATCCAGGTTCAGATTTGATGCGAAGACTGTACGTGCCTGTAGTGGGAGAGTGAGTCTTATGTTTTAATGGCGCGTCGACAGCGATAAGTCATTTTGTGCCTTCGTTCATGTACATTTACGTTGCAATGGTTGTCAACATTTGTGGATGTTTTAAGCATATAGAAGGAGCGGGGAAGAGAGAGAAAATTAAGAGAAGATAATATAAAATAAAATAGATGGAGACGATAGAAGAGAAGTGACTCCGGTCACCAAAAGGCTTCCTCTCGACCGAGACGGCCCAAGCTTGGCCATACCTTCACTTCAGACCTTATCGTCATGAGTGACTAGAAGATACATATTGCTAGAGGACTCTCATGCCCTCTCAAATATGCTATCTCCTACTCGGGTGATTGAAAGGTATTAGGTAATGCAGCTTGCTGATATTTCAGAGTGCGTTGATCAACGATGCGGCCTACGCATGTGATTGGCTGGACGCTTCTGAAGGTTTCACACGTTCTCTGCGTATCGTGATGATCAAGTCGCAGCGGCCGCTGTACGTGAGAGCAGGCGGCCTACCGCTCTCCCGAATAACCTTTAAGAGGGTAAGCAGAGGTCATCACATTTGTACACAATCAGTTTATACATGTTCCCGGACGTGTTTTAACAAACCCATATGAGCCTCGATCATCAATACACTGCCCACTTTTCTATAATTTCTTATCAGCGAAAACAATATATCGTCGTAGTGGCGCTGCGGTAGCGCGTTCGATTTTGAACATGAAGGTCACGAGCTCGAATCCCGTAGTCCCATTATATATTTTTTTCATCAAAACAGCTGATCTGATTTATGTGAAACTTCTGAATAATGTGAATCATATCATTATTGGTTTATTACAGTATAAAATCCCTTGAAAATTTGAACTCATTCGAAAAATATATTTTTACAAATTTTCTCCTCTGGATTATTTTTCAAAAACTTCAAATTGGGTTTTCTCAGAAGTGGGGCAACCAATTGCGCCTCAATACTATACTTCATCAAATAAGATGATGCCATTTTCAGATGCTAAGCTTCAACTGAATTTGTACTTTCGGTTAAACTGTGAATCGCGAACAAGAAAAAAATCGTTGTTTTTGAGTAGGCCTACGGTGAAGTTGAGTTCTCGCTTCGCCCATCCAATGAAATTACCATTTCAAAATATAAATCAGTTAATGAAATGAAAAATAATGAAAAAAGTTGATGAAAAATCCCAGATTCCTGTAAGAAGTAAGATTTGGGATATTTCGGTAGCTTAGTGGTAGAGCACCTGCCCGGCAAGCAGTAGGTCCCGGGTTCGAGTCCCGGTTGAGGTGTATCTTTTTTCAAATGGCAATAATATCCCATATAAATATATATGATATATGTATACCCAATTATGATGAAATAGGGAGAAGAAAAGAAGAGAAAACAGAACAGAAAAGTCGTTACATTGCTAATTAAAAATTTACACACAAGAAAAATCCAAAAACTATTGATTCATCGCAATAAATATATATATATATATATATATATATATATATATATATATATATATATATATATATATATATATATATATATATATATATATATATTCATATATATATACATATATATAAATATATATATATATATATATATATATATATATATATATATATATATATATATATATATATATATATTCATATATATATACATATATATAAATATATATATATATATATATATATATATATATATATATATATATATATATATATAATATATATATATATATATATACATATATATATATATATATATATATATATATATATATATATATATATATATATATATATATATATATATATATATATATATATATATATATAAATAAATATATATATATATATATTTATATATATATATATATATATATATATATATATATATATATATATATATATATATATATATATATATATATATATATATTATATATATATATATATATATATATATATATATATATATATATATATATATATATATATATATATATATATATATATATATATATATATATATATAGGCCTATATATATATTTATATTCATTTCATTTTTTCTCTTTAATTTATTTAATTTATTTTCCTTTCCTTATAATTAACATGTCACGATAGACAGAAGATCACATGGAACACAGATTACACAACAGATTGAAACAATAATAATGAAATTAGCAACAACACATTATGGAAAGGAAAATATATTACTGAGTGCAAGAAAGAAGAATTCTTGTGTCTGCACTTAAATATATTCGATATATATACATGATATATGTAGGCCTATACCCAGTTATAATGAAATTAGGAAGCTCAATTCGAAACCTCAGTTTTCCACAAAATATCATTCACAGTTGATTTATTCATCTTTTTGATTGTATTATGCTGCCCTTCATATCTCAGTCACCTCTTCGAGACACCTCTTCAGAAACTGAAGGCACCGTTAGGCGAGGGTTCGAGTACAGTTTAAGGCATAGGTTTTTGTGAACGTCCTGTCACTGTCACTTATCAATTATCACCACCTCATAATTTGCTCATTCGTACCCCCAAATCTCCAAGCTTCTTGTGGGATAGTTCAGCACCATCATAATTGTATTATTGATTTGAGCCCAATATTCTAGTGTGAAATAACATTTTGTTTTGTGTTTTCCAGGCTTTCAAGAGCGCGTATTACCTTCACGCGCTTCTGAATAAACTTTATTTTGGAGAAAAACTCTTCGAGAAAATGAAATGATTTTTTTTCTCGAGATCAGAATACCAATCATATATCAATCATAATTTTGTATTTGTAAACATTATTGCAGATGTGCTAGATGCACGGTGGCAAGATATTATTCAATTGAATCATTTTCTTGAATTCTAATTTGAATTTGAATTTCTTTGCAGTTCTTCCTTCTTCTTCAAGTTCATTCCAGTATCTTATCGTCCTCTGGACAAAACCGTTTTCCCCTATATTTGAGTAAACTCTCTCCATCTCCATTCTTTCTCCTCCCCTATTACTTCTTTTGATCCCCTTTCCAACTCGTCTGCCTAGTTCTTCCCATCCGGTACAGTTGTGTCTTGCTTTAAAGGAGTTGCACAATCTAAGCTTAGTCCTTATCTACTATGAATCTGTATTATTACCAACCTCTTTTAACATTTCCATTATTTTCAGTTATTTCAATTACAACTACTGTTACCATTGTCTGATATCAATATTATTTTTATTCATCCTATTATTATTATCATTATTATTCTCACCCGTTTTTAAAAAGGGTTCAGGCGGAAGATCACCTTTTTAAGGGGGCGTTGAAATTGTATATTTTTTTTCATTCATTTTTTTTCATGTGTTTTTAGATACATAGCAATATTTTTTGTTTCATAACTCTATGTATTTTTTGAAAGTATTTATGCGTCTTTCAAAATACCCACATAATCTGAGGTTTGTGTTCATGCATTTGTTACAAAGGCTCGTGAGTAAAATGGTTTTACGCATCTGTGTGTGTATCATTTATTTGCCAGCTATTCTTATTTTCAATACCAATGCACCTTTATCTCAGAAACTACTGGACCAAATCACTTCATTTTTTGGAGGGTATTTGTATTGTTTGCTTGCATAATTAAAGGGAAACAGAATTTTCATAAAAGCAGAAACATCAGAACTATCAATTATTGATTGCTCTTCTTATGCAACTAATTTGATATCAATTTTCAAAAAAAAAATATAGTTAGATCTGAAAAAAAAAAATTAAAAAACGCTTTCCCTCAAAATCACCATGGTGGTTATTAGAACGAGTTAAAAAAAAATTGAGATGATTGAACAGGTAGTTTCCCCAGAAAAGGTAGGCCTACACGAAGCTAATTACAGCTGTATATTGTTGTTGTTGTTTAAAATTGTAAGGTCAACAATGATTATTTAAAAAAAAAAAAAAATCTGTGAGTCAACAAATATTCATTCAGATGTATCTCAAGTTTGGTGTTTGAAAAATAATAACTCTAAGAGTTATGAATTTTCAAGTAGACATAAGTTGAAATCATTGAAAATTGGTCAACGGGGGCCCCCTTGAGTGTGAAGCCCGCCAAATTGTGACAGTAATTGTATATTTACTATTATATTATAACCTGTCATATAGGCACATTACCATATTATACATTATTCAACAATAAAGACTGAATACAAATAAGTACTTGGTATCCGTTTGATTATTTTTGTCCTATAAATTTCACTGTCTCGTAGAACTCTCCTGTTTGAAACCTGTTTCGTGGTTGATATCCACGTGTCCTTCTCTGTTTCATTTGAACTTCATTCATCAGATGGCCTGGACCGTCTTCTTCGGTAATTTCCACCAACTGGGCTGTTTTTGATTCAATCCCAATAGTGGGTGTGTGATATGTAAAAAAAGGAGTGAACAGTATAGTATATGGTGTGTACTGTGTATATATGTATTCAAACAGTGAAAATGATGTGCAAAATGCATTCAAGGAGAATTTTGTATCAAGTAACGGTAAAGTTCACAGGCAAGAAAAAGTGCTACCGGTAACTCGAATGTGGATGTAAAAATATGGTATTTTATTGCATCACACTGTGTGGCAGAATCCATTGATTTGAATTGATTCAGAATTGATCACAATCAGAATTCAGATTTGAATTTATTGTGTATACAAATATGAATATGGGTATTGGAGCGCAGGAGCTTCCAATGAATAATGAGCAATCTTGATTGTAACTTACAATCCAACTGTTTCTACTAATCAATTAAAATCTTGTGTCTTTTCCAACGTTATTTTTCATTCTATTTTGATAATTAAATTATCTCAATTCAATTTCAAATAAACTCTTGGTTTTCATAAAACCATGTAGGCCCTATACCCACTACAGAGGAACCTCATTACCACGTTTTTCACGGGACCCACTAGAAAAAACTCATTAGAGTGAAAAAGTGACTATGATACTACAATATTTAGCATTGGAGCACATGGGTGGGATCAAAAAATGGAACCTACTTGGGTACAAAATGTATAAACGAGAAACTTGTTCGTGACGTGTTACTGTATTGTATGGATTCATGTAGTTGTGAAATCTTGTTGATAACAAGAAAAGACCTACATGAAACTATAAGCAATAATATAAATGCTTGCGGCTACTTTACCAACGTTCAACTGAAACACACAAACATTTCGAGCTGCTCCTTTTTTTTAATAACATCAAAACTTAATATAGAATCAGTTTCCCAATTGAGACGATAGATGAAAGATGGGATCATTTGAACACGACACCACAAAAGCGATCATACCACCCCACCAACTAGTCTGACAAGAATGTTTGTTTTTGACAAAAATCAAAATCAAAATTAGTTCTTATTAAATGTTTCACTGCACACCAATATGCACATTAGTCAATTATGCAGTGTACTACTTTACAAGATATGTACCTCAAGGTAAGCTGCTGGTCCTATCGCATTTTTACAACTTTTTTTCATATTTTTCTTCATCAACATCGAAACTTGATACAAGATCCTTGTTTCCCAATTGAAAAATTAAAGTGATTAAAGTAGGATCGTTTGGACGGGTCTTCACGAGGCTAACCAATTAAATTATAAAATGAAATACTCAAAATCAGATTCTCCCACATCTTTGTTTATTCAGCAAATTGACAATAAATAGTGATACAATAATGAACTTGAATAAAGAATGACTAATCATTACAGTCAGTCAAAACAGGCTTACCAATTAAATAACAATCTACAAGTTTTGTATATACAGCTGCAATAAGGGAACGCAGTTGAATCACGTAAAACTTTTTGGGCACATTCCAACCCCTCCTACTGTGAAAACACGAGCAAGTCGGAAGCCATCCAGCTGAAAACTTTCCGTCTAATTATGACTATGTTGAATAACTTCACTCTGAGATAAGTTTGGTTTCATCGTAAAACATATAAGAAAAATAACCAATCCAATAATCTTGTTGACGAAACAACATGTTTGTAAGCCTACTCTCAATTCAATAACCAGAAAAAAAATGCAACAAGAAGCACAGCCAAGTACACGGACGGCTGCTAGCCATTTCGGTCCCGACCTGCTTGTGAAAAATTGTGTCAGGTCCATGTATCCCCCGAGAGTTCTTTTTACTGACATAAGATGAAAGACAGATTGAATAATGGTTGCCAATAATGGTGTAGGCCTATAGCCAGTAAAGATCCGGTTAGAATACGTTCTCAACGAATAATTTACCAATGTTGAAAATAGCTTCATTTCTGAGCCCAAACAGACTATGACATCATAAAATTGATATCTAATCTAACCTAACCCCCCCCCCCCCCCCCCCTTTAATTCTTTCACACACAGTCACACATTGAAAACCCCTTCCCAAAGCTTGACATGTGATTCAAATGCAATGCCCAAGGTACGGTGCGGCTAGAGACTAGAGCGAAGTCTTTTGGCTGATTCGGTGAGCCTTGAGACAAGCGATGCTGCAGAACCGATGTATGTCGTACTCGAAGGGCACCTTGCCTGACATGTCGGCGGCACAGAGGAAGCACCGGGCGACAACGGGCGCAGCGGAGCCAGCGGGGACGGTGGAAAGGAGACGTCTCTCGGCGGCTAGTGCTCGCTGGAAACAACACAACGGTCCACACATTTAGCTGGTCAGGAATAAAGACGCCGATTGAGCATGTTTTTTCCAATATTTAATAGCCACAGAATCAAGAGTCGGGGAAGAATACCAATAGGGTACCCCTATTGGGGAATACCCCATGTTGAATTCTCTTTGCTCGTTTTTAAAGCAAAGTTCAACATCTAATCTCTGAATCTCTATAGAGTCGCCACACATCCGAATCCTTTCGCCACCGATTTTTGGACATACAATTCAAATTATTAACCCTCTGACAAAGTGTATTTACGGTTAACAGACGAGAGTGAGAGAGCGCAATAGAAATCATGAAGAAAACATAATACAAAATCACTGTTTTCCAATTTAGGCTAACGATGGGAGAATCATCATTGAATATGATACATAGAAAAATTGAAAATTCTACCCAGTGCCATTCTTAAGGGGAATTTCCAAAGTTTCCAAAAAACCCACCCAACTAATTTTGCTAAAAAAAACATTCCAGCCTATTTTCAGAAAAAATTTCAAAGTTGATTGATTACTTTAACTGACATTTATACTACGTAAAAATAAAAGAATGATAATAAATTTTTTTTGGTATGTGACATGGAAGCCTTTACCACACTCATCTAAAAATTATTGAAATAAAGAGTCGAAATGGAGCAAAACATGATAAGAAAAAAAATCGGAATATTCATATTTGATAGATTCTTTCATTAATGCCAAATTGCTACACCCCAATCATCACATAGAATGTATGAATATTGAATCACATCAATAAGCAACCTTATCATTACCTTCTCTCGATCAGTCAACTTGAGAAACCTCTCCTTCTCTGCCTCTTCCGCTTTCTTGGCCTCGTCTTCTTTCTTCTTCTCCTTCTCTCGGTCGCGTTTGCCTTTCTTTACCAGCCGCCGCTTCTCCGCCTGCTCTTGCTCCATCTCATCCGTCAACCCGCTTGGGATCATGGACTGGAACAAACAGAACCTCTAGCCATTACAAACACTTGCGGACCGTCGCAATACTGCGCTACGAGCTCTATCCGTGTTGTTGCAACGTGAATAAAATTTCATCATTGGTATTATTGGCTCTATTATTGAATAACAAGACGAATTACATTATTATAACATAAAATTGAGAAAATATATGAAAAAGGAGAAGTAGGGAAGATCTATAAGAAATCAAATAAAAAGAACATGAACGTCAAAAAAGTAGATCGAAGTTCAGTTTCCCCTAACTGAATGAATGTTGAAAAGAAGAAGAAAAGAGGATTCAGAAGAAACAAAGACAGAGGAAATTGAAGAAATAGAAAAAAACTGTATGCTCAAAAGAAAAAAACTGTATGCTCAAAAGGAGGATTGGAGAGTTTTCCTCAACGCAGCTTCTGAATTGTACTTCATCCCTCAACATATCACTATAATTTTAAAAACGTGTTAAATGAGCTATATTATATGATATTCAACCATTTCCTTGGGGTAGTAAGATTACCCTTGTGATCCCAACTTGTCATTCTTAGCCTTTGTTGGGTTACAATCTAGCTATCAATCAACTTATCAATGATTGCAAAATATATATTGGTGAAGACTGAAGAATAAGAGTGAATTGCATAGTGAATGCAATTTATTTTTCATTAATTGCATAATTATTATTTAATACAGCAATGATTTTCTCATTTTCTCAAAATCCAAACACAAACTTCTCAGCTGGCGCTCGGCTTTCAACGCTCATGTCGTTGCAACTTGAAAACATGAACCAAGTTCATCTTTCAATGCCACAACATAACGCAATGCTGTTTTGTGATCACGCAAGGAACTCGCACACCGATTGATCAACGTGTTTTGTGAGTTGCAATGTTGCAAGTTGCAAGTTCTCAACGCTGAAGTGTCAACGAACCTCAATGAAAAATTGAATATGTCGACAATCATTTCTTACCTTCGTGTAGTCAAAGCTATGCGGGAATTCTGCGAGGAATCTTCTGAACAAATTGCGCATGTGTTTGGTTGTTGCGACGACGTATGGTGACTGACCCTTCTTGTTGCGGTGGCTGGGACTTGATCCCGCCTCCATCAAGCACCTGAAAAACACCAGACATGACCTCAAGGCACCAAACATAACCTCAGACAAACCACAACACAAGAGATACACTCTGTTTGATCTCTGGGCCGATAACACCAAAGAGATTGGAGTATATCAGCAGGTCTAGAAGGCGCAACAGTGCTGCTGTACTTCTTGCAAGTTGGAAAGTTTTCATTTTGATGGCAATGCTCTGGATGTCCTATGATCTGTTATCAATTTTCAATTCTTCCGTTCACTACTAGCAGCATACCTGCAACTTTCACAAGTTGACCAATAGTAGTTGAACCAAAATGGCAGCCTTGAACTAGCTATCATTATCCCTGCTATTCGATTTTGGAAAAGTAAGACTCTGGACAAGACTGGATATATTCTGTGCTTTACCGATGGCGATAGCAGTAAGAATACGGTAGTTCCCACTCTGATTTTTTCCTTGTCTTGACTTTCTTGTTTTCTTGAATCTGCTGCTCTGGTCAAACAGTGTGACTGTTTGTAGACGTTTTGGAACGTCTATGGAACGTGTATGGAACGTTTTATAGACGTGAAGATTTAAATCCAACTTCGTATTGTATAGTTTTGGGGATAGGTTGTTGTACCATATTTGAGGGAAAAGTCATGAAAAATTTTTCAAAAATCCCATTAAAATTAACAGTCAACAAAATTTGAAAGAAAATTCTCTACCAAAAACACGTTGCCAATGGAGAGATAGAACCTATGAAAAATGTCCAACCATATCCGACCAGCTTGTGACTCATTTAGAAAAAAATATCTCAAAATGTATCATTTTTGTCACATTAAATAGCTGGAAATAATCATTTTTCAGAATCAGGTTATGATAGCCTAATTCTCGTCATTCTAGACTCAAATTTGTATATAAATAATAAATATCTTGATCAATGTTTATGCTTTGTTTGCCCCAAATTTTCAAGTATTCATCCTTTTCAACAGAAATGGTATGGCCGGGTGCTGGTCTTAATGGCACACTCATGCACACTCGGAGTCTGATGACTTGAATAATATTTGTAAGGGTTAAACAACGCACTGCAATATTAATTACAATCTATTGGTGCCAGAGGAATGGTTAATGAGACGATGATATGAAGGTTTCTCAAGTGATGAGAAGGATAGGGGGTAAGAAAAGAACTAAGAAGCAGGCGTGGCCTACTATACTCTATGAACCATCTTGGCATAAGCCTCGACTACAGAGGGAAACCACGAAAAAAAAACCTGTGCAGATGGATGATTATGGAAATCAAATCAAAGTTCAATACGCCTTTTTTTCCCGGTCACATGGAGCAAGCGAGTCACCCCTGAGCTACCAGTGCAGGTTAGTAACGTGAAGATTTCTTACCTAACAACATCCAAATGACCCGCCGCCGACGCGATGTGTAACAACGTGTTGTATTGATCATCGACTCTTCTATTGAGACAGGTCAACAGCACGTCCGTATGCTCTTTGGTATCATCCACACCTCCCTTCTTATCGTCTGCACCTTCTCTTGTATCATTCACATCTTTCTTTATTACATCCCCACCTTCCTTCGCATCTTCCGCATCTTCCTTTGTATCATCTGCATTCTTTTCTGTTACGTCCGCGCCTTCCATCGAACCACCCGCACTTACCGCTAGACTCACCTCGGGCAATCCAATCGAGCCAAGTATTTCCTTCAAAGCCGCAACATTACCAGCCTGACACACCTTCATCAGCCGCTTACATAACCTCAAAACTACTGGACTTGCTTCGTCTTCTTTGACTTTCGGTTTCTTTGGTCTTGGCTTCTTCTTCTTCTTGTTCTTCACCCACTGCGGTACCGTGTCCTCAAACTCGACCAGATCTCTATCGAAGTTCATCGTCACATTCTCTTGAGTCATGAAACTCGCGCCGTCGGATTCCGCGTCGCCGGATTCCGCATCGCCAGATTCCGACGAGTCTTGAGACGGCGCTGGGTCGACGGCTGGTGACTGGCAACGTACGGTCTCACTGGCGCGGTTGACGGAAGGACTTGGCTCAGCGGTTTTCAACGCGTCGGTCGCATCTGACTCGGCGGGTCTGACGTTGATCTTCTTGCGAGGCGATTGCGGGAAGGACGACTGGTAAGACTCGGCCATTCCTGAAGCAGGAGAGAATACACATTGGAAGCTCAGAAGTTATTTGCTTTAATAGCATATACATATGATACATATAATTCCAGTTTTGATATGCCACTTTTCACTTATTAAAGTGGAGGAAACTCGTAGGAAAAGAAGAAGAAGCAAAAGAGGATGGCAGTAGTGAAAAGGAGGAGGAAACGTGGAAGCAAGTCTCGGAACTTGCAAGAACCGAGATACAATAAGTATGCCTCGGAATAAATGGTAAAAACCTCAAGAAAATGTAAACGATATCGAAATGTGCTATATCGAAAATCGATGGGAAATATCAAAATATTGGGAATTCCATTCGATATCGAATCGAACTGATCATATCGAATATCGATCAAAATTATCAATTTGTTTTAGGTCTGAATTATGTTTTTTCAGTCGTCTGTAATCAACTTGTGACACCTAGTGATGATTCAAGAAATTCATTGAAATTCAAAAATCAAAGAAATTTCAAAGATTCATGGGTCTTAAAGAAATATAAAGACTCCTGCTTCTGAATAAAGGTTGCCTACATGATAGAGAATAAGATTACAATCATATGGTCAATGTTCTATGGTTTGTGGTCCCAGATCTATGGTTGTACTGACCGTGTGTCTCTATGGTCGTGAGAACGTTGTGCACGCGTTTGACTTCGCTGAACGTAGCGCGACGCGTGGGGAACGGTATTGTTCTCAGCCGTGGGTCCCTCTTGACAAGCGGAGGGTTGCGTCCCCCGAACAGCACGGACACATTGCCTCCCGTGGCTCGGTAGAAGACGAGGTGGCACTCGGCCAGTTGCTCGGACCAGACGGCAGCGATGTCTTGCACGTGCTGGGGACAACAGACATTAAAACGTTGTACCTGGAAAACCAGGGTGACTGTTCGTACTGGATTAGAAGAGATTGTCCCTGGTTTGAGTTTGGATTACATCATTACAGTAAACCTAGTTGTTAATTCAAACTCTGAATGTTTAAATTATGCTGCAATTCAAACAATAGTTCTTGGCCCTTATCGCGACTATAGCTTAAAATAAAGTCCTAGGCTTAGCTAGTTCCATGAAACAAGGACATTGATTGGTTAATGCTTATTATTAATTATGGCAACATGTCTGTTCTGTGTGTATTTCTATTGTTGAAAGAACAAAATCCTAGCACTGCTCATGAGTTGAGCTATCAAAAAATACGACACGGTTTAACAGTCCAAGATTAGAGAGCTTAACTGTGTTATTATCTTGCTTTGTCATAGTATTTAGCTTCTAGTTTGGAAGTCTTCTATTTAGCTCCACTTTCCCCACTGCGGTTATCTCTCGAGCTCTGCATTCTGCCCTGGCCTTTAGGCACCGTGCAGTTGCTAAATCTAGACCTATAACCGGACTTCTTACCTGTGTGAGAGCTGCCTCGTTGTACCTACGCAGGCTCGCGCCCGCGCTCTTCGGGT
Organism: Brachyptera risi; assembly: GCA_964007535.1. NCBI lineage: Eukaryota > Metazoa > Arthropoda > Insecta > Plecoptera > Taeniopterygidae > Brachyptera > Brachyptera risi. The sequence continues at coordinate 16,195,195 of OZ023334.1, forward strand.
GACTTCCTCCGCTGCGGTTATCTCTCGAGCTCTGCGTCCCGCCCTGGCCTTTACGCACCGTGTAGCAGTGGAAGGTTTTATGCTCTATGACCTCGCCACCTACCAAGCACAACACGAGCAACAGACCTTTGTTGAGTCAATTATTAGGAAATATAATACATAAAATACGACTTGCGACGAAACCATCAGCATATTGGCCATTTCAATCAAATTATCATTATAGTCATAATTTTGATGTTGAACTGAGTGCAAACACAAAAATTATTGCTTGTACCCATTACCATATTTTACCATTTAAATATGTGTTATTACCTCACATCTTATCACTAATTTGCATCTGAACTATGTAACCGAATGTGTATTGAGACATATGAATTTCAAAACGGGAAAATGAACGATTAAAACACTCAATAATAATTCAATGACCCAAAAGTACACACATAAATTATGAGAGTTTGAATTATCGAACTATTCAAAATTGAGATGAGTTGAAACGTTGTAGGGACCATAACTACCGGTACAGGTAGCGAAGATTTCCATTTCATATGGGCCTACCGAAAAAAATTGGGCTTCGATTTATATATATATATATATATATATATATATATAGGCCTATATATTTTTTTTTGGGGAAGCTATGCAGCATACAGGTCAGGAAAAAAAACAATTGACTTGAAACTTCTTCCACATATTGGTGTTACACCAGAATAGGTTGGGATTGTTGGTACCGTATATTGGTTGAATAACAGCAACACTCAAATCAACCAAGTCTGAACTGAAGAGAGTTCTCCGTCCGTAGATTTAGGGATACACTGGTAGTATTTAGAAACCAGAGAGAAGTTCAACTACTCGAATGAGGAAGAGACTGACCAAAGGGACTCAACAGTCAAAGCCACTGAACAAGTGGAAGAAAAAGAAGAAGAAGAAGAAGGAGAAGAAGGATGTCTCACCGTTGAATATGGCAGCCGCGAAATGCCCGCCTCCCAGCATGAAAATTGCCCACTTGTCACGCTCCACAGTCGACACTGCCGCCGAAACAAACTCCTCGTCCGTCTCGAAAGCATCCTACACAAACAAATAAACAAGATAATTACACCGAGTCTTAGTAGAAAAATCTTTTCCAAATCCAGCGAGCGAGTCGAAATTGAAAAAGTTAATTATGTGATTTTCATGAAAAGATTTCATGGATTCCCCTTGGTTTATCTCAAATTAAGTACTGTCAACAGCACCCATAATTGGATGTTAGGCCTATGTTTCGTGACCTGAAAGGGGCGGGAAAACAACAGTTGCCAATTAAGGAGAATATTGGGACAGTTCCATAGAAATGGGCTTCCTTCCAAAATTATCAAAAATACCTATTGAAATTATTTCACCTCAAGCCCTACCATCATTTTTAGTTCCTACAATGCTATTTGATTATGTATTGTTTGTTCAACGACCCCACTAACAGCTACATTATACGGGGGTAGTAATGAGCAGCTGACAATCAAACTAACAAGTGATGATAGGACGTTTACAAAAACTCATGCCTTCGTGCCGTACTCGACCACACGGGCGATATGACATTTCACAAACAACAATACTGTGCACGAATTTTCCAACCCACTTATAGTAGTAGCTTATAGGTGGCAACAGCAAAGGCTGTTTGCAACCAACATAGTAAGAAAGCAAGGACACTACACTTGTCTAAACATGACAAACGTGTGTTTACGTGCGTACTCTCTTCAGCCACTTTCGATACCCATGTATATATATGGGCGTACTGTTCAAAGAGCTGAACTACGGTGTGTTCACCTTCTTGCCGTGCAGAAGACAACGGTGTACCGAGAATATCTTCCCTTCCTGGTTCTCGAAGAAGACCTTGATGTGGCGCGAGGCCTGCAGTTTGCGTGCCACTTTACTCCCCGCGCCACCGTCGTCGTCGGAAGAATCGAGATCAACGGGGCCAGGGGTCGTGGTCGTGTCAAGGTCGCTGTCGGACTCCGAACCCGATATGCTGGATACATCATCGTGGTCTGGAAGAGTCACGCATTTAGTCTAATGCTGTGTTTCCGTAACCACGCACTCGCTTGCACACCGCGAATTTCCTGCCGCTTTTGGAATATTTTCACTACAGCATCTACCATGTAGGTTGCGGTCACATAAGGTGGTCGATCAAGCTACATTGAAATGAAATGAACCCTTGAGAAAATATATTCATATTATATACACTAAATCTAGGAGACACATTAACAGATTACTCAGACAAATACTATTCTAGAAAAATAAATATCACTATTGATAATTCCAATTAAGTGAAAAAGCTACGTAGGCCTAAAAAGTTGATTTCAGTAGGGCTAATTATGATAAGATAAATAGTAGAGAGAAAATTAGATGTGTCTGAATGAAATGTAACAATTTAAATAATGAAGATAATAGAATTAATTATTGTCAAATAATGTGTCAAATGTACAAGACTATAATTTTATATTTCAAACCTTAAACTACCCAACACTGACCGTCACGAGCGGAACAGAAGCCAATTAGTTAGCAGCTGTCCGTATGCTCGACCGTGCTTCTTGCGTGATCTTGTTGCACGCTACTTCTCTCTTTCAATTGCACCGAGTGTTTAAAACGGTATTTAGTCAACAAGTTCATCAGATGAGTTATTTATCTCTTTCTGAACGAAAAACTGAACTTATCTCAAACAGAAGTTATTTTAAATTGACTAAATTATACAGACAACCGCTAGTCATTTCGATCCTGAGATGCCCGTGTTTTTAGGGTGGAATTTTTACTTTTCAGGGGTCAGGCAGGGTGGGGCTTGCGTCTAACGGATGAGACTGATAATTTTACAGTTTGTGACCGTGAAATTAACTGTCCTAACATAACCCTAAAATAGATTGACAACGATTTTTTTTACGACAAATTCTCCAAATGCGATGCAATACCTGCTAGTTGTGAGAAGTTTTCCTCAGTCACCGTCTTCTTGTCACTCAGGTCCCGCTTGAGATTGTACCGATGCCAGTCCAGCTTGTAGTGCAGCCTCTGCTGCGGCCGGCTGTCAAACGTGCACGAGCAGTACGAGCAATACAGCTTGTCTGAAATGGTCAGGTCCTCCAGTTGGCTCAACGAGGCTGCCTCATAAGCTGAAACACAAGAGTCATGCAGCTTAAAGTTTCTGAGTCTCAGTCTCAAGAGTTTTGGGTTTCTTTGGGAGCTTTGAGAAAATACCTAAAATGACCCTTTCTTAACTGATTGCATTTTTTTTGGAGATTAATATTTTCTGTTGATGTTTTTGTTGCTGTTAGGATTTTCTCGCTGCTAGTGAGAAAAGTGTGCAACCTTTCCCTATCCCTATGTTGATACCTCACATACATTTCTATAAAAATTAAAAATAGAAATATTTGTATGCAAACTCTTTGTACATTTTTTAATATCATCAAACAATGCCGATTAAACAATTATATGTCTTTTGATCTGGTGGGTACTATCTGGTGAATATTCTTCAAAGCCCCAAAAATCCCCTTTTAGCTTTTTTTCAGTAGAGTATTAGGATGGAAAAAAACACCAGTTTTTTTTTCAAGCCAGATAATATTCTTCAACCATGATTTCAAATAACTATTATAGAATATACGTAATTTCTATTACAATTAAATTTTTTGTTGTGTTTTGACCGTGTGTTGGAACATGATTACCAGTCTGGCCAACCGCTGCGTCTCAACACTTACTTGGCAGGCTGTCGGTGCGCATGCACTCAGCCACTCTGATACCGCGCGTAACTCGCTGGAAATCCTCCGCGTCGAATATCTTGCACGACTTATGGTCCATGTCAGTTCAGCTGGAACAAACAACAACATACTTCAGCACGCTTCACACGAGCAGATTGCGTGCGGAGCGTAGTTCATGCAGATTCTGCATAAGTGCTGGCTAGTGGTATTATCCAAAATGTCTACTCCATTTTCACTTTGAAAACACAGGACCGTCAAAGTAAAAGCAGATGGTTATTATATTAACGGAAACATAATAACACATCTACTGGATTTTTTATTGGAACTGAACTGATTGTGCAGATCTGTACAAGTAGAGCTCAGCGTAACTCTCGTCCGTCTGTCTGCAGTCTACCCTGACTGGCTGATATTTCAATATGGCCGATCTATGAACACCACAGGAAGCGTAACCGCACACTATCCGCGTTGTGTAAATCCTGCTTAATAAGTCTGGTCAAGTACGTTTGAAGATGTAGCCCGGAAGAGGTAGCGTAACATTTGCCAAGAATAACCAGATTCTTATTCAATTTGCACTCAACAACTCACTGTAATGAGCTGAGGTCTGTTAACCTCGGATGTCTGCTTAACAAGATGATGGAATGATGAGATGAAGGTTTCTTAGGACCTGGGAAGGATAGACGGAAGGAAGCGGTCATGTCATATATTGTAGGAACTAGGAACCATCCCGGCATTCACTTGAGCTGGAAGAAAACCACAAAAAACTTCTGTCAAGATGGACGGTAGCAGGGATTGAACAGAAGCCCGATCTGCCCTCACCTCCTGGATCACGAGCTACCAGTAGGCCTACTCGTGTAAAGGTCACACAAAGTAGCCAATCAACTTGAAACTCCTTTTGGATATGGTTGTCATACCAAAATGGATTGGTATTGTTCTTGAATAAAATCAGTATCACGGTTTTGGAATTGGAATTTTGAAGGTTCATTTAATGAATCCCCGTAACATTGGTACAGGGTGAAATATTCGAACTTTTCAATTCATAACAAACAGAATGAGAGTTTCACAGAAGGCTAACGGTATTCTGATAAGTGATAGGTGTTCAACAACCTTGAAGAAATTCTACCAACAGAAAAAACACAGCTTGATATAATAATTATTTTCCCAGTAAAAAATGGAGCAATCTCTTGCATTTTTTTAGTTTGCATATCTACATAGATAAGGCACAATTTCCGATGATTTTCATTCATTTAGCCACGTTCGAACGCTATTCAGGTAGAAGTGAAGAAAACACATTTGAACAAAAACTGGGATAATTTTGAGATCGATGAGCACTTATTAAAAACAGCATTTCTGTATATTTCAAATTCTTTACTTCTATAGAGCAAAGCTAAAACAGCTATAGGCCTAGCCAATTTATATTTCGTCAGAACCCAATAGCTAACCCTACAGCAAGTCATATAAAGTGTATCATATTTAAAGTATCATACAAATGATACAAATGATTATAATGTGTTCCGGACATTTGGAAACTGAAAAACTTTCATCTGCGGCGGAAAATAATGGTCACGGACAGTGCAGTTCTGGTGTTGAAGCTAATTTGTTTTGAATAATTAAAATGGGGTGGTAAGATCGCCCTTGTGGTGGCCCATCCAAACGATCCTACTTTTCATCTATAGCCTCAATTGGGAAACAATGATTTTGTATCAAGTTTCGATGTTATTAAAAAATATATATATATAAAGTGTCAAGGCGCGTAATATTGACACCGAAACAAGACAAACCTTCACCGTAGATTAGTGTGATATCACTATTAATGCCACGTAGGTTATATCAACTAACCAACTGGCCAACATATTTCTTTTTTCATTTATTTTTCTATTGGGTTCATCGACGCACTGTAGTGATGAAAGGTTGAAAGGTTTACTTATGAAAGGTTACTTTATTAGGTGTTTCAAACAGTGGGAAGAAGTCGGTCGTGTCCTGTTTTCAAGGAATAATCCCAGCATCTACCTGAATGACATAGGGAAACAAATATGCACATCTGTCAGGATGGTCGATCACGGCGGAAATCGAACCAAGGTCTCCTGAATGAGGGTTCATCGTGCTAGCCACTGGTCCATTTGTCTCAGTAATTATTCATTTCAACTTTTAATGAATGAAGTGAGATAAGTGAGTTGACACTGTTGAATCGGGTCTTGAAACAGGTCACTCTACCAATGATTTGAAGGAATTATGAGGGTTTGCAATTCTCCAGGCGTGATAAGAAAATTATAAAAGGAACAAACAGATTCAGGTTCCTGAAATGAAAAGTACAAAATGTGACATCAAAATGATTTTAAATATATTTATTTCTCACGTACAGTACACATCAATAATTGGTGTATGATTTTGTTAGGTATGATAGTCTTACAATCAGATACCTGTAGTCTTACAAATATTTCACACAATACAGTATTACGAAAACATTTGACATTTACAATCGAGTTCGTATTCTCTATACAACACACATACCATATCTAAAGTCAGAACATTTATCTTAAGTCAGAACATTTTTCATTCAACTTTTTCCCTACTTCGGACACTGTATTTTCCAATGCCAATATGTTAAATATTACAAAACTAGTCAAACGCGAAATATGCGTTGTAAGATGAGCGAGATATCTGAATAAGGTATAAAAGTCCTTGAAGTAGTTCTACCCTTGCTACTTTATCGACTCTGGTATTCTACACACCTTGATATCTGAACAAGCTATAAAAGTCGTTTAAGTAGTTTTAATCTCCTTTTCTTTATTGACTCTGGTATTCTACACACCTTGACGCAAATAAAAAATACTTCATTGTTGGTCAACTCTCGAATCTAGAAAGCAGTGAATCTCGACAACTTGATTCTGTCACAATTTTTATGATTTATTTTATGAATATTATCAGTTTTTTTTTTTCTTCAAAACGACTGATTGGAATTGCATACAAGATCGTGAAAATGTGTCAAATCTATGTATACACATTTAGAGGAAATTTCATCCCATTTGGAGAGATTTTGTTTCTCAACATTTTCCGCCCAGCCAAATCTTATGGGGTTTTTAGAAACTTTGAGATGATTTTTCTCAAAATTGGTACGACCGATTCATTCCAAAAACTATACAGTTCTAAGTTGGATGAGTTTGCATGTACAAAAAAAGTTTCATGTTGATCAGTCAACCCTTGCGACCTGTGGAGTGCTTACAAACAAACAAAAAAACACACAGACAAAGCCCTATAAGAGTGGGATGGAGACTTTGCTACGCTCATCAATTACAGATTCATTCCTCCAATCTCGCTCACTCAAACCGACAGAGACCCGAATATAGACTCAGACTTTCAATCAAGGAAAAAAAGCAATCAAGTTCGGGGCTCAATCTCGATCGAGTACAAAACTCGCGCAGCCTCTTTAGATATGGTACATTATTATTAGAAACACATTTACAAAACTACTACTGTACTTGAAGATGCTTTTGATGTGTTATGTTAACCATTCAAAGACATTCACTGAAACATATAACAGAACATGTAAACATACAACAGACAACAAGATCGACGGCTAATGTGCGAGCCTTTCTACACAACGGTTTCCAGGAGGAGACATTTTCCTGACCCGATGTGTCAAACTCGCTGACCTAACGTGACCTTGACGATGCATTAACATAATTTGTCGTGAACGTATCTCGTCACTACACTAGACGTGTATGGAAAAGTGGCGGCAGACATGTTGGCTATTGGCCGATAATACTGCCGATTATGGTAGTCAAAAAATGTTCACGTAGTTTGTTATGAAAAGACCATGTGAAAATTTGAATATGGAATTTTTTTCAAGTGGGAGGGTTTATGAATTTAGCCCTTGATAAATCTCAAGTACGGTTCTCACTTTGAATATTTTCATATCGTTCAACAAACTTCCGGACGGAAATTCCCTTTCATCAGTGCAGAATAATACCGACATGAGATGGCATCTCTTTCGGCCCGAAATCTTGTCGGTAAAATTGGTGCAACGTAGATGAAAGCGGACGAAATTCAACCTAAATTATTTTCATCAACAGCTGTCAACGGCCATCTGGTTATTCTAGAAGGCACTGGGTTCAACATTCAACCGCCGCACAGTTACTGCACACAAGAACTAGTTTCAACGGTTTAATTTCGTGGACTCAAAAAAAGCAGTGGATATGAAAAAGTTTGTAAATCAAAAACCGCTGTGATGAAAATCATAGTGGAAACCAGTGGTCAAATATTGTCCGGTATCGTTTTGGACGACAAGAAAATAAAAAGGAGTGGGAACCTTGCTTTGACCCAACTAGTGCTTGTATGTGTAAGAGAGAAGCTCTGGGGCATTTTCAATCTTAAACTGGAAGTGAAATAATTGTTAGAATACCGGTAACCTGGGTAGATACGAATACTCAGCGCTATTTTCGTAATCAGATACCATATAAAGATATAGTCAAAACAATACGTGATCAGTTGATCAACAACAACAAAAATTGTTCGGGGACATTTCATATATAGACGCGATATTGCTTATTCATCAGATTCAATTTCATGTGATGATCTTTAAAAGTTTGAAGAAATGTTTAAACGTACTAGCCCTCCTGTCAACATATTTCTGCCGCCTAATGCTGGTTTTCTCATGTTGCTCAAGTCAACCAGCTCCAAATCAAGTACAATACGTATCCGTCTTTATACATACAGTGATAATGAGTATGTCGACCCGTAAGAGACTTAGAATCCCAACATATTACACCATCAAGCTTTGCTACCAAGTCTACAGCACGGTAAACAGACACAATCGCTAACCGACGCAGACAACCGAATCAGCCGGTTGACTTGACCATGCTCACACATTACGAGATGCAACGACAGCTCGGTCAACATCAATCCCGTGCGGTCACGGACGAAGTCGATCGGAAACTAATGAAAATATCATTGACGATCGACATATACGACAGAGTTAGCAACAGACTTGACACATTTACAGCAATCGTATTGGTTGTTTAATGCTAGTCGGCCGATTGAGTTGGCATCTTTAGAAGCTCTCTTTGTTCAACCTTTCCCTTATATTGGGTTTAATCAGAAACTGTAATGATAACTAAAGTATGTTGACGTTGAATGAGTGATTAATGTGATGATATGAGATGATACGAATGTTTCTTAGGTAATTGGCAACAAGTGGTCGTGGCCTACACTGTAGTAACCAACAGGCATGAACCTATGTTACAGAGGAAAACCACAAAAAAATCTTCAAAGTATCGAACCAAGGCCCGATCTACCCTAACGGTCACATGCAACAAGCGAGTAAACACTGAGCTAACTGTACCGATCTCAATACGACTATAGTCAACAGGGATCAAATTGTGACGTTCACACAACCAATTCCAAACTAGTTGTTTGCGTAAGTTGGGGATTGTGCGTTTGATTCACCGTGGTTTGATATATGCACTATTATTACTGAAGCAAGCTTACAATGTTCTTTACAATTGATACAAAATGATATTATGATTAAATATAGCTCTCTTAATGTTAATCTGTGGGTTAATTACTTGTACTTAAAACCAAGGAACACGGAAACCTGAAGCCTCGTAAAAAATATATAATATAGGCAAATAAATAATGTTAATAAATTAATAAAGCATTTATCAAGCCCTCAATCAGTATTCACATGCTTTATTCCACACGAGCTGCTCGATCTGACTAGCCTGGTACCAACGTAGAATGACCCAAATATAATGGAGACTGACCCAGTATAGACATCGTAACTGGTGATGCGTAAATTTCGTGAATTTATAATTTTGAAAGTTTATTGCAATTCACACGGATTTTTTTTTTAATTCACATAGCTAATAATCATTAGATGTTTGCTATCACTGAGCGTTATATGTGTGGACCTAGTTATTTTTAGGCTTACAAATATATGTGTAGCTGCACAAAAATCAATGTTGGCCTCGGTAGGTCCTATGTACTGCACTACCAATGTGCTGAGTAAATGTGAGGTCAACACGTCTCGTTTCTTTGCCCTAATTCTTGACCGCAGTGGGGTAGAATAAATCACGTACCGGTACTCAATTCTATCCCGAGTATTACCCGGTACTACATCAAGTGTTACAGTAGCTCAATCAGTGACAATTCTTTGAGATACAATTTTTAAGTGTTATAAATCGCATAAATTTGAGAATCATAATGAAAAGTTTCGAAAGTTTTTGAAAGTTCATGAATAAAAAGTATGAGCCAGCATCACTAGTCAAAGCACTACAATGCGGGTGGAACAAACGCATATCGAGTGGGCCTATGTAATGAGATGAAGTTCCAAACAATATCCAAAGTATACAAAATAATAAAATATGATAAATAAAGGATTATACACACTGTATAGCATAATTGATATAAAGAATGAACTGAAAAATTGTTTTCTCGGAAATTGAGAAATTACACGCTGAAATTGTTCTGGAGCCGTATTCCTGAACGTTGACTGTCAAAAAGTGACCACGTAACTTGACAGTAGTATCTTTAATCTCATTATAATAAATATGTAGCAGAGTAATATACGTAGGTTGTAGCATTCACTATTTAGTATTTACTATTTAGTAGAGGAATTTATTAAATATGAATTAGTCAGGTAAACTTTACACTACCATTTAATATAGGCCTATATATAAGTTATGAATACCGTAAATCATTAAATATGATATTAAGATATGACACTTGGGTCAAATGATCAACTAAGACTCGCAGCGTACAGGCACGAGGCCCCTGGGCTTGATATAAAGTCAACAAGAAGAACAGAATATTATTCAATAAGTACGTGGTACGGTGTTTTACAACAGCTAGGTTACGAGCAGTACAAGACATGAACTGGCAAGGTTCATGGCATCATACACTTTGATTAGAAACTGCTTGTTAATGATCACAACTAATCTACTAAAAGGTAATCAAATATAGAACACAGAATGGTTAGCAAAATTCAACCAGATTTGCAGTTACAGTACAATAGAACAACACTGACTATATACAGGGCTTTCACTCAAGAAAAGCTGGTAATAATACAGTAAACTATAAAAGCACGTGTGTTTTTCACAAACTTGTGCTTACGTTTTTCTACTGGTCAAGAGGTTTGATCAGAACATTTGCTGACAGATATTCTGTAAATTTACTATTCAAGTGAGTTTACTATTGAGAAGGTTTCTAGGAACAGCCTAGTTACCCTCAGTGAGAATACTGATAATCTAGTTTCCCTCAGAAAAATATTATATCTTCTCTTGAAGGAATAACCTGGTTTCGGTCAGTGGAACCACCTAGTTGGTAGTTACTCACAGTGAGAATTTCATAGTCTTTCCTCTCGGTGACAATATCCTAGCTTCCCTACATGGAACATCATGTGGAAACAGCAAGCAATAACCTGTTACTCTTTTGTAGCACTCTGGTTTCCCACAGTGGGTATAGGGCCTATACTTTACACACAGACACAGCACTATCTTGATCTCTCTCCATGACATGACTTCTAAAATGATGATCAGCCTTATGGGTCTCGTGTGCTAAACAGCTGAATGAATTACAAACCAACACATTATACCAACAGCTCCTGTACTCATACCAACGAGAAAAGGTATTCTACCAACATGATGAACATAAGTGGGCCTAAAACTGTTAAATGTATGTAGAAGTTGTATATTAAGGGCAATTATATTTCAGTACCGGTACAAGATTTAAAATTGATAAACCAATTACAACTTTGAAATGTTCAAACGGCGCGGGGTATCACAATAATTACCGAATTATTTACTCAGTTGGTAGACGAACTCCCTCTTAGGTGGATAAGAGTGTACATACAGCCTATTGTGAAGGTGGGAAGGATATTATCATACAAATATGACTTCATAACATTGGAAATACCATATCAACATTTCAAGCTTTTTGGCATTATTTCTTTTTTCGATGTAAAATCTTGTTGAAGTGTTATTAGGGCAACAATTATAATTGTTGCCCTAAAGGATATGAATGTTTCTATGTTTTACAGCGTTGCCATCATCTTTAGGTAGCGAAAATAAGAGGAATAAGTCACCCAAAAATTGTTTCATGAGCAAACTCATATAATAACAAATTACCAAAATGACAGATCTACGCACGGAACGGTGACATCTGTATTTGCTTAATTGATAAACAACTTTCTTGTTTAGTGGATACAAGTATAGTTCTGAATGAAAATTATTGTCATTCATTAATGATTATATCACTTTGAAATAATATATTCTATGTGTAGGCCTATATCCACAAAAGTTGGTTGTGTACGAACTTGCCAAACACAAATATCACAGTTATATTTGTACAGCTGTGGTATTTTGTAGAAGGGGCTTACATAAAAAATTTCCGGACGGAGTTGAAGTAAATAAATGCACCTACCTCTCTCAACACTTAATTTTCACAGATGCACCATAGTTACATAATTGCCATTCGAGTTTTTACATGAAGACCTACTTTTGTGGATACAAGTAGCTATAGAAGGCAACGGCGTTTCTTTTTTTCGCGACATTCATATTTCTAATCGATAAAAAAAGAATCGCCCAAAAGCATCTATACTCCGAGCTGCAAAGTGATGATTATTCCTCATCATTTATTAGTCATCATTCCGTGATGATACGCTTGATATCGAGTTGAATAGGGTTGTCATTCAATTTCGATAAATATTCGATATTAGGGTTTTGTTTGACATCAAAATGAATCGCTTCAATTTCTATTATTTTAATATTGAATAAATAAATAGTCAACTGTCGACTTGCCTGACAAGTCATCACAGTGACCATTCTGTGCACATTCTAGTCCAAGGTCAGGTTGTCAGCCGTTTGTTGACTCTTGAAAGTGTGCGTGTCGACACAAAGGAAAATTCTCAATTTGCGTCACAGAATAATTGCGAAAAGATAGAAAGACATGATTTGGGTTTTAAAAATGTCAATAATTTAAATCAATATATTTTCATAATCATCATTTCGATTTGATATCGGACGTAACTCCTTATTTCTCGATCGATTTTTGTTGTGCTATATTCGGTATCGGTTACAAGTTTTCGATCGAATGGCAATCCTAGTGTTCATATGCTCAAAATCAAGTCGATCCGGTCAATATCGTGCCGCTGCGCTAGAAATCGCCTTGATCGTGTTGATAGTCCTGATATCGCGTTAACATGTCATCAAATTATGCTAGCATTCTGAGTGGGTGTAGGCGAAAGTAGAGCATCTGAAGGAACACGAAGAGTCCGACGGCGAAAGCAAAGACATAGTTCATCTGTAAGAACGAACCTCGAGGCTGTGGCTTGTACGCTAACCTGGAGACAAACACACGCCGTTAAATTTATTCATCTTCATATTACATTAACAATGCACTGTGATTACAACTCAGATCTATTGGTGTTGAATGAATTATTAATGAGATGAAGGTTCCTTAGGTGCTGGGGAGGATAGTGGGAAGGAAGCGGTTGTGACCTATATTGTAAGAACATTCGCTGCAGTGGTTAGAGACTACAGCTACGGAAAACACGAAAAAACGCTGTAAAGATGGACGGTGGCGAGGGGGGTGTACAATAATTCTTTTGAGAGCAATGACGGTGCCATTAATGTGAGTAAAGATGAATATTTCCTGTCCATCGGCACCCAGGGACTTCTTAAATATTCTGTTTCTATATATTTCAGGGCCAAGTTTTACGAAAAATAAAAATATATCAATTGCAAGTGCATGACAGTCAGTTTAGTGAAATATCACTTTGTGACAACTTTTGAAACGTATGAGATATTTGATATGAGGACGATAATAATGATGATAGTACGAGGAGAACACAGATATTTTCAGTACCTTCAAGACGGTAAGTTGAAACTATTCAAGTCATATTGCATTAATTGTCAAAAGTATATAGCTAAAAAAAAAATCTTCAGCTGTAGGTCTATAGATATAACAATTATGTGATAGGCCCAAGTTGTATGGTTATAACTTACACCATCTTGAAGGTACCGCTATCAAATATATCTGTGTTTCCTCTGCATTACGATTTGATATCTCGAACATTTCGAAATTTAGGCCTGATACAAAAAACTGTAATATTATTGCTCTTTGAGTAGGCTTAATAGTAATTATTGGGGCCTAAATAAGGTGAGCCTACAAAAATTTCATCGGTGGGCCTAACCAAGGGTGAAAGGCCAATAAGTTGATCCATTAAACATCGCTTGATCAACAAATTTACAATTTGGAAAACCAGAGTCTGTCAATAAATTCAACAACCTTGTGGCTTGAAACCGAGCCACGCGTTACACTTACGTTCGTTTGGACGGTGACAACGGGGTCGGAGGGTCAACGCCTGGGATGCGACTGTCCTTGTAGATGATCATCCAGGAAAATGACCCGACAGATATCCCGCACACTAGAGGAACAAGGATCCAGCTCCAGTCCTGTAGACGACTCACAGCGAGCAAGACAACCCTCTCTGCAGTGGAGTAACTCGAGTAAAGGGCAGTACCTGAGAGCAGGTCAATTCCAATCACAATGACAAATCATGTCATTGATGATCAAACCACGAGCATTATCAACACAACTTGGTTTTTAATTTTTAGTTAAAGTCCCTGTTTGACTTTGAAACAAGTACTTCTTTTCAGTGAAGAGAAATGTTTATGTATCGGTAATTATCATTGAAACATTAGGCCTATTATTTTCTATTTCTACTCTAGTCCTATTGAATTTATTCACAAGTGCCTGTTTTCTAAGCCTGTGACAGCATTGGAGGCAAGTGAAGCAACACCAGTAGGACTAGGCGCATACTAGTAACTGTACAGGAAAAGCACAATATTCTATTACTCTACCTTAATCTTGGATTATAGCTATCGTACGCCTACCAATGGCTAATGGATATGCAACTCAATTCCAATTCTGAGTCATACTCCTCCAAAGCTAAGAAACATGGGGGTGAATTCTTGGATCTTTCAGTTCCGACTGGGGCAAATTATATTGTGAATCGGATTAAATATCGTGATCTCACTAGGCCTAGATAGATCAGTCTTTATTTTTTTTTCATATTGGGTTTTAACGACGCACTATACTGATGACTACGATTTATTGGCATCGGTGGATGATGAATGAGATGATGGGATGATGAGATGAAAGGTTATTTTATTAGGTGTTTTGGATGGTGGAGTCGGTCGTGGCCTGTAGTTACGGAACCATCCCAGTATCAACCTGAACGACAGAGGGAAACCAGGAAAAACCCCTGTCAGGATGGTTGACCATGGCGGGAATCGAACCCCGGTCTCCCGAATGACGGTTCAGTGTGTTACCACTCGGCCACGCGTCTCGGTGATAAGTCTTTATTCATACACGTAAAATACAATAAGAAAGGGCGATGTTCGGTCTTACAACCGCTCTTCCACCTAACCTTATTAGGCCTACGTTGTGTAATACTAGTGTCAATGCCTCGGTTTTTGGCCGAAGGCCTATCCATCGGTACTGGTATACAGCTATAATCCAAGTCGTAATTTCACAGGCTTACATTTACTTCATTAAGTAGCAGCCTCTATATATTTATAATTCA
This sequence comes from Brachyptera risi, assembly GCA_964007535.1. Taxonomy (NCBI): domain Eukaryota; kingdom Metazoa; phylum Arthropoda; class Insecta; order Plecoptera; family Taeniopterygidae; genus Brachyptera; species Brachyptera risi. Next base: position 16,210,486 of record OZ023334.1, read on the forward strand.
TGCAAGATATATTTTACAAAGAAAGCTCTATTTGTTGGCAGAAATGCTCCGTCAAGAAATTACATGAACACATATTTTTGCATTTCTGTTTTTGTGCATGCAAAAATTGAAATATAATCAAAAATAAACGTTAAGACACGTGCCAGTAGGGCAATAATGAATCAGTGTATGCCTAGGCCATTGAGATTGTCAAGAGCCATCAATGCTAGGACCATTGATTTTGTACAGTTAGTCACCTTTGGTAGGAGGAGAGTGAGGGCTGATGTAGTGTATGATGTAGGAGGGAAGTCACTTGAGTCAGTGGAAAATTACAAGTACTTAGGGGTGGTATTTGATAGACATCTAGGGTGGGGGAGTCAGGTTGAGAGAATAGTAAAAAAGAGTATAAATGCACTAAACTTTGTAATGAGGCAGCTTAAGGGGACAAGTATGGAGATAAAGGAAAAGGCTTATTTCTCGTTAGTGCGTCCCATGGTGGAATATGCTAGTTCAGTTTGGGATCCTTATAGATTAGGTGAGATAAGGGATGTGGAAAGGGTGCAAAGGATTGCAGTTAGAAGGGTTACAGGTAGGGTTAGGAGGTGGAAATGGGGGGAGAATGAAAGGGGGGAGAGGGGGAGAATATTGGACAGTCCATCTGAGATGATTCGAGACTTGGGATGGCGGGAATTGGAAATACGGAGAAAGGAGGATCGGATCTGTAATTTCTTCAGGGTAATGGAAGGAGAAGGGGGCTGGGCCGCTGGGGAGAGTTGAATAGGTTGATTGAAAGGAATGAATCAGGGTATGGGGGTAGGAGAAGTCATGATAGAGCAGTAGTTATAAACGGGGCTGGATTAGATGTTGGTAAGTTCTCTTTCTTGAATAGGACAGGTAGGGATTGGAATGGGCTTAGTAGGAGTATACTTGAGAAGGATGAAATAGGGTTGAAGCTATTCCATCAGAAGGTTAGGGAGGCAATAGGATAGGATCGATAGGGAACTTGCCACCGCGAATTTATGTGCAACTGCAAGAGTTAATAATAATAATAATAATAATAATAATAATAATAATAATACACTAGGCTACAAATTCAATGCTAGGACCCAGATTAGGCCTACAATACACTGATTTTTATGTGATAAAATGACAATTAAGGGTAAATTCCTGTAACTTACCATACTGATAGCAGAAGATGCTTAGTAGAACAGTAAGAGAAATATAGAGCATAAAGAGTGAAATCTTCTTATCTGTTTTTTCTAAGCTTTCATTCATCCTCCTGTCAATGTCACTTTCAAAATCTTCCTCTTCCACCAAAACCTTCTTTGGTTTATATTCTTTATCTTCCGCTTTGTAGAACGAGATTCCAGTTTTATTTTTGGAACGTATGAACTGCACTACGCTTTCAATCATATTTACGTCGGTACAAACACTTTCTGTGGCCCTACCCTCGATGACTTCATCAACCAAAACCAATAACTCACGTCGCTGCGCGATGACGCCGTCTAAAATTAGCATCAGCCTGCAGGTGCATAAACCCACCCACGTAGGTAGTCAAGTTGAATCCCAAAATCTTTTTTTCAAAAATTGTATCTATCAATAGTTCCATTAAATTCGTGGTAAGAAATAATAGGTAGGCCCAAATTACGCTACTTACCTTTTACAGTTCATATGTGCCCACAACCTGTTGACACTTCTGAGCAAATAGGTATAGGCCTATTTAGCCGACATAACCAACAAAATAGATGTGACCATCACCAACAATAACGAACAGCTGATTGCGGAAGGACTAGCTATCTAATTTCACTCTCCTTCGACTCACTCTTTTCTAAGATATGTTATCATAAAAATGACACTTCATTGCATTGAAATTTAAATAATTACGATGAGCAATTATTTCTTGACATTACCAGCGGATATTACTGTGCCAGGAAACATGTGGTTTGGCAGTCGACACTCGACACACAAAACATGCATTTCTTTTGTTTCTGTATTCTACCGCTAGTTGGCGGACAGCAAAAGCTGTGTGGATTGGAAAACAAGTTGTCAGTTGGCAATAACATGGCTATGCAGGAAGAGGTGGGGGTCGGCGATTTCGTCCTTTTGGACGAAATAACTATCGAAAAGTTCATGGAAAATCTCAGATTAAGGTAAAAACACTCACGATACACACATGGTTCCATGTGATAGCCTTATTTCGAACCATCGTTATTTACTCATCGCGCTTTTTGACAGTGTACCCTGGGGGAGTAGAAAAGAGGGCGTGACAGGTGGCCAGTGAACTTTCCCACACTTTGAATTTTGAAATGTGAACATAATTCGCAGCACTATAGATGCGTGTTTATAGTTTTCTGGAAATGTACAGTTTACATCACTCTTTCATATCAACAAATAAATTATTGTCAATCCTACCTACCTGTGGGCCTGTCACTAATACTCATCTGTATTCAAATCATGAGTCATTCACTCTTGTATTTTTAAGTGCCTATGACATCATCAAGAATGCATCATTTGGAGTGACAGGAATTTCAAATGATCTTGGCCTGAATTGACTTGCCCTCTGAATAACAATTAGGTCCTACACGGTAACATTAAAGTTTTGTTTCCAAAAATATTATACCATATTTGTGAAAATCATGTTGAAATTGCTATTTGTTTTCTCTAATCTTATCTCAGTTTCTTTTTTAATCTTCTTCACCAACTGATACTATGGCTTGTACTGATACCTAACAAAACTATGAGCTTCCACAGAGAATCAATTGATTGTAGGCCTAGGCCTACTGTTATCTATAGACAAGTGATCAATGTGTGATTATACTGATTTGTGTATGGTGACTTCCACCAAGATTTTTGCCTTGAGCTTGATTTTCACAAATTTAGTTTCATAATATAGTAATTATGTTGATTAATGTACCATGGTCAATTTTTCTTTCCATATGATGATGATTATTATTTTCTCATCAGATTGCATGTTACAACATTGAGCATCGTCACATCGTCAATTTACGCTAAAATATGAGATACAAATAAACAGAAAGATACAAATATAGTGAAATATCACACTTGATACAAAACTCATTTATGTAATGTAGCATTACAGTTTTATTTTTACCAAGAATAAATCATTATTGTTACAATAATGAACTATTTGGTTTACGGCTCCTTATATTATGTATATAAGGTAAGGAATATTCAGAGTTGGGTAGGAACTTAACGAAAGGAACGCGTTCCTTTTTTTGGGAACTTTTAAAGTTTCCAACTGATTTCTTTTTATAACAAGGAACTTTATCAGGAACTTTGTTACCATTTTCGGGGAACTTGGGAATGAATTCACGTTTCTTCGAAATTTCCTTCTTAACAACTGTAGGCCTACTTGTTGAAGTAATTTTTACATTATGCGTGATCGTTATCCATCGCTATTTACAGTAAACAAACCCAAGTCGTGAGTCAAACTACCCTCAGTACACTTTATGCTTCCGGACAATTGTCCTGTCCCACTAACGCTCGGGGTGTCCCGACCCAAATAGACACCACCGAATGGAAAATACCCCAACTAGCCATCAACACAACCCTGCCAGGTATGCACTGAGTCACCGACCTGTCCCTTTAACTAACATTCCTAAGGTTTGACGTCATAGTAGCACCTACGCGGCAAGCGAAAGAAATGACATGGTCAAAAACCAATCACGAGATAGTATACATTTTGATAAACCAATAGGAAATACGTTCTCATGAGGCATCGACATGGCACACACGTGACACGTTCCTCATTGTTGTTTATACCTTCGCACTGTTCGGTCACATAGTGTATCTTGTTTGTAAATGATTGTGAACACTGTATCATGAAAGAATTGAATAGGATCTAGGATATTTGTATATATATTTTAATTTTGGAGCATCATAGGGCCTACTAACCATTCTCTTCAAAGAGCTGTCGAAGAATATGTGTGTTGAAGTTTCAAATTCAAATAAATAAATTAAGAACATTGAATCAAGAGGGGTTTGAAACAAATAAAGATGAAATAGAAATCAAGAGGTATAAATATAGAAGCATATCAAAGATAATTAAATTAAGAACATTGAATCAAGAGGGGTTTGAAACGAATAAAGATGAAATAGAAATCAAGAGGTATAAATATAGAAGCATATCAAAGATAATTACAGATTTAAAATGGGAAAGCTTAATAATAAGTAAGGAAAATGTCCCGATTAACTTGTCTTTACAAAGCATACGTAGGAAAAAATGCTTGGAAAGAGATAGGATGCAGGATTGAAAACGCTAATTATATAGGAAGAAAAGACCACCTCCACAAAATAAAAAGAAAACTTTTCGGAAAAATAAAAGGTCAAAATTCACTGGTAGAAAAAAGCATTATAGAGTGGAATAACATAGATGTTGACGGTGAAAAGAGTATATTTAAGAATATAAAAGACATTTAAATGGGTACTAGGATCATCCAACTCTCAGGAAAAAAGACTGTTAATTACGTAGTTTGAATAAGCTAGACCCTTCAGGAATTAGCAAGCTTACTCGGACACTGTAATTGTAAACATACTTACCTATGTAATTACCAATCTGTTTAAATAAATAATATATATATATATATATATTCTTCTATATACCAACATGCTACAGTTTTTCATAATATCATATTTATTTACGATCTGTTTTAAATTCTAATTCAAAGTGTGATATCTGAAAGAAAATTATCTTCATGGTTTACATGAGTAGTGGGAATGTTATTGTTTCAATTTACTATCCTACTGAAAGATTTGACTAATAAATAAATTCGAATTGATCAAATGTTTATAATTGATGCTTGAAACCTGCTTGGATGCTGAAATGTTATGATACTTGGTAAAATTGTCTGCAACAACCTTGATAAAATCAAAAAGCAATATTGTTATCGATGTTAATGGTCTAAACACCAAGAAAACCCCAAGAATTGTCCGCATCAAGAACTTTTAAAGGAACTTTTACAAATTTTGGGAACTTGAAAGTTACTTTTTATCTGAGGAACTAGGAACTTAAATCCTTTTTCAGGCAAGAAACTGAACTTTTACTCAGTACCTTTATTTCAGGAACTTACCCAACTCTGGGAATATTGGAGTCTGGTAGTGGTGTACCCGTACCCGACCCGGGTAACCGCCGACACCCCTAATATATATATATATATATATATCCCGTTATTTCAGTCAGTATATATGGTGTATGTATATAATGGTGACCTTATTCACCAAAATAGTCATCAATTAGGTGAGCATAACCACATGCTTCTATGTGCTGGTGAGTCTGTGCCATACCATGGCCATACCAACTTGCCAAAAAGTAATATTTCAACATTTACACTCCATAGATCAGACGGTTTTAATATATGTGGGCCTATTGTATGTTAAACCATTGAATATAAGTAGGCCCAAATATCCCTCTAGAGCCCAGATAACCAACTCAATTGGTATCTGTAGGCCTATCAATTGGTAGAAGAGTTTACAACAATCTTCCGAAACGATTTGAAGATATTGACAATTTTAATAGCTTTAAAAAAGCAATAACAACTTCTTACTTCAAAATGTTTTTATACTGTTGATGAATTTTTAAAAGAGAACTGGTAATGTAAGAAGGAATGTACAAAATTATAGAAGAGAAGTTTATTGACATTAATTCATCTCAATGGTGGGCCTAATGTATATTATAAATATTAGGGGTGGATTGTAGAGACAGAGTTTAAACCCCGGCCTACCTTAGACGCCGTCCAAGTAAGAAATTGCATTGTGGCTGCAATGGACGACCTGGACGACTTGGACGGCGTCTAAGGTAGACCGGGGTTTAAACTCCGTCTCTGCAGTCTACCCTATAGATGTTGACCAAATCTTGAATTTCAAGTTATATTTTCAACCCATATATACATCCTTTTAATTATTAATCATCATATTCATATAATCATATGACTGGATGTAGGCCTATTTTTTTTTCATATCAAATTGACTTGATCTCTATACATTGTAATTTAATGGCAAATTCCATCCTGTATGTAAACTTATTCAAAGTATGTACCGGTACGTGTATGTGATGGTGCTAAGGAATGCTGAATGAAATACAAATACAAATTGTGTCAAGGGGTGTTTCAACCAATCCATCTAGGGTTGACTACTTTTAGATAACTTGGTTCCTGTCAATTCCGATTTGTGCTCTTTTTTCTTCCTACGAGTTTCCTCCACCATTGTCTATCCTCTCACCATCTCTTGTCCACCGCTCTCCCCCATGTTTCTCCTTGGCTGGACTCCCGTACCCCGTACTCTCCTTCCTCCTGCCATTTTTCTCTCGGTCGTACGACTCTCCTCTTAGCCCCATTGTTCTCTGCTATCTCAAACACCTTTTTTATTTCTTCTTCTTCTCTGAAGTTCATTGTCCATGCAGCTGGTTGCCCTTGGTAGCTCAGTCATCTGTGGCACCACTTTGGAAACTCTGAAGTCACCGTTGGGCATGGGTTTGAGTGGCCCGCATAAGACATGGGTTTTTGTAGCCTCTCTTCATTTAGGCCTACCTTCGCTTCAAAATTTTATTATCGGTATCACATGCAGATTTGTACTCCTAAATACGTCGTTGAGCGTTCAGTCATCGAGTGAACAATAATCAATCATTTAGATATTTTTTTTCAAATCAAACTGTTATGCCTAATAGTATCCCCAACTTCTTCCACGTATATTAAAAGTCTTCATTTCTTCTTCCAGGTTCACAAAGGGGAAAATCTACACATATATTGGCGAGGTGTGCGTGTCGGTGAACCCATACCGCACTATGAACATCTACGGCGGGGACGCCGTGACTCAGTACAAGGGCCGTGAGCTGTTCGAGAACCCGCCGCACATATTCGCCATCGCCGACGCCGCACACAAGGAGATGAAGCAGCAGGGGCGAGACACGTGTATCGTCATCAGCGGAGAGTCCGGCAGTGGCAAGACTGAGGCATCCAAGATCATCATGAAGTACATCGCAGCCGTCACCAACGTGGTCAAGCTGCAGGCCATAGAGAGGTGAGGCAGGTTGGGGGATTATCTGTTTATTTTGTTTCATTACGAAATGTGTTTTGATTTCGTGTTTTCTGCATCTGTATTTGCAAATTTCGGTGTTTGGCGATGTTATGGTGTTTTTGGTCGTATACCATGCAGAAATGCCATTTTATGAAGTTTTAAAAGAAGTACCACCGAACAAGTTGACAATTACCGGTAGGCCTTCACAGCTTACAAGTAAACGATTGTCAATCCGAAAGGGATGGGACCCCCAAGAAATTATTCCAATTCATAAAAATTTGGATCAACCAAAAATCTCTTCTTCGACGTAAATCATCACTCTTCCTGGTTAGAATTCAGTCAATTTCATATGGCGCGCGAGAGAAAGCTAGGCGACCAGCCGAGAGAACTAGTGAGAAACTGTCGGAGTATCTTCAATGTCATGATTGTGTGTACTTGGCTTGCTTTGACCGGCAAATGGCTCGCTTCCATTGGTGCTCGGTCGTCCCGAGCTACCGTCTGTTCGGCCGAACAGTTGTTTGGAGCTCATAGTCTTGTGGTCGTCAAGGTCAGACTCAGACCACACACGCCCATCTAACAGTGAGCAGCTCATGCGTCAAATAAAAAAAGATGAGATTTTGGAAAATCATGCTTTTTCGTGATGAAACATCAAAAAACGACATTTTGCAGTTTCAAGCTGTTCTCGGTGTTACGAACAAATTTAAACATGTTTCGCGTAGTTTTGCAACTTGTAAATTGAAATCAATTGAGAATTTATTGAAACGTGCTTAGGCCTATAGGCATATCGTTGTTTCTTCAATCATCATAGTCCATCGACAATATTTCGTGATTTTGCAGCTTGCAAAAACCAAACATCTCTATTTATCACTCATAATTTCACCAGGCCAATTCGTAGCCAATTTGTAGAGACATGAAAAAATAGCAAGTGCTATGAAACCGATGAAATCTAAAAGTGCTTTCTTACATGTTTTTATGATATTTCTTCATGTTTCAATACGTTTAATGTTGGTCTATCAAGTTTTTGAAAACGCAACAAACCGCTTCAAACGTCTGAATTCGCTACGTTTCAGTGTATTGGCAATGTAGACGCTATGTTTGGAATAGAAGCATTATAGATGCTATTTTTCCCACAATTATTTCTACTGAGGTGTAAACGTGTGAAGTTAGTTGGTAATTTTGGAAAAAAGTGTAGCTGCAGATGCAGGGGACTGACAAAGTGACAAGGCATGTAGAGATTATTGTTATAACCACGTAGGTAATCAATTGGGGTGTTTCTCTTGTATGCCTATTATCTAGTGGTTTCACTGTACTGTTGTTACGCCACAGAACGTTGTTGCGCTACAAAACACGATGTTTCAAAATAATAGATACACCAAACTCACCAAAGTGCTACTTTTCAAATTCTAAATGCTATGAAAAGAACAAATAGAAGCTATATTTACATGTCTCGACCAATTTGTATGCCCAATGCAGGTTCAAATGGAACTCTTCTGATGTTTGAATTTAAAAATTAAATCTCATAATTTTATCATAGGTTTTAGCCATTGTTGTTGCTCTGACTGCCAGTGTGAGATGATTGAGCAATGATCACGGAGTATGATTTGAATGTGACACCGACCAAGCTTGGGAAGTCATAAAGAAAAACGAGATATCTTCAAACCAATAGCCACATACCTACGTACCGCGTACGACCTATAATGTTGATACAATTTAACAGTAATAGTCTCGAGAAGCACTATCTCAAACTGTCTTGTTGATTCTGTGAACGATTCAAATTAAATACCGATTTCATCAATTTCACAAGCTTTCTGGCTTCAAAAGGTTCTATTGCTATATTGAGAAATCATCTATTCCAATCACCATTCTAATTACCGAGACGCGTGGCCGAGTGGTAACACACTGAACCGTCATTTGGGAGACCGGGGTTCGATTCCCGCCGTGGTCAACCATCCTGACAGGGGTTTTTCGTGGTTTCCTTCTGTCGTTCAGGTTAATTCTGGGATGGTTCCTTAACAACAGGCCACGACCGACACCTTCCCACTATCCAAAACATCTAATAAAATAACCTTTCATCTCATCATCCCATCATCTCATTCATCATCCACCAACCCCAATGGATCGTAGCCATCAGTGTAGTGCGTCGTTTAAACCCAATATAAAAAAAACATTCTAATTTAATTTCTATTTTATATCCTATGAATCTCTTTTAGCCATCTTTTATATTCTCATTTTCCAATTACTGGTATTTCAGTACCGGTACCATGTTTCATTCATATTTCAAGTTTTCTGTGATCTCCGTTTCCAATTTTGTATTTTGTAACATTAGGTCTGATTTTGATTATGTGTCTGGAATTGTCAACCATATATTTTGTATGGCTTACTCTTTCATAAAATAAAGAGTGAATTTATATATTCTGATTACATGTTTCAGAGTGAAGAATGTGCTGCTCCAATCAAATGCCGTCCTCGAGGCGTTTGGTAACGCCAAAACGAACCGCAATGACAACTCTTCCCGCTTCGGCAAGTACATGGACATCAACTTCAACTTCAAGGGTGATCCGATAGGGGGACACATCAGCAACTACCTTCTGGAAAAGTCCAGGGTCATCCTCCAGCAGCCCGGAGAGAGGAATTTCCACTCGTTCTATCAGGTAGCCAACCAGCTCTTCCAAACTGACTTCTTAAAGCACCCAAACGGCAAAACGTTCCCGTCAGAGTGATTTCACCGATTTGAATGCAGTGGAACCTCTGTGCATCGTTCCCGGATACATCGTTCCCCGCTTACCATCATTCATTTGCTTCAGCCCTACTCCTATTAACAATCTCAAATTTTCCTGCATGGATGGTTTCGTTTTCCTAGCCCCTTGAAAAACAGTGGATGAAGGTTTCACTGTGGACCTAATCGTAAAACAGTATATGTGCGAGATACAAAATTAATAAATACGTCATAAGATGTGAATAGCCAATTATAATAAAATAATAGAAACAATTGTAGAGGGAGTTGTATAGAACAGTAACAACCGATATATTTGCTATCAATTTTCACCGTGCTGTATACGGTCTCATACAAATACCATATGATCCAATGTCAAAGTTTATCAATGGATGGGCATTATTTCAGAAGGTACGCTCACGGTAATAGCCTATATGAAATGGTTCTCTTCTGTACTGTAAATTAAAATAAAATCTGCGCACATAATCGCTAATTTTTCACAGTCAATGCATGCATTTGCACATTGTCTTCAAGTTTTGGTGCGTATAATATCAGTTTATTTTCCAGCATGCATTTCAATGTAGACCACTCAATCACTTACCGTGACCACTTTATGTGACTGCAACTGGGTTTTTCAAGGCACCTAATACCCAATAATTCAATAAACCTCTTGAGTTTTATTGAGCTGGGCAGTTACTTGCCAAACCTATATTGCAATGTAAAATACCAGCAGCTTACCTTGACCTGTTCTAACTAGCTGCCGAGTAATACCGACAATGAGGTATTGAAGCGACTGAGTCTTGGGCAGAACTCTGAAGCATATCACTACATGGGACAGGGTGGTACATACCAGTATATATATATATATATATATATATATATATATATATATATATATATATATATATATATATATATATATATATATATATATATATATATATATATATATATATATATATATATATATATATATATATATATATATATATATATATAAATGAAAAAAACAGTATGATACCAGCAGCTTACCTCGACGTAACTTCTGAATGTTTCTAGTGACGGGAAGTATTGAAGCAACTGAGCTTAAAGCGGGACCATGAAATGTAACACTACTTGCAGTAGTACCGTATAGCAGTGTATAATCAGTATGATACCAGCAGCTTACCTCTACCTGTTCTGTCTAACCACTGAGTGTATTGAAGCGACTAAGCCTGAAGCAGGACCATAAAGCGTAACACTACTTGCAGTCAGGCTGTATAACAGTGTTTAACAGTATGATACCAGCAGCTTACCTCGACCTGTTCTGTCTAACCACCGAGTGTATTGAAGCGACTAAGCCTGAAGCAGGACCATAAAGCGTAACACTACTTGCAGTCAGGCCGTATAACAGTATGATACCACCAGCTTACCTTGACTTGTTCTGTCTAGCTGCTGAGTGGTTCAAGCGACGAGGTATTGAAGCGACTGAGCCTGAAGCGGGACCCCGAGGCATACCACTACATGCGGCAAGGCAATGCAGCCCGAGTAGATACGATCAATGACAAGACCGAGCACAAAGCCACGGCAGCGGCATTCAAGACGCTGGGATTCACGGCCGAGGAGACGGAGGTCGTGTGGCAGGTCGCGGCCGCGGTCCTGCAGCTGGTAAGTTTTGGAGGGGCCGACGGGATCTTTCAAACTGGATCTTTATCGAACTGTGTCAAAACAAGCTGTGCCAATAGTTTTGTCTATACGTGGACACATATCATGTGGACACATAATAGACTTCCGTCCCACATCAAGGACTCGAGAAGTAGAATGCAGTTCAAAAATGAGACCATTGAATTCTTACATACAATAAGTTTCATTGTATAGAAGACTATTTTAATTCTTGATTAGGTTCAAATCATTGACACCTAGGCTATTACATTCTATTATAATTTTATTTTCTAATATCTCTGACAATGTTTATACAATTTTAATATTGTTCTTTAATGAGTAACGGCAATAAATACAAATACAAATACAAAAATACAAATTTTAATAGCTGTATCCCAGACAACCAAACCTAATTAACCTAAACAGATATGCTCCATGTGACTGAAGAGTGAAGTTAGATCTGACCTTGGATCAATAATCTTCTTTTTGCGTTACCAGGGTAACGTGAGGTTCAAGATGGAGGACGACAAGAGCTGCATCGTGGACAGCGGCGAAGTGAAGCTGGTTGCCAGCAACCTGGGGGTGACTGCCAAGGCCCTGCAAGAGGCATTGGTGGAAAGGGTGATTGCTGCCAAGGGCGAGGTCATGCAGAAGACGCACTCGTTGGCTGAGGCAGAGCACGGCAGGGACGCCCTTGCCAAGGTAGATTTATACTAGGGACATTAAAAGGCTTCCTAATAGAGTCAACGATGGGTTTCGATTAATTGTCAATGTATTCAATATTTTAGGTCTCAAATTCAATAACAATTCAGAATTCAAAAATTACGTGTGTTGGTAAACTTGGTTGTTTTCTGTCAAAGTTGTTTTCTCCACAGTGTGTACCTCCACTCATTAACTTTGGCTAGCTGCTTTTTTTTCTTTCCCCTTTACTCAATTCATATGAATTTGAATATTTGATATTCATTCAATTTGATACCTAAACAATCATAATATTGATAGGCCTAGAAAAAATAACAGAGAATAAACTATGGCCCATGTAACAAAATAATCCTAGTATTCTTAAAATGATACTTGCGCGATTTCCTGATGCTGTCGGTGTACCGATAGCATGTTTTGTGTCATTGAAATTAACAAAGCAATGTTATGATGTTTTTCATGAAATAATTTTTTTTCTCTTGATAAACAAAGTTGTTAACTCAAGCGTAACCCAACCCCTCCCCACACAGCTTGTAGCATGCACTCACAACTACCCATAATACATGGTTAAGACTTACAACTTCCATCCTTGCAATTTGTTTCAATTCAATATCGCTTGAAAATTGAAAATCTATTCATACTTCAATCAATATTCAATACTAATATTGAAGTTTCAATATCGTTTTCAATTTGTATAGGCCCTATAGGAGGACAAAAATAATTCCAAAAAGTGACATGCACCCTTGAGCCCACATTTGGACATGCAATCTTCTCCAACTTCGGAGACAATACTGTCTCTAGAGAACTTATTCGGGAAGGAATCTTCTGGGCAGCAATACTTTTGTGTATCTGTCAGTAACAAAAATGAAGTTCATCTTGAATCCATATTTTGATAAAATATTGTATAAACATAACATATGTTTTCTAGCAAATTCAACTGTAATTGGTAATTGACTGATGCAGAATATACAATATGAAACAATAAATTCCAGTCACAGTGTGTCAATATTGAAGCCATTTGAAGTACAGTCGAACCCACATATAACGAACTCGGTTTTAACGAAATTTCGGTTTTTACGAATTAATTACCATCCCCCTTCAAATCTCCTATCCTCACAATGTTAAATAAAGACCTATAACGAAGTGATTTATATTTCAAAATTCAGTTATTACGAATTTTTTTGTCACTTTTCAGCATATTTTGCTCATTATTTTCAGCTATTTCCAACAAAATGTTGGAAAATCGGAGCATTTTGCGTGAATTTATTTTCAGGCTACATTTATTTTGAACGGGCTGAACTTTTACTGTACATCGTAGCAGCTGGTGACGCGTACAGCACGTGGTCATAACTCTTGCTGGACCCCCCCCTCCCCGGCCCAAGCACAGTGGAAAGGCCCATAAACAAACATTCGCTCAACGCGCACTAAATAATAACGTGATGGTGACATCTTCAATGACTTTGTTTATCTATTTTTTGTTTACATTCCTTCATTTCCATTCGTGATAGTGTCCTGTAACCTAGGAAATAAAACACGAGAAGTGGGGAGTTGTGGTGTCGTGTGATAGCAGATGATAAGGACTTAATAATAAGGCTTTATGATAAGGGCTTTATGAAAGGACATTGTTGTTTTCTATTACTTTCTACAAACATACTAAGTGATGATACGATGCGATGATAATATGTCACCTAATACAGTACTATACTAGGGCCTAAGTCGTAAATGTAGGCCTATCTTTATAAATCTCCAAAATTCAAGTGCTGTTATGAAAAAAAGCAATAAATCTCTATAACGAAATTCTGTTTTTACGAACAGATTTTCATTCCCCTTGAAATTTGTTATATGCGGGTCCGACTGTATATCATTGAGGAGTTTATTGTACCTTTCGTATTTGTGTGCATTGTGAATTGGAATTAATTCAACACCAATTTAAGAAGCCAAAAGAGTTTAATGGCAATGTACAAACAAACACTTGCATTCAATGTTGTTATCATCAGTGGAATCGTAGAAAAGTTTCATATGTGGCTGCCTTTACTTCTCTTTATGTAGGCCCACTGTTACTTGTACTACGAGTCAGTTTAATATCAAAAGCGACCAAACCAGGAACAACTTGATACAGGAAGTATTTTGCATAAATAATGATAATGATGAATAATTTACAAGTTTGAAGAAACCCCAAAAATTTCAGATTTGGGCCACCACTTTGTATCTGTTCCAGTTTTAATGAAAATCACTTTTTATACACGATATCTCTCTTTCTTCTATATATTGGGTTCAGTCATAATTAACATCAATTGGTGTTTGATGAATGATTAATAGGATGGTAAGATAATTGTTTCTTAATTAATGGAAAGAATAATAAGAAGAAAGCACTCGTGGTCTATATTGTAGAAACCATCCCGGCATTTACCTAGGCTGCATAATCTCTCTCTCCCCATATAACCACGCAACTGTCTCTTCCAGGCTATCTACGACCGTCTGTTCACGTGGATCGTTAACAAGATCAACGATGTGCTCGACGTGACAGACGGGAAGAAGAAGAAGGCGTCGAAGGGGACTGTGATCGGAGTTCTCGACATCTACGGGTTTGAGATCTTTGACGCCAACAGCTTTGAGCAGTTCTGCATCAACTACTGCAACGAAAAGCTGCAACAGCTGTTCATCGGTGAGTGGAACTATTATTGTCTCCGATCTGCGCTCATGAGTAGTGGTCAAATGGAGGGGGGGGGGGGGTAATCCTCACAAGGAGAAACGTCATCAGCACCATGTACTCAAAAGTGGGAGTTGGTCCCCAGCTGAAGGTTTCAAAGGCATTTCAATGTTAATTTGTATGGTCACTCCGAATTTCAGCTAAACAGTAATTTAAAATGACATTTCGACCCTTCAGTTACTTCAACACTGTTTCCATATTGGATAATTCAAAATAGTTCAAATGCATTCCTTGGAATAATAATTATTTTCCCAATTTCTAAGCTCTCTATTTGACGTGTAAACTGAGAACAGGCCCGAGCATGTCGAGCTGTTCGTTGCTTTGTTTGTGTGTGACCTAGACGAGAACAAGACCTCTTGAATTCTAAGCAATCGTTTGTCAGTCAGTCTCGTGACGGCCGGAAACGGTCCGGAAACGCACGATCGTGCGTCGGCAGCAAACGAAGTACACTCTACAGTTTCTCACGTGTCGTTTGCCTGGTAGCATAGCTTTCTTTTGCATGCAATTGACTAAATTCTAATCGAGAAGGGGGTGATTTAATTGAAAGAAGTATTTTGGTAATCCAAATTTTTATTATCAAAATAGTTTTTCTTGGGTCATTTCCATTTTAGATAAACAAGGAAGGGTTCACAGTGTCATGGAGAATATGATCAATTGATAACACTCTTTGACTTGTAGAACAACAGCCCCGAATAGAACGTTCGAATCTGATTGGTTGTGTTGTTTCGTGTTCCAGAGCTGGTGCTGAAGCAGGAACAGGAGGAGTACAAAAAAGAGGGCATAGCGTGGCAGAACATCGAGTTCTTCAACAACCAGATCATCTGTGACCTCGTGGAACAACCCCACAAGGGCGTGTTGGCGATACTGGACGAGGCCTGCCTCAACGTGCGCAAGATCACCGACGAGGTAACAGCTCCAGTTGATTTCAGGCCAGGCAGACTCTTCAGACCAATCTCTGATTCTGATATTTACAAGAAACACTAATTCTGTTGAATCATAATTTATGTAATTTCATTTCATCGTTTTTTGGTTTTTTCTTCTCTTCATCTCAATACAATAGCTGACATTTTAGGCAAATATCCCACCAATGTTGACTCAAACTTCATCGTTCAAGCTGAACTCCTTCCAGAAATTTAGACTGACTATGAACACAGATCCAAGATTTTTACTCATTATGAATTAGGGCCTATATCCAATTAAAAAAGTAATCAAAACTGAAAGTGAATAAATAAAGTGAATGATTATTTAAAGATACAATTTTCATTTTATTTTCAAGACAACTAATATTTTAATCGGCGTTGAATGAACCAGATGTTGACGCGTCATAATAAAACGCAAATACTCGTTGATTCATTCTCTTCATCTCATTCTTGATAGATTTAATCATCCTGTATTTTCCTATTTTATTTTGATCTCAAAATGTTATACCAATTCAATAATGGACATGCACGAAATGTCCTCGCTTTCGTACCTTGCCTCTGAAGCCTTAAACAATCATTCATTCATCTGAATAACTAGTGCCACCTAACCTCACTTCTTGAATCCTTAATAAATTCCGTGTAGTGTGGACAAGCTCCTAGTCAATCACAAGCACGACTCCTTGATGTCAATCAATCGACTTGGGCCCACCTTCTTTTTCCCTTCTCAGCTTGAGCACTAGATATATTTTGGTTCACAATTCCAGTGACTTCTCGCAAATATGACCCGTCTGATGTTTTAGATGCTGCTAGAAAAGATAAAGAACTTCTAGCCAATCATAAACGTTAATCCTTAATTTCCACCAATCAGCTTCTCCTATTTTCCGACATAAATTCGTGGTCACCTGTGATAATTTGAATACTGTAGCTGGTTCAACCTAACCACACTTCTTGACTTGCTAATAAGACCTGTCGTGATGTTTCAGATGCTGCTAGAAGAGATGGACAAGCTTCTAGCCAATCACAAGCACTACTCGAGCCGCCAGCTGAAGCCGATGGACAAGGAGCTGAAGCACAAGACAGAGTTCCGCATCCTGCATTACGCAGGCGACGTGGTATACAACGTAACCGGGTTCCTGGACAAGAACCGAGACACGCTGTTTCAGGACTTCAAGCGGTTGTTATTCAACTCAAGCTGTGGGATGATCAGCGGCATGTGGCCTGAGGGCGCGGACGACATCACCAAGGTCAGTTGCGCGCACGGACGCTAGTGCTGGAATTATTTATAAGGCTTGGTCACGGCCAGAGTCGTGCGTTTCGTGATATTATAGTTAGTTTTTTTTTACTGGTAGGCTATTGATTTCTTTGTGATTTTCTTTTTTAGGGGTGCGCAAGTTAGGTCTCTTGTATGTTTTCGACAGGTGTCCGAGAAAAAGGATGATTATTCTTTCCAGCTTGGAAGTTGGTTTTTCCAGTCCATTTTAAATGTATTCACATTTTTTTTTTAAATAACATGCTACATGCCCACAATACCACAATGTCTATGAAATTGTGCATATTTTTGTGGAATACAACACAGGTAGCTGAATGCTCAGAAAAATACACGTAGGACTATAGTGGAAAAAGTTGGAATAGAATATGATGTAAAATGAATTGACATAACATGGAATATCAAGAAAACCAACAGAATATGCCATTCTGAAATATTGATGATATTTGAGATTTGATGGCTATAACAATCATGCTGATTATTCTACAATTGTAGTTATATGGGAGTAGGGTTGGACAAAATGAATGGTGAGAGCGAGAAAATAATGGATGCGGAAACGATGCATTAAGGATTCACTGTATAAAGAGCAGTGTTTTATTCAAACACTTTTTTCTCAGAAACTTCTTCAAACAGCTTTATATTTAACACTTTTTAAAATAATTTCAGACGACGAAGCGGCCGCTGACTGCAGGGACTTTATTCTGTAAGTCTATGGTCGCGCTGGTGGCCAACCTGGCCAGCAAGGAGCCCTTCTACGTGCGTTGTATCAAGCCCAACGAAGTGAAGTCGGCGAGCGTGTTCGACGAGGTGCGAATCAGGCACCAGGTGTCGTACCTCGGGCTGGTGGAGAACGTCAGGGTCAGGCGCGCGGGCTTCGCTCACAGGCAGCGATACGACCGCTTCCTCAAGAGGTAACGATATACTGCTTTCGTTCTGCGGCATATCGTTGTCATTGTTGAGCTTCAATTCATTCATTGGACTGGCACACACTTCATGTGATGGAATTGATGTGAATGGAATTCCTAATATTTTGACATTTTCAATCAATTCTCGAAACAGCACATTTCATTATCGAATAAATTTTCTGGATCGAATGGCAACCCTAGTTTATACTACCGGTATCTGATTATTATTATCTCCTAATACTCACTTTTAGCAGGGTCTTCCAGGACTTGGGTTTTTGAATGAAATAGGCCTACCCCTTGAGCAGGGTTTCCAGGTCTGATTTTTTTTTATCGTCCGACACGATATCGGTACGATTTTTGCTATGTCTGTTTCCACTTGGCTGTTTTGTAACGTTTTCGTGGCGTTAATAGCCATAGCCTTCATTACCCTAAACTCACAGGCTTCTTTGAGTGTGAGAAATTGAGCTGTCAGATGAAAAATTTACGCATTTTTCTCACACTATACAAACACGGGTTGACCTGAACTGCCCAAATAAATAATTTCACTTAAAATGGCATGACAATTCTGGTATAAAAAATCCAACGACATGATTGTAAAAGCCTGTTGATGTTTGAAATTGCAGTTTCTATGGTTGGATGAATCGATATTTTCGTGAGTCGATTCTTCTTTCTGATTGCTCGATATGAATCCTAATGACCGGAAGCAGATAAATCACCATCGCAGTGTAACTTCCGGTAAAATTGTAGTTTCGGCCGTCAAATGTTGAAGTTGAGTCAATAATCACGACACCGTTTCGGTGTCGTGAACCGCCATGATTCTTTAGGTGAATACTGGCTTGTGATTGGTCATTTGGGAAAATCGTGTCAAATGACAAGAAAAAATTGGAACTGGAAACTCTGCTTTAGGGTTTCTTGGGGCTGTATAAATTTCTCAACCCTGCTGAATTTACCTCTCAATAATGAATGCCTTGCATACATTTGTCTGAAAATGTTGATATTTAAATTTATGTACAAACTCTCTGCACAGTTCTTCAAATTATTAAATAGGGCTTACTAACAATTGAGCTATTGTTATGAAAACTTGTATTTGCCGCAGATACAAGATGATCAGCCACTACACGTGGCCTAACTTCCACGGCGGCTCAGACAAGGAGGGAACCAAAGTGCTGATCAACCAAACTGGCTTCAGCGACGACGTGCAATACGGAGCCACCAAGGTCTTCATCCGCTCCCCAAACACTTTGTTTGCTCTAGAGAATGCAAGGAACAAGATGATACCAGGTAAGGCTGCTAGTACGAACAACCCTAGTCTATCTAGCCTTTTATAACATTCATAACAAAAACAAATGGTGTTATTGTACACAGGCCTATTGATATATTTTTGTACTTGATATTTTGAAAAATAATACATTTGACGATATCACTGTCATCAAATTTTAGCATCTTCCAGCTCGTCATGTTGACACATGTACGGACTAAAAACCTAGAATTATGCTATGAAATACGATATGAAACAGCTGACTACATTATTTATGAATTGGGTGAAAGGGAAAGAAAGAACAGCAGCTAACCAAGATTTATGAGTAGAGAAAAACCTACTCATAGTGGAGAGCCCGTTAATAGAACACATAGAGATGAAAGTTACACGAAGTTTTGACGTGTCGGCTCTTGCCTTGGTCACAGTAGAGTAGAGAGTGATGAACAGATACTCTACTGTGACCAAGGCAATAGCCGAAACGTCGAAACCTCGTGTAACTCTCATCTCTATGTGTTCTATCAATGGGCTCTCCACTATGAGTAGCCTTTTCTCTACTCATAAATCTCGGTAAGCTGCTGTTCTTTCTTTCCCTTTCACCCAATTCATATATTCAGCCTCGGGCTTTTTTCCACTACACACCAAGTCATCTGACTACATTATTATTATTTCTTGATAGGCTACATCATAATATCAGCGTTAAAAAAATTACACCAGTTCCTCAATCCATCTCCCAGATGTCATTCCAATCCTGTGTCAACATGACGTAATGTTGTCGAGATATTGAATACAACATATTAGAAAATATATGTATGAACGGCCTGCCGGACGCAGATACGCGATCGCGGCTGTCAACTGTTCAAAGCCGAGAGCCTACATCTTGTGAGAGTACCACATCAAAACTGTGTCCATCAATATCAAAAGATATGCAATTGGGAGTTTGTCGTAGTAATCGATTCTAATGTAAAACAATTCTCAAATCAAAAAATCGATAAATTAATTTTTTCCATTTTTAAAATTTTTTTTTTTCTTGATCAGTGTTGTACTTCTTCACGTTGCAATACGTGCTGATTTCGTTGTCCATATTATCTCATATTGTTGAGATTTAACTATCTGGACACGAGCTATCCCTTAACTGTTACGTGACTTACGTCTGACAGCCGAACGTTGACGGAAATATCCTAATGGTACAGTACAGTTCAAAGAAGTCTCTAGTGGCTATTTTTCATGTAGAATGCTGCGGGAAAGTTGAAAAAAGTTTTAAAACACACAAATTTTGTTTCCCTTCAAAATCGATTTTTAATCAATTCTGGAGCTTAGAGAATCGATTCCCGATTTTGAGAATCGATGTCATCACTAGTTTTTCGTGCACGTGGCCTTGTGGCATGCTGACTGCCGTGTCTTATTGCGTAGGTATCGTGGTGCTGCTGCAGAAGCAATGGCGCGGTACGATGTGCCGCATCCGGTTCAGGCGGCTCAAGGCAGCGCTGTGCATCCTCAAGCACTACCGCCGCTACCGGCTGAGGAAGTACATCGGCCAGCTGCAGATACTGTTCAGGTACGGCGGCATAAAAAAATCCACATTATCAGGAATTTAGGCCTCGGTCACTAAAGTCACTTTTTTTAGCATTTTGGTGTTCATAAATTGATTCTATTGTCTCTATTCACTGAATTTATATTAATTGCATACCATAGTCGTCAGTTATTTGGAATGAATATATTTTCCATTACCAGTTTATTTGAATTTTCATTCATTTGAATTTTCTGTATGTGAAATTGCTGTTATTTTACATAAATTTTGATTTGTTTTTGTTTCCCCCAATTTGGTTGCTTTTACAACTCTTTTGAATCACATTTCAAGTTGTGAGAACTCTTCGTTCGTCGATGTTTGTGGAAACTAATCAAACTATGCTGCACATTTGTAAATAGATACGTAGTAGGCCTACTCTTTGATAAGCTACCTTGATAGGTTCTATTTTTTGATCCCATCTCCATGCTTCTCATGTTGAATAGTTTCTTTAGTAAGTTTTTCACTTCAATAAGTTTTTTTTAGTGTGGTCCACTGTGGGCCTACTGTGATATTAGAAAGCTGGTTACTTGCTTGCACATTTCTGATTCCAGTCGACTATCTTTGAAGCAATATGATTGAGATGGTACCAACTACAGATAGGCCCCTACTAAAAATCAACTAGCCCAAACTTCTACTTCTTGAGTAACTTAACCAGAAATTAAAATTGCAGGCTTAGCTCCTCCCATTCACAAATTTCATTTGAAACAAACCTCACCCAAGGTTCAAACCCTAACAATCAGTAAAAACTTATATCTTGCATGTAACATTTGATGAAAGGCAACAACGTGTCAAGGGGATAAGTCTAACCTGATTATTTATATCTGTAAAGGTTGTTCAAGAAGTAGAAGTTTAGGAAAGTTTCCTTTCGGTACAGATGGTTTTCAGTATAGTTGGTTATATAACGTCAGTTACTAATATAGGCCTACAGTTAGCATTTATGTTCTTTCATGTCTGTTCTATAACGTCTGCTTGTGTTACAGGGGTGTTGGATCGATGCGTGACTACGGCAAGAGCCTCACGAACAGCTGGCCACAGCCAAGTGTGTGTGCGCGACCAGCCGTGCCGTACATCCGCGCGATACATGCGCGGTGGCGGGCGGAGATGATTCTCAAGGCTGTGCCACGTAACGAATGGAATCAGCTCAGGCTCAAGGTATGTGTAGTATTTATTGTTCATTTATTGTTTGTTCAAGTAGGCTTAGTATAAGTTTACATTCACATCTAGTTTACAGGCATGTATCTTATATTCTGAAAACCCATCTACATGATCCATTGACCATTGTTGATTGTTTTATTCATTGTCATGTTGCTACATGGTTATGTCTACACCTTCTAGATTTCAGATTACCATAGCAACGTTAGAACCCAAGGTTATGTAAGGTTATCCAGGGTTATCCAAAGTTAGATTATGTAACAGCCTACCAACAGTCAAGAGCTAATCGGACCACCTTGGCCTCAAAGTAGGGATTGACGTAGTCAAGGTGGACAACCTTGACTTCAAAGTGGGGAGTTAGGCGGACACCCTCAAAGAATATCACAACCCTGCTGGCTAAATTCAAGGGAATAATGATGCAGTATCTTTCCGTAAATGATGGAGAAAACTAGAAATCGTCATCCCAATATCAAATGTTATAATTGATTCATTTATCCACCAGGACCCACCCCCTTTCTTGAGTTGTGACTAGGCATTACCCAATTCTTCATTGAATCAAACAGAATCGAGTAATGCCTACGTCATCACTAAGATTATGGGGCGTGTCCAAGAGAGCATATGTTGGATTTTGGATATCAAGGACATAGTCTGCCATGACATATTTTGTGGCCTGCTGAATAAATGAAGAATTCTTGAAATTCTCATAGCATATCCCATTAATTTCAGATGTGATTGTTTCACTATTTTTGACCAGATTTATGGTAATGTAGGCCTAGACCTATATTTTTTTGAGAAATTGGTTAGGCCTACAAAATACACGATATTGTGCGCGGCTTTCTGCAAAAGGTTTAGTGTGACTACTGTGTTTCTTGTGACAGTACAGTAAACCCTCGTTAATTCAAAATTCAAGGGACCCCAAAAAGTGATTTTGATTTATAAAAATTCGGATTAACCAAAAAACTCCTTTTACGAAAATCATCACACTTCCCGTTTAGAATTGAAGCAATTTCGTATTGTGCGCGAGAGAAAGCTAGATGCTACATGTGCGAGGAACTGAATCACTGATCGTGTGTATTCGGCTATCTTCGACAACAAACGAACGTTAGATGGCCAGCTTTCATTGGCGCTCGGCCGTTCCTAGTGATTGAGTGTTCCGAGCTTACTGCTCGTCAAGGATAGACAGAGCGGCCCGAGCGCACTCGGAATCAGATGACGTATTTAGTGGCAACTAACAGCTGAGCTGGCTTCGGCCTATTGTTACGCGTCAAATAATTGAAATAAAAAGGATGGAATTTGGGAAAATAATGATCAATTCAAGGAATTCACTCGAACTATTTCGAGTTATCCAATCCGAAAACAGTGCTAAAGCAATTGAGGGGTCGAAACTCGAAATATCAGTTCGAATTACGGATTAGCTGGAATTCGGATTAACCATATTCATCAACATTGTTATGCCTATACCTTCAGCCGCAAGTTCGAAATATGTCCAATTTCGGATTAACCGAGTTTGGATTAACGTGGGTTTACTGTATTCAGTTGTGCTAACTGTCATTAATACTGGTTCTAGTTTGGTTAGGTTAGTGAAAAATTCAATTCAGTTTTTAATTTTTGCAACATAATTTGCGAGAGCAACATAAACAGGTGGCAGGACAGATTCAATATTTTCAGTGCTTTTCAGTGCTCACTATTTTATCTGCACCTAAGAAAATAGAGAGTGAGTGAGACTCTCGGAGATAGAATATACTGTACAATTGGTTCACCTCAGCCGAGCTATGCGTGCTGATGTCGATGTAAATATGATTTCTTCCTCGGTCCACATAATGGTCGTTTCATTGTCATAACGTAGTTCACTGGCCGAGACATTTCCCCTGCCAAAAGTCTCTCTTGGCAAGACGGTAGTCGAGAATGATGATGATGAGTGCTAGAGAGAGGAGGGAATAAATTGATCTCTGCCAGCCAACAGGAGTGGAGCGTAGACCAACTAAGATGAAATAATATTACCGTTCTCTGTAACCTTTCAAATGCTCGTAAATTGGCGCAGATATTCCAACATCAGCATTGAACATCTTTAAAATCCCCCATCTATATGCTCGTCTCCCACAGATCACGACTGCGTCCTTGCTTCGAGGTAAGCGTGCTGCCTGGGGTCAAGGCCGCAAGTGGGAGGGCAACTACCTGGGGCGGCCGCAGGACAACCAGAACAGCGCTGTGTTCATCGCCAGCGTTGCCAACATTGCCAAGAACGAGAAGATCTTGTTCTCGACATTTGTGCTGAAAACGAACAGGTTTAACAAGCCGGCCGAACGAGCCCTGATGGTCACCGAGACGAACATCTACAAGATGGACGCCGTCAAGTTCAAGGTCATGGCGAAAGGATCGCCCATCCACGAGGTAATTGTTGTGTAGAAGGTGATTGTGGAATGCTCAGAATGATTATATTTGAAGAGCGACGTATCTTTGTTGAGTCAATTTACATCGTATTCAGGCAAATTACAAATTTTAATGAACAGTTTTTACTTTTCAATGTCTGATATGAGTGAATCTTCTAGTTTATTTGTGGAGTTTTGAGGAGGGTGGTTTTGAGTTTGTTGGGATATGAGTACCTAGGGCTAATGATTCCAATGCCTGCCAACATTTTGATGATGTTAGTTATTGGCCTAAATCTATTTTTTAATGTAGTGTAGTCTGTTGTTGATTATTACTGTTTCTCAAGTTGATATTTCAAGTTTTTAATTGTTATATTTTGTAATGGGCGTAAGTAAAATACAAAAGTTTTTTTCCATATAGCCCCATATATTTGGTTCTAAGTCAAGTTTTAATTGGTCTTAATTGCTGAAAAGAGTAACTAGGATACTGTATTGTATAATACAAATCTGTTTCAATAAAGAATGTGGGTATGTAAGTTTTTCTCAACTGATGTTACTTCCCATTTTATATAATTTTCAAGGTTGCCAATTAATGAAGAAAATGCAAACGATACCGAAATATGCTATATCGAAAATATCGAAATATTAGAAATTCCATTCGATATTGAATTGAATCGAAATGAATATGATGATATCAAATATTGATCAAAAATATTGATTTCTTCAGGTATGAATCATGTTTTCTTAGTCGTCTCTAATCACTTCGCAATGCGTAGTAAGGATCTGCCATTAGCTTCGACAATGACACTCTTACACTTTACGTGAACTGTTTGAAAAAAAGGTTGAAATATGAAGTGATTGAGAAATAAACTGTTTGAATAATAATGTTGTATTTCACTATTTCACTATTTCAGTCAGTTGTTATCATCATCGATTAGTTTAGCTTAGATTAGGTTCAATGAGTTAATTCACAAATTCATCCATTCCAGCAACTTATTTTTTGAATTTTTAATAGCATTCCATCAGTACAGTCTGTTGTCAAATCTGATGTAATATGAATTAATAAATAAACTTTCAGTTTGAATAATTTTCAGTTGGTGCACTTCCAAGATGGCCCATGTGTCATTTGATGTTGTTTGATTATCGATGTCGAAGTCCCATCGTGTGCTAAGTGCAGTGTGACTTTTCCAGATAACCGGCCTGAGTGTGAGCCCCGGTCGAGACCAGCTGCTGGTCATCCACTCGAGCAAGGGCAACGACCTCGTCGTGTCGCTCAACGCTCGCTCCAACGAAGACCACGTGGGCGAACTGCTGGGCGTTCTCTGCAACCGATACAGCCAGTAAGTCGACCAGCCAGTTTACCTTGATAACCACGCTCATCATGCTAGCCAGGCTTTCCAAATTACCTTGCTAACCAAGCTTACCAGCTTACCTTGATAACTTGGCTCATCAGCTCACCTTGATAACTTGGCTTACTAGCTAAGCTTCCATCAGTTAAATCTTTTTTCGTTTAACTGTTTTCCAAATGTTCGCTTTCTGCATGGGGTCAAAGACGAGTGACGACGACACTGCAGACGAGTGTAGGGCGAAGGGAAATGCTTCATAAAATTTACCATTTGTGGTGCTCTTCTTTTTGGACTGGATTTGTTGTATTCCCTTGGATCTTACAAAGTCTTCTTTATACATACCAAGGTTGAGATGGGTTGTGTATGATGTGAAAACAGATGTGTAAATCCAATTGAATGAATTTAACGGATTAGGCCCACTGCCACAACTACTAACATGTCACAAGTAAAAAACTTCCATGTGGTGCACGATAATAGGCCTACTAATTATTTTCACTAAATAGCATAGAACTTCCAAACGTGCGTACCAACGTCCCACCCTGCTTCAAAAGTTGATGGATGATGTGGGTGACTCCAATATATCAAGTAGTTATCATTATAGTGCAATGTTAAAACCTGATACCGGTATATGTATATATATATATATATATATATATATATATATATATATATATATATATATATATATATATATATATATATATATATATATATATATATATATATATATATATATATATATATATATATATATATATATATATATATATATATATATATATATATATATA